>JAQFVV010012635.1:52500-652500 GCA_028023455.1 Epiperipatus broadwayi | reverse complement strand
ATAATAATTCAATTATTTAATATTAAATTATAGTGAAGATTTGAAATTATATTCGCAAATCAATAAGCTAAAATTACATTTATAAATACTTGCATTTTCGAGTCATTTGGCACATTAAATACACATATATTAAAATGATAAAATCATAGAATCAATTGAATAGATTTAGAAATAGGCATAAAAAGACCACAGAAAATTATACATTTAAAATAGGTTATTAGGAGTTTTACATTTTAAAAGAGAATTCAGGTTTTACATTATAAAAGAGAATTCAAATTTTACAATCTGGCAAGACTTAGCATTTAACAATCTTCTTTGTAGATTTTAGTAAAGGTGTTGGTGAAAGACAGATTTAATGATTAGCTAGCTTTTAAAAGAAAGAAACGAAAGTAACAGTTTATAAACAGAGCTCTGAGAAAAATTTACCATTTAGCTGATTCCATTGCAGTTAGTTTTGAAGCACTTGGGATGATAATAAGTTGACGCTTGATGATGATGATGCACAGTTAATAGAGATTTTCCCAGGGCTACTTTTGCTGGTTATGGCATTAGATTTCATTGGACCAAAGTTCTCCATTCCCCGGCTAAGGGCTGAGAGGTGATCTGACACCGTCCTACTCAATCATTTTAAGGTGAAACTGACGTGGATTTGGCTTACAGTTCACTTAATATATATATGATCTGATCTTTGTTAATAAAACTTTAAGTATTTATACCTTTTGAATTCTGTCCACCTGTTATTTTTTTACATAGTTGAGAAATCCATTTAATTATTTTTAGCAAAACATTTAATTGTTACAACCGGTAGAAAAACTCATTCATTTATTTAGAAAAACAATTTTAGTGATAACAAAGTAATTTAGAGTCTATTTTCCTGCTTAGTTTATTGTTAACATTTTATATTTCAAATAACATCCACGCTATTTTAGGACTATTTTAGGACGAAATGCGTGACCTACATTAAAATCTGTTTACAAAATCAAATGTTATTTTGACAAAAATGACCTTCGTAATTAGTAGAAAACATTTTATAACCATATGTGACAGAATAAATGCAGAATAACAGAAAATATGCGTATGTGATTTCAATAATACAACAATAAAGTTGCTAAATAATTTAACTAAAATATTCCTTAAACTAGAAACATTTATAAAATGAATATACATATCTGTAATATATATACACCATTAACATCAATAATTTAGACTAAAATATTTCCTAAATTAGAAATATCTATAAAATTGATACATATCTGTAATCTATACATATTCAATTAAATTACAGACATACCGCTCACATATATATACATGATTCTGCATATATAATAATTTAATGTTATTCAAATGGGTACTCTGGGAGGGTTTAAACCTGGCATATAGATAGATGTGTGAGTAAAATAAGTGAAACAGGCAGATGGATGAAACTGACCATTTCAATATATATATAATATAAAGGTCGGTCAACACTTAGATAATTCCAATTTCAATAATAATCAACAATTTCAAACTATTGTAAAGGAAACCTCCTTTTAACAATAAATAAATAAATATATGAAATTTCTATATGCCACCTGTATTAAATGTAATTAAACATCTAGCTTATATCATTATTCAACCACAACGGAACAAAAATGGAAAGCATTTTGTCTAAATCTAAGTAATTTATTAGAGAGGTTACTATGAATAATGACATATGCAAAACTCAGCATCAACTTTATGGAGATTCACCTATAGCATGATCCAATTAATTTTAAGTAATTTTAATTTTAAGTAATATTCACAAATAATATTTCTAAACATTCATTTTAATAACCATGTGAATTTTCAGTTTATTTTTGAATAAATAAATGTAATTTAAGAAGTGATGAAATCTTTATTGCCATCTATATGGTATATGTAAGATGTTTAATTAAATTTAATATAGACAGTGTTTAAAGATTCTATTACTCCCTAAAAATTACATATAAATTGACACCATTTAAGCAATGTAAAGTAAGAATTAAATCCGTTACTATTATAATTAATGTTTATTTTGAAGAAATAGTAAATGAATGTTATTTAAAAAAACATCATATAATCATCATCTTGCACAATGTTTCGTCTATTGTAAATCTGAGTAATCAAAAGATTATGGTAGCACTTATCAAATTTATATCAGTGCCATTCTATTTTGATTTCTATCTTACACATTTCATCAATGGAGGATTAGAATTGCACTTATTGCACCTAGATAGACTTTACATTATTATCTAGTATTTAATGATTATTCAAGCTTATAATAGATGGCAACACTGAAGTAGAATAGATATATTTTCCTGAAAAGATAAAATATTAGCTATCTTATTAAAATTAAAAATACAAAAGGATTAAAGGGACTAAATAAAAAATAATTTAAAATAAAAAAAAAACAATAAATAAACTTGTTAAAATGATTTTAGAAAGCTTTATTGTATAATAGATTATTAAATACCTGCTACAGACATGAATTAGGGTTTGAATGGGATTTGGAATTTTTTTCAGGTAACTGAAGATTTTCTAATAAAAATAAGGGTATTTTTAGACATGATCCATAGTCAATTCATTATTTATTTATGCTTAAGTTATTGATAAAATAAATGGATAATCTTAGCTAAAGAGCAAAACAAAAAAAAAAGTAAAAATACACCAATGAGATGCTTGCTGACCTAATGTATAATATCTTCTACACTGTTTCTCTGGGTAGAGATACTTGAAGAACTTATATGCAGGAGACTATTCAAAATTGTATTCCTTTTTACTTACTTAATAATAAAAAGAAGAAGACTAATAAAAACTTATTAACATAAAAATTACAAGAATCTCATGTAAATGAAAACAAATTCTCAAATGTTTGGATTGGATTTCATATAAAGAAACATTCGCTGATCAACATTCACAATTTTTTAGGCTACAAAATTGAAAAAAATAAAAACACTTTTCATATGACATGTAATTTCACATATCAATATATAGAACAAACAGTGACAACAAATGCCAAATTTAAATCAGTTTAGGGGAGTTCTAATAATATCTTAGCTAATTGAAATGTTATGGTAGTTGTCATTGATTATTCTATGTATCTATTTAAGAACTTATATGGAAAATCGAAGTGCTTAATTTTTCATTTGTTTCATAGTTTGACTTGATGACAACTGAAATGAAAAAGTTGTGCAGAATTCAAAAATAAATTTGCTTTTCAGAAATGTTAAGAACAATTTATTGGCAAAGTCTGGATTGAGATGGGAACCTTAACCATGATGATTATGAACACAAATGTGTTTAGAAATAATGAAACTTTTTATGTTTAAAGATTCATGCGTAAATATAATATTTTAATTGACAATGAAATATGAGTGTGTATTTCATGATAAAAAGTTGCATGCTAAATAAAAGATAAAAAAGGCACCATGGCATAATGTTTCACATATCAAGCAATCCAAGTAAATTTTGATTCCAAATTTTAAAAAAATTAAGATTTTTTTTCAGATAGCCAATCCAAATCTATTCCAGCAAACCATTCAACCTTGCTCAATAAGTGGGCATCTAGATTTCATTAGTTGAAGATTTAAAATCTAAATAAATTTTGTTATCAGATCATAATCAAAGTAGCTTTATAAATCAAAATAGTAATAGGATCACTCAATAACGCTTGAGTAAGAGGAATTTCTGACACATATCTTTACTTTTGTTAATAAAGAAAAACTATAATTTCTAATAACTAAAAAATATGTATGTATATACATATAACTTCTTCCAAATATATATATATATATATTGTACCTATATTGATATAGGCACATATAATTTTATCTAAAATTATATTATTAAAATAATCGTTTATAAAAGAAAAACATAAAATTAAACGTTGAAGAGTTTATTACAGTTTGTTTTAGAAAAGTATAAAAATCAAATAGTTTTCTAGCGTTAGTTTCGAAATAAAAAGCTACAATTAATTAATCAAAAGGGGGGAGGGGGAGTCTTGGTTTGAGAAATGAAACTAAAGGTTTACAAAAGGAAATAAATAGTTTTATTAGTATTTGTAAAAATATAATTTAAAAAGTTAAAACATACAAATCTCTTTTCATTCAAGTTTAATTAAATAAAAAATAATGTTAAAACTAAATAGTAAATTGTATTAAAAATATATGTGCGTATATATGTGCGATTTGTAAATAAATAAAATGTATGCGAAATAAAAGAAGATTATCATTAAAAACACGGCAATGGCTATTAATAAAATAAAACAACACATTTTATTGCATGGCTATTACTAATTAAGCAATCTTCCAAAACACGTTTATTAAAGGATTAATTGATAAAGAATTCCAACAACAGATATTTGCCGGAGGATATTGAAAAGAAAACACTTCATTGGTATAAATACTGAATATTTTATCGGACAATCAGGAGACAATAAGTTCACAAAAGTAATTAAGTAGAGCAGTTCAGAAATTAATTGAGCAGTTAACAAACAAAATGCAATGTTGAGAAGATCTTGGGAATGCACGTTTATCTCCAGTCCAGATGTCCTTGAAAACAGCAGATCTGCCCGTGAAATAATGTCAGCTTAACATCTTAGAAAATATCCATCAGTATCTATTTGTCTCCGATAGTAATAATCGTGAAAATCAGGAAACTCAGCAAGGAAAAGTCCCAGCCGGCTGGTAAGCATTCATAATGGAAATATCCTCACCGAAAGCAGCCACCAAAGAGAACAAAATTCTACGTCTACATTCAAAAGCCTAGGTAAAAACATTTGCTTATTTCGTTTATACTGTAATAGCCATTGCATTGCATTAATTCATATGAATCTTTCAAGAGTCTAATTATATGAACTTTATATCATACATAAATGAACTATTTATATGTGTGATTAAATTTCAAATGCTATGTAATACTTTATTATTATTATGTGTGTACATGAGTTAATATGTGCGTGATCATTATATCAATATTTATTAGTTAAATTAGAGTGTTCTGTTATTAAATCTATAGGAATATTTAAACTATTTAGTAATGTTAATTTAAAAATATGCGTGTGTTTTTATTAGAATTATAAAATGTTTAAATTTAGTAAATAAATGTTAGTTAATAAATTGTCTTTAAAATTAAACTTTATTTGTCGGTCAATTCTTTTTATCAATTCCTTTTATCAAGTCTTTTAATCACTAATTAAGTATAATCTATTAGTGATTACAAACAGCTGATCTAGTTGTGGATTTAGGCATTGAGTTAGTGGCCAGTGCTCAAAGTGCATTATTTATTCATCCTTGAATAGATAGCTGGTGCCCGTGTTTATACACAAACAAAAAAAGTGCTTTGAACTTGGGGTTGAACTCAACAGCCAAGAAGAAGCTATGTCCTGGAAATGTAACACTAGTTATATACTTTATAGCTATCGTTTGGGCATACATACTCTCCGAGTATGTTCTTCTCTGCCTAAGAGACTGGTGTTTCGAGTCCACATATTCGAACTCGGTTCAATATATATATATCATCTGTGTGGGAAAATTTTTGCATCAAGCACCATTATAATTATTAAAAATTATTAGTTTATTATTATACATAATTTTGACTGATGTCACAATTTTATCATAGTAAATTAAATATTTAGCTTAAACATATTTCTTTTTATTATTTATTTTCCTTAACAGTTTATTTCATTTCAATGATGCCTCCAGAAATGATTAAACTTTCAAAGATAACTTATGTAACTTTTACCTGCAGCTTACTAAGTTATACGATAATAAATATTTTATTGCTTATATTAGTATTAAATTTAGCAACATATATATATATATATATTGGATATTATATATATATTGGATTTACATTCAAACACACATATATATATATATATATATTGTAACGGACACATACGACGTTACATTATTTTTTTTATTATTAAACATGAAAAAAATAAAAGTTCGCAAATAAAACTTTTTTTTAAGCATTAAAAATTGAAAATTAAAATTCTATACTAAACTCATATATATATTTAAATTGCACAGAAGAGAAATTAAAGAAAAGAAACTTTATTAAAAAAAAAAGAAAAAGTATTTTAAAACTAAATTGTCAGTAAAGATTTAAAGATAAAAATAATATCTAAGTTTGTACAAAACAAATTAATTAATGTTATTGAAAAAATGGAAATGATTAATTTAATTAGTCCAAGTGAACTAGCCCTTGGGCATTTAAATGTATAAGCAATGGTCAGATAGGAAAACAATAGAAACTAATGGCCAATGAAAGAAATCCATTGGGAAATCGGACCTCAGCAAAAAGACCATCACCATCATCGTGATATAATGTTTACTGAATCTGAAAGTCTACTATAAAAAGTGAGAGAAGAAAATTTAGGGGGAGGGAAATGTATTAAGTTGGAGAGTTGGAGGTGAAGGGATTGAAAGACGCACTTTCAATTCCTTCAGTTGTAAAAAAAAAAGGAAAATGAAACATCGCTTTTCCTAAAAGAGGACCACAGGATCATTGGGGGATTTAATGATGAATAACAGGATCATTGGGGGATTTAATGATGAATAAATAAAATGGCCAACAGAATACCAATCTTTTTAGGATGGTGTGGGAATTCACGTTTAAATGGCAAGCAACGGATAAAAAGGAACGTTTTAAAATCATAAGAACTTTATGAACTCTAAGTATTTAAATATATTTCTAAAACTCCGGTATACTAAACAATAAGAACTTTACTTCTAAAACTTGTTCTGTATTTAAATAATTGCAATAGAATCCTATCTGACCAACTTTATTTATTAATAAGAAATTTTAATTTGATGTATTTCTTTTGTAAAATCATTTCCTTTTTTTTTTGTTCTTTTAAGTTTTTATTATGATTTCTGTTTTTTGTTAAATTAAATTATATAAATGTTAAACTTAAGTCAGGCATGAATGGCTATATAGATTTGTAAAGTTATATTAGGGGAGGGTAATCTTAGGTTATTTGTTTTGTAGTTAAATTGGATCAATGGATTGGATATATTGGTGTAATTAGTAGATGTAGTACGAGATTCGCTATGGGAAGAATCGCTTTATACGCTGCACACTCTCGTTTTGCCTATGGAAGGAATTATAAGATGGAGACCACAGTTCCTTCCTATGGAGTTTTTTATTGCTCCTATCATCAGATAGATGTAGTATTCCTATCTGATGGGAGGCAATTTCTTCTCTTAACCTATTTGTGCTGCCGTATTCATGTTACATTGAAGGCAATTTCTTCTCTTAACCTATTTGTGCTGCCGTATTCATGTTACATTGAATGCATCAGTATATCAGATGGATTGACGTTGGTTTAGCTGCAAACTTTTGGACTAAGGTTAAATAAGGATAGAATATTTTCTTTTCAAATGCAAATCTATGTAGTCTATTCATACTCGACACTCTAAATAAAAATGCATTAAAATTAAATTGGGTATAGACGCTTACATGGATTCGTTAATGGTTACTTATGTTTGTTGGTTTTCATATTCGATTAGAATATATAAGTCATCGATGTCAATGTGGCATCTTATGATGAATGCCATTGGGTTTCTTGTATTCTCTCTGCAATTGACGTTATCAATGACTTTGTATTTTGATCGATTATGTTTATTTTGAAATGTTTTTAACCATGTAGTCTATGTAACCAATCTATACTCAACATTATAAAACAAACTTTCGTAAATCCATCTGTGCGAACTTATGAAAATTAAAATGTAAACTTATAATATTATAAAAATTAAAATGTAAATTTTAATTCTAAAATCAAGTTAAAATCCAAAGTAAAAGTTATTCTAAAATAATGCTAAATTTTATATATATGTGCGTAAATAAATGTTTGTGTGTTAATTTCTGGCAGTGGTTCATTTTATTCCTTTTTTAATATGGAAATGTATCTTATACAAGAATTTATTATAAAATATAAATCTCTGCTGTTCCACTGAGCTAGTGACAATGGGCTAACGACCGGAATTAAAAAAAAATTTTTTTTTTACTTACGTATCTGCCTACTATATAAATTTTCTAGGTTCAAATGCCTAGTGGCGCCCTGTAGTGTAGATTACGTTAAGTCTCCTATTATGTATTGTTATAATATATATATTGGATCACAGGAAATTATAAAGAAATTATGTATAAAATGGATAGATATGAAGATTGCTGGAATGATGTAGAAAAAAAAATTACAAAGAGAAGAAATTTAGATTAATTTCAGATAAATCTGCATTTATATGATAATGGTTAAAAACCATGTACCATCTTCATCAATAATTTTAAACTAATATCACTGCACTGCAGGATGACAATCTCTCCAAGTTTAATCCAGTTTGTTCTATCTTGCCATCACAGAAGTAAATTTCCTTATTTTAATCATTTCACATGTGGTCTTTTCTTAGGATTTTTATAATTTTTAGGGATCCAATTTAAATTTTAATTCACTATCTATTAACATCTCTTCTAGCAATATGTAAACTCAGTTCCACTTTAGTCTCTTAATTTTTATGATATTGTCAATTCTACATGTTTGTTTTCTCATCCAAGTATTTCATTTTAAACTTTTTTTTTGTTGCTCATAGACCTCTATATATTTTCTTGAGAGTATCAAATTGTTTGTATTGCTCTTCTATTAAAAGTCCAAATTTCAGATCCATAAGTAATAACTGCTAAAACATAATTATTACACGTTTTTCTTTTCAAACACATAGACATATTTTCTTTTAAGTTTTTTCTGCCTAAAACAATCCATCCAAAATTTAATTCTGTGATTAATTTCATCCATTATACTTTCAACTGTATTATCTGTTTAAGGTATTTATAGTGGCTACCTTCTTTTAATTCACAATTATTAATCTTTATTTTCTTCTTCTGAAAAAAATTTCTGAACATTGTTTAAGTCTTTTAAGCATTTATTTCAAGTCTTAAATTGTGACATTTCTTGATAATGTTCTAAAGCATTATTTGCAAAAATAACCACATTATCTTCAAAATATAGATGATTTAAATAATCTTCATCAACTTTTATTCTCTTAGCTGCCTTTGGAATTGTCTTGTCATACACTCTTCTCAATAGTTATTTTCGTAGTATCACTATATAATTTCAAAGATCAGCCTTTCAAGCTAATTGTGCATGTGTCTTCTGTGAGTGTTAAATAATAAATGAATACTTCACTCTACAATACAAGATATAGTATTTATGCATAGCGTCATATAAAAATAAATGCTTATTTAGTATCACTATGTAATCTAAATATTGATATTTCATTTTGATAAATTATTTTGATAAATATTCATAGAATTTGACATTATCCCGGGTTTATATTTTAATGATCCAATGTTTTAACCACTGTAGAAAAATCAAATACCTTTTCATAATTTAAAAAACCAAAGCATAATGGTAACTTATGTTTACTGGTCTTTACTACAATTTCTCTCAATACTTGGATGTGAACCACATGTTATAACTCCTTTTAAATTCTGCTTAATTCTCGTTTGGTTCATAAAATCCAAAGTTTACTATAGACATTGTAATTGTCTTTATAAAAGTTTTATATAGAACTGACAAAAGACTGACAGATCTGTAATTTGTAATATCTTTTTTTATTATGATTTCAAAGTATTACTATTACTACTGCATTCTTTTAATCATTTGGTACATCTTTGTCATTTAAAAATTAGTATATAAATTTACCGAAAATTTTTCTATACTTGCTTCTTTTAAGATATTAATTATAAATCCATCATAATCTGGAACTTTTCCCTTGTTCATATATTTAGTTTCATGTGTCACTACATTTAAAATTTTGATCAATTTCAAAAATGTAATAATTCTAGGGGATAGTTTTTTGTTGTTTTTTGGGCTATATAATTTTTTATAGAACTCATCTCTTTCTTTAGTAATAGTTCCATCTTTTCTTTTTGCTACAGAAATGTTTTCTACCAATATCAATATGTTATTTAACACTTTTGAGAACTTTATACTCTTCTGAATATCACAATTATAATTTCTTATACCATTATTAACTCTTTTTTTGTAACATTTTATAAATCTCTACATATGTGATCATTTTTAAACACTTTTTTTATTTCTTCTTTTCTTCACACATTGTCTTGTTTTAGTAAAAAATTTACTGGTATATATATATATATATATACTCACACATATTTTCAAAATAACTTATACATGCCAAGTTATTTATTCAAATACATAGCTCAAAATCTATAGGAAATATGGGAACAATCCCCATGATGCATTTTGATTGAATCAGTCTGTTTCAGATGGTACAGCTTACTCATATTATTTAAATAGCCCAAATTATTCACACTCAACTATATTATTTTTCTCATTTATCTAATAAAATATTAATTCAAATTAGTACCACTTTTATAGGACACATATTTTTTTGTAATATTGTTAGTACATTTTATCTCATTGATACACATGACTACACACATGGAAAAAAGATAAATGATCTCCAATATATGTATTTTGTATAATATTGGCTTCAGCAAGTATTTGGGTATTCCATCATCAGATTTTCAATAGTATGGATGGCTGAAGAATTGGAAAATGGAATAGATTAAAGCCTGCCCATTAAAGTTTGAAGATTTATTATCTTAATATAAACTGAGCACTGATTACATGTGTGTGTGACATGATGATTTTGCCCAACTGATGAATGCTGGTTCAGCAAGGAATACATATATTGGAGATCATTTATCTTTTCACATGTGCGTGTTTATGTGTATTGGTTATATGAGATAGAGTGTATAGCTGAAAGGAGCTTAAAAGTCTGTGTTACAGCTGACTTTGATCATGATAATTTGATGAACCTTATAATGTTTTGCTTAATATGGTAGAAGGCAATATATAATACAGGGATCCTTTTCAAGGAGAGAAAAAATAAAATACAAGCACATTGTAATATTAGCATTAATTAAATGTGAATATGCATTGATTTTTACTAATATTTAGCAAAAATACATGATGATCTCCAATAAGAATAATGTAGAACAAAAAAGGAAATAAGCAGATAAACTAGACAATCATTTTAAAGCCCTTTACATTACTAACTTTGAGATATGTCAAGAATTTATAAAGCCATATTTGAAATTTTGTATGGTAGCACTAGAATAAAACAAAGATATAAGATCTTTAGATCATAAAAATAATAACTTAAATTAATCAAATTCAAATCAAATTTAAAAAATTTCTATTGTCACATGCTAGTATAAACAAAAAAATTTTTGTTTTTCAAAGCAAGAAAATAATAACATTTTTTTGACTTCATTGAAACTTAAATGTTCAAAGGACCCAACATCCTTGTGAGTATATATTGACTCAAGACAAATATACAATATTGAGTGATTTAGACTAAAATAAATTTAAAACTATGCAAAAATTTGAAATTAAGAATTAATATAGATTTTTAAAAATATTACTTGAGTTTTATGTTATTTTTTTTTTAAAAAAAAAAAACATTTCAGCTTTATATTATTACTTATTTATTATGAAATCATCAAATTTCTTATATAGTGAGAAGTAAACTACAGAATGAAATTAATATGTATGTATTAGTAAAGGTAATTATACTAAAATTCATGGAAAATCCTATTTTTAAATTTTACTGCATCATATAGAATAGTCATAGTTTAAACCCATTAAAAACATTGCAATATGGAAAGAAATCCACTGATAATTATCAGAACATACAATGTAGCAGATATTTGCATCAATTAATTAATAATCACTATTCGGCACCCTATTTATATGTACCAGTATATGTGTGATAAAATAATAACACAAATATCTTTATTTAACAGCAGGTGATGCCAATAGATATGATAATGACTATCTAAAATAAAAACATCAAAATAATTTCAATAATCAGAATAAAGACAAATAAGAGAGTGTTTTACCATCAAGCTAGATACTGACTTTGATTTATAATGATGTGGTATATGCTTATTTTATACTATATATTTATGATATTTTTCTTAGCTATATAATATTATACCAACAGCATGCCTTTGATCAATAGTACAGGTCAATATCTATGCATCCTTGATTAATCTAAATAAAAATATCAACACACTTTACTTATTTTAAAATATTTTATTCTCATTAGTTTTAAGTATATCTCATAAGTGAAGAGCTTAAAAAAATTAAATAAACATATAGATGTTACAGTTTAATAAACTAAGAATAAAACAGAAATTCCATCAAGATTAAATCTAAATTGACTGTGCAGATATATCTAACTAATTACATTAATAATCACTGAGTAAAACATTCTTATAGTTTAACAAAATTAGTCAACCCAGATTGAAGATAAAAGTTGACTTCTTCCCACCTTTTCTTCTTTTAAGGATGGAAAAAGGAATTTGTTTTAAAACATCTTATAATATATATATATATATATATTAAATATGCTCTTAAAAGGTTTTTTTTTTTTTCTTAAAAAAAATCAATTTAATAAACAAACTTTTTTTAAATTGTTTAATTAAGTTAATCTATACCAGCGTTTCCCAAAGTGGGTGGTACCACCCCTTGGTGGGTTGTGAAGACTTCTAGGGGATGATGGTGGATTTAGAAGCATTTGGAGAGCATTCAGATGGTGTAGCCTTTTCTCCAGGTGCACCAATCATCGGCTTTAACTCACTCTCAAACCGCTAATTTTTATACTATTTTGCTGATTTTATGGTTATTTTATAAATACTTTATGTGCAAGAATATATAAAAAAGGGGGATAGAATAATTGCAATTGTTTTGCATATTTTGATGAGTTTTTATTTTATTTAACAAGTTAAAGGAAATGCAGGTTATTATTCTGTGGCAAATTTTAAATTTTATTAATAGATAGAAGTAGTCATCCTGTGCATTAACTAATTTAAGGCTATTATCAGCTGAGAGAATCTAAAAATTTGTCATATCTCATTGTTTTGTTTTGAATCTTTTGTAAAGATGGAAAAAGCTATTTCCATTGTATTAAAATTAGAAACTGTATGTAAAACAGAAATCCTTGAGGTGTTAAAAGAGTCTGAGTAGAAAATGAAAAAAGTGAAATATAAAAAGGTGTAAAAAGATATATCAATTTTGTTATTATCAATAATTCAAGAAATTGGAGATAATGGCTGTAATAGTGAGAGAGGGGTACTCAATTTGTATTGCTATAAGTGTGCTATAAAAGGTTTTCATCAGATGATGAGGTCTCTTCGGAGTTTATTGTTTCCCTTGCTATGTTTTGTTTGATGGGCAGTTAAGGGTTTGCTGAACTAAGAGAAATATCCTAGTTATAAAGCAGTGGACAACTTTATGAAAGAAGGTAGAACTAAGCTTAGCTTCAAATTATAATCTGTCCAGAATTGTGTGATCAACTCTTGGTTGGCTGCTGTTATTATAAAACTTTCTAGAGAAAGGTGAGAAATATAAAAATGACTAAACTTTATCATTAAAATGCTAATGAAGTAAACTTCCAATATTAGTGTACCATCCAGACTCCTATGCTTCTGTCATATAGCCACAGATGCTAGCTGATAATGATGAACATCTTAATGCCTATATTTTGCTGTTAAGAAGGGAAGCCTTCACAATTTTGTTGTCATGGTTATAGTGTTAAAAGTTACTAAGTCCAGAGATGGTTAATGGAAAGAAACCAGAAGGAAGCCAGATGGCATAATTTTATTTTTATTTTTATGTATTATCATTATGTCTTGTTGCTATAAATTTTATTGTATTTTTTTATTATTTGTATTTTATATGTTTCTCTATAAATTATTATTTGATTTACCTATTTTAAAACAGTTCTACCAAATTAATTTCTGGAATGCTTGTATGTATGCCGAGGCATATATATATATATATATATTAAAAAGTCAGATATTACATGACTTATATATAGCTTGCATTTACCAATATGTAAAATTAAGAGCATGCTTATGAGCTCTAAACAAGATTTTTTTTTTTAATATGATAAATGCTACTACAAGATAAGGCATTTAAATCATAATAAAAAAAAAGCTTGTTTAGAGCTCATAAGCATGCTCTTAATTTTATATATATATATATGTGTGTATGTGTTTGCTGTTGTTGTTTGCTTTTAATACACTGCTCTATTTAAAAAAAGAGAAACATATTTTGCATGAAATTATTATTATTATTATTATTGTAATCTCTATATGTAATTATTGAAAATTTATTGACATGCTGATTTGTTTTTTTTGTTTTTGTTTTTTATTTTGTTGGCAGTGGTATTTTTTTTTTGAAAGTGTTTTTTTCTTCTTGAAAGTGGCACATAAAGATGAAGTTTAGGTTCAGCCTTTCAAAGATACACTGCCTAAACCTTTGTCATACCAATTATCAGAGTATTAGAGTTTTGGATAAGGAAAAATCATGGAATAAAATCAAATTTGTTATGATTTCACTCAATTAACCTTAAATTTAATAACTTTAATTTTTTTTTATCTTCTTGTTATTGATATAAAATTTATGTTGATGCCTTATTCTGATGCATGACATTGACCATGTTATATCTTGTATGCATTGTATAAATTACAAGGTAGATATCATCTGGTACAGTATGATTAGTTGCTATTTACATCAACAATATCAAACAGATTGAATGCAGAAAACTGTTATATTTAGGGGGGGGGCATTACAAAATGTATATTTGCAAAAAAGGTAGGCCTGAAAAAGTTTGGGAACCTATGGTCTATACGATAAATATTAATTTTATGGACAGATTTTAAATATATAGATTTACTATAAGAAAATATTATAAATTATTATATGATGAAAAAAAGTTAAATATTCATTTTGAAATACACCTGGGTCTCCTTTTATGCTGTAGATAGGTTCCTCAAAAAATGCACACAAAAGAACTCACACAAAAATAAACTTAACTTACCTTGAAAAATGGGGATAGGTTCTCCTAATTTTCAGAAATTGGCATAAAAGCAAAGCAACAAGGAAAAATTACTTTAAAATTCACATTAAAAAAATAAGAAAATAAAATATGACTAATAAAACATTTCAAATAATTGAAAAAAAAAATACAAGTCAAACTTTTTTATTTTTTTTATTAACTAAAGTATTTAATTTTACATTTTTCATACACACTTTAATCATTACTGCTATTTAACAATATGCATTTATTTGTTAACTGGTAAGGAATCAGATTTGTGACATGATGTACAACTAGCACCACTTTCAGTCTTATGCTGTGTTAATGGTTTTCTGTTTCTATATTTAAAAAATGAGATTGCAATCAAAACAAAAAGATTATACATTATTATTATAAAGATTATTTTCAGTTTATAAAATCAATAAAATCTTTGTTATTATTTATTTTAAAAATCTAAAAAAATATTTATTTCTGTAAATATCTAACAAAATACATTTTAAAAGTTTAAAAGTTTTGAATATTTATTGGGATATTTTTATATGTAAGTATAATCTATTATTATTATTTACTCATTAGTATAAGTAGGTTATTTACATATAAGCTAAGATTCTAAATACAGCTTCATGCCATATTCACATTAGCTGCTAATATAACGTTATATTTTTGAAAAAAAAAATATTTCAAGTCAAAATAAGTTATTAATAATTTAAATTTCTTGATATCTAATAAATATAGTGAAATATGAAAGATATTAAGAAGAAACATAAATCACATAATTTCAAAATTGCATTAAAATAATCCGCATAAAACGAGACCCAGGTGTAATTGAAGTTTCAAAGTTATGATTATTAGAGAAGATAAATTTATTCAGCTAATTTCAACTGTTTGATTAATAAAGTCTATTATAGATTTTTTTTTCTTTTTAGCATTAAAATTATGTGCTGATGTGATTGTGATAATTTTCTAGGCAAATAATGAGCTATGAAAAGCCTCAAAATATCATTTTCTGTAATAGATATATCAATCCTTGATTGAAGCAGGATAGTAAGGATAGCTGTTCTTTCAGAAATTTGTAGACAACTATTCTTCTCATTTAGTTATTCATAGCTATGATATAGCACTCAATTTTAAAACAATGGACAGTTTATCCTATCTGTCTTCTAATTGCAACTGGATGATACTTTATTCTCTATAACATTTAAATTCTCCACATTAAGATTCCTTACACACCCATATATATAATTATAATTGAAATAATATTTTTAACGGTTTACAAACAATTACAAACAATCCTTAAATCCGCAGAAGTACTTTTGGTTTCTTTCTAACCTGCCTCAACTGCCATTAAATTCAAAAACCAAAAGCAGAAGCAAACGTAATCAATTCAAATTCCATGAATCTCATATTTTAATGTTAGAAGCTTGTCGATTTATTAAATGCGTTTTATTCCTGTTTATAAAAATTGCCTCTTTAATTTTTCTTTTAATTTTTCAGTTTTCTTTGATCACAAAAAAACATGTAAATATAAATTTAAATTTAATTTTGAAAATGTGAAAATTCTTCATGAAGAGAGAAACCATAGTAAAAGAAAAATTAAAGAGGCATTTTTTATAAACAGGAATAAAATGCATATAATAAATCGACAAGCTTCTAACATTAAAATACGAGATTCGTGGAATTTGAATTGATGACATTTGCTTCCGCTTTTGGTTTTTGAATTTAATGGCAGTTGAGGCAGGTTAGAAAGTAACTGAAAGTACTTCTGCGGATTTAAGGATTGTTTGTAATCGTTTGTAAACCGTTAAAAATATTATTTCAATTATAATTACAGTATTGTTTTTAATTAACAGATATTTTATTTATTATATATATATGTTTTAAAGACCTTATTCCTTTTAAAAACTATTTTATCTTGCAATTTTTCTATTTTCAAATTTTTAAATTGGTTATTTATCCATTATCTGTCATATTATAATCAATATACAATGTTGTTTGCATATATTCTTTCCTTTTAATTGATTAATCCAAGAGAATTTACATAAAAATACATTATAAAAATGCTTTTATTAAACAACAATAATAATTTGCTTTTCATCTTTTTTAAGCCTATTATTTATAAATGAATAAAAAAAATTATACTTATAAATATAATTTTATGATTCTTTAAATTTTATTTTTAATTTTTTTTATTAATACTTTTTTAAAAGTGTATACAGAAACGCTCTCATAAAATGAATAATTCAATATACATACAAATGACTTTAAAAGAACTTTATTAATCTGAATATTTTTGATACTTTCAATTGCTGTAGTGAATGGCAATGATGATTTACAAGACTGAAACTAATTAAAGCATATCTAATTGTAATATGTTACAAGAAATATTGATGGCCTCTCAATGATTCTAATAGAAAATAATGTCCATGGGGAACTAGAAATGAAATTTTGCAAGAATTTTCTCCTCAAGAACTGAAATAAATTAGTAATGTAACTCTCAAATAAATATTTTTTTTTACTCTAAAACAAATTTAAAATCCTGTTTTTTATGTGAAGTCCAATTTCTACTTCTAATTTCTTTGCCCAATTAATAATTGCTTCGGGAAATGATTACTCTATGATTATTTATATCTGCAGCAGCTTTAACCAGAAGATTAAAAATTTGAAAAATGTTTTGAGTCAAGGGTATGTTAGAACTGCAGTAAGTGATAAAGTCTTTATTTAAACATGGTGCAGCAAAATTCACATCTTATTTATCACAACTGCAAAATGTATTGAACTGTATGCTGCTTTTTAGATTTAGCACTGTAGCAGAACAGACATAAATGCTAATGGTTCATATGTCAATACTCAACTAAATAACGTGGTATCAATTTATTCATATCAATAAAACTATGACTCTATTATTACAGTGTTGAATATCACATGACATTTGAGCAATTAACTATACAATTAGAAAAATAATATATACTAGTTTGAAATGATAAACTTTCCATTGATTAATTATATTAAATGTAATTAAATATATTTTAATATCAAACCATCAAACATCACCTGATCATGATTTCTTATGCTTACACAAGTTGTTTTTCACAAAGAGAAAACTCTCCATACAGTAGCACCATTCAGTGAAAGTCAGAGTAATCAACAGATGCAGGAAGGCTTGTGCATAAAATCCCTATCTAGTGCCTACTCAACCAATATCCTCAGACTAGTTTCTAGCTTGTGTATTTCATCAATGAGGAGCCTTCCATCTGAGAGCATTGCACCTAGATGAAGAATTTTGCCTCTGTGAAAAATATTTTAATATCATAGTAATCCAACAAGTAGACAATAAATCAAATTTTAGTTCCATCTCATGAACTAGATTTTGATTATGACAATTATGAGAAAATCAGTTGAAATTTATTTCACAAGACAGAACCTCTAAATACTTGTGTCTATAATTTTGTAAATGATTAAAATCATTATAATTATATATTAGAATTAAGCATTGCTAAATATGATGCAATATTTAGTTAGAATTAACATTCTTCATTTCATATATAAGAAAAATATTAAATATCCCTAAGATGCATTTCTATTGAATCAGTCTTATCAATGAACCCTATTCAGCTTATTCCATCAAATATTTTTATCATCATTTAATATATGGACATTATATCTTAATGTGTTAATCTACAAGTGTATAACTTTTGCACAATCTTAATGATGATTAGACTCTTTCAAGACAACTATATTAATCTCATAAATAATTATTTATTAGGTTAAGACTGTTATATCATTATTAACCCAAATATAGACTCTAAATTTTATAAATTTGTGATTAACATTGTCATTAAAACAAATAAGTAATGATTAATCTGATTCAATAAAATATATTTTATGGGTCATTTGTCATTATGTAATATCTTTATTCATTTGTTCAAAGTAGCTAGAATAAAATAAAAGTTTTCAAATATATCCATTTAATATTATGCTTGAGCAAAAAAAGTGAAGTTAAAATAATACACTACCCTGTTAAAAAAAGGTTGCCTTGACAACAATTTGAAATTGTTGATTGTTATTGATATTGGGATTGTCTAAATATTGACTGTTTTTTAATTATATGTATATTGGCCATTATATAAGTTTGGAATCTATGGTTTGAGCTTACAATAATGTAGCATCCACATTAAAATTGTAAAAAACTGTACACTTGCAGAGGTTGGATCCTTTTATTGCAACTGGAATGTAATGAAATATTAATGTAAAAATTAGAATAAATTATTTATATTCAGAAAATAAAAATAAGAATATTTATTTATGAAATTTATGACAAGTGTCTTTTTCTGTTTTATTAATCATTATGCATATTATTATCATACAATCAGACCATCATAAAAGATGACCACAACAAATAAATAATCTATAATATTCTGAACTATATCCCAATATAATTCAGACTGCGCTCTTTTTACATACATAAATTGAAGGTATAAACTTAAACTCGTCAGAAGAGCAAGAGACTTAAAATATTCTTTATCAACTAAATAGTCTGACTTTATATATCATAACAATCATTCATCTGAGTTTACAACCCGAAAACATGTGTAATCAGTTTTAAGCATATATGATGTTCAAAAATGGCACATATATCGGACAAGATAAGACTAATTTACATAATGTTATAACACCCAATGAAATAGGTAAATATTGTATTATAATATCAGTATTTATTGCAATGGTGTAATGAAGCAATTAATTATCACATATGCGCGCGCGCGCAGACACACACATATATATATATATAAAAGTTTATCTTTAAAAAGAATTTAAATCTAGCACTATGTAATAATTTTATTTTATGAGAACCATTAAATTTCTATATTAATCGTTATTTGTAGAAATCTTATTATGAATATAGTTTTTAGCATGAAAACATGTACTTAGGCTAAAAGTACTGTAATCATCGGATCATTATACTTTACCATCGGTGGCGGTGACATTCATTTGAAAATGCAATATGATAAAAATATATTTCCATGAGATAAATAAAAATCTATACTTAAAACAGAAATTAAAAATTGATCATTAAAATGATTTAGTGAGTTTGATAAACCACAAATACTCTTTCATAATTTGCCCCATAAGAATATTTTTTTATCTTATTTCTTTTTATCAGAAAATAGTGAAGGAAATTTATTAATGCAGTTTTTGTCAAAATAAATAAATAAAGTAATAAAATATTTGAATTTAAAATGTAGATAAATTATAGATTAAAGATATTTAAATTTTAAATTAAATTACTAATAGTTTTTTTTTAACTGAATGGGTAATACCATTTTGAATTTTTTTAAAAAATGTGTAAATTCTATTATACTTTTAAATGAAAAATGTTATCTCAAAAGTCAAATTTAAATATAATAATGTTAATAATATAAAAATAATAATAATTAATAATACTATTAAATAAATAAAAAACTCATGACATAGCGATTAATATAACTGCCCACCATACCTACAATCTGAAGCCCAAATATGAGTGTAATGGGAAAGATAAGTTTATTAATATTCATTCCAGCTCACTCATCAATTATTGGAGAGTAAATAATGGTATACTTATTCTGAGGGGGGGGGGAGGGAGAGAGAGAGGGAGAGAGAGAGAGAGAGTAAAATAATACGGTATTAATAAAAAAAATTATAAAATGTTATCAACCTGAAGTTGATTAGACTGGTCAATAATGTATTTCTTCTATCATTTCTCTATTGAGATATCTAAAGACTGATTATATTCTGATACATTTTTTTAGTATCAAACAAGGCAATTATTTCCTTTCTCTTTAATTTTGGAGTACTTAATTTACCTATAATCTTTTCAAAATACTTTCTATAAAATTTACCAAAACGCAGTGATAATCGTTTTATACATACAATTCAAATGAGTAAAACAATTATCAGATTAATGACTATGTATTACTAAAGACGCCTTCTTACTGATAAAGGATGCTTTATATTTTAAATATACGAAAGACATTTCTAATATAATGCAAAATGTAATTGATAGTTATATAAAAAGTAAAGAAAGTATAGAATAATATAAATATATTGATGATATAATTATAATGAAAAATAACAAAAGTATTGTTAGTGCAATTAAAGAAATAAATAATAATATTATATTTGATTTACAATAGAAAAGGAAAACAAGGATTAAAAATATTTTTTTAAAAAAAGAAGTTAATGAAGAAATAGTGAAAAGCAATATATTAAAGTTAAAGAAAAAAGAATTGATCTAAATTCATACCAACCATAATCTCAGAAAGTATCAGCTTTGAAAGATTTTAAATTAAAAAAATATAGTTTAATGTTGTATATAGAAGAAGCATTTAGACAAAGATTAGAAGTTGACAATAACTACATAGAGATAGGTCATAAAAAGAAAAAGAAATGAAAAAATTATTAATAATAAATATGCAAATAATACAAGAAATAATATAAAGGTTGTGAATAAAGATAATAATGGCATCTATAATATCATAATCAGTAGTTGTATACATTGACACTGATTAAAGAAAAGCTACTGGATATTAAAGTAAGATAAAAAAACTTCAATCTTTAATGAAATGGATATGCAATGCTAAAAGGAGTGATAATGCTAAAAATTAACTAGAAATAGTTTATAAAATTAATTGTGACCATTGCAGTATAATATATATATATATATATATCATTTATAAAATTAATTGTGACCATTGCAGTATAATATATATATATATATATATCATTAAAACCAGTCAGCATTTAGAGACTCTCAATATAAATAACAATCAGATAGTATAATATATTTATTTTTAGATGTTGGTCATGGAATGAATTGTGAGGAAATAATTCAAGTAATAAAATTATAAAGTAAATGTCCTTAACAGTGGTCAAATATAATAAATATTATACTGAATTTGTGCATAATGTTGTTTCCATAATTACTATTAACAATGAATTCAACTCAATTCAAATAAACAACTAATATTAAATAATTATGTTATTCTAACTGGTTTTCATCCAATGTTAAGAGCCTTTCTAAATGTAACTTTTTATATAATCACATAATCATTATAATTACTATTATTCCATCTACCATATCTACTACATACTAATATACATTAACCATATACACATATATACTTCAACTCTTAAGCAATCAGCAATCTCACACTGTATTCAAAGGAATCTCTTTTAACAATGAAAGTTGTATCATCTTTGTCTATGGCCTCATATGTAAATATAGACACTAAAAATTGCATATTGACCAAAAACTGTGAGATTAATAATGTAAAGAAGTTTAAACAAACCTCATTAAAAGTACCACCTTTATTGTTAATGGAGTTTGACTTGACTATAGGTTGAGGCTGTTGATTGCTTAAGAATTGATTGTTATTAACTACATTTATAAACCTATAAAGCCTTGTGTGATTGGATTTATTGAGTTAGTAAATATATGCTTTACATAGAATTTGAAAGTTATAAATGATAATTTGTTTAGCTTATTTCAGAATTTGGAAGTTATAATTCACTATTTATTAGTCTGCTTTCAGAACAGGCTATATTTATTTCATTAATGAGGTTTGTTTAAACTTATTTGCATTATTAATCTCACACTCCTTAGTCAAGTTGTAATCTATAGTGTCTATATAAACATATTACAGTGATACCACCTTTGTTGTTAAAGGAGATTGTTTTGACTACAGATTAAGATTGTTGATTGCTTAAGGATTACTTGTTATCATCTATGTTTATAAACCTATTAAAGTATTGTGTAATTGGCTTTATTGTCTTAATACATATATATATATATATATAGTAATTTTTTGATTGGTTATCCATGGCAGGAAGAGAATATAAAATATATATTATAGCTCCAAAATTTTAAATTTTAAATTTGAGATAACAGCAATGCTATAAATTTTGATATAACATGAGTAAGTGATTTAGTGCACAAAGATTAAAGATAGAATTCTGTAGAGATTCAATAAGCATCTTTATTTATAATCATTTATATTATAATCTACTATATAATTTCAATACAATAGTCGCTAATCCAAATAAACATTGTTACTTATAAATTTGGCATTATTTTATTTTTTTCTTACAATGTTTCTTTAAAAGCTAAATATATAGAATTGAAGTAAATGAAAGAAGGAACAATTAGAAATTACAGATAATAATTTATTTTAAAATTATCCTAATAATAAAAATTTTTAAAAATAAATATTTATTATTAAACTTTATATAATTAATAATATCATATATTACAAATATAATTATACTTAATATTTTAATCTTAAAAATGATTTAAATTAATTTCATTTGTAAAATATTTATTGATTTTAATTATTTTAAATAGGGACAAAAAATATTTTTTTGAAAGTCATAATAGTTGATTTGGGATATTGACAAATGAAATTTAAGTAAATATTTTTCTGACATGACTTTATCCTAGTATTTTTAAGAGAAAGAAAGAAGCAGATGATAAAAGGTACAGATTTATGAAAAAATAAAGCAGGGAGTTGTTTAAATTTCATTTCTTGGCAAAATTGTAAAACATTTTTAAAATATTTAAAGTTTTAAATGGTGAAATAATATTTTAAAAGCTGTCTAAGGATATAATATATTTATAAAAATAGATAATGTCATAGAGTGAGTTCAAACCTGTTTATTTATTATGACCTAACTGCAAACCTTATTGTCTCCTTACAACTAAAATAATATCTAAAATAAGTTTAAAAGAAAAACCAAAGTAGTTATTCTTATTTGGGATAATCCTGAGAAAGAAAGGACAACTATATTTCTTTAAAAAAAGACATATCTGCATTCACGTAAAAAAACATTCATTTATTTCTGTCAAATTAAATATTTTTGTGAGTCATACATTAAAAACAAGAAACAAGTCTAAAATCTTTATAAATAAATTTTCACTACTTGTAAAAGTATTTCATTAAACATTAAAAATAATGACTTTGTTGAGAGTGATAAGTCTAATGAAAATTAATATTCTGTTTGAATTGAACAATTGACATGTGGTAAATGACTTGGAAATTTTTGAAGAAGAAAAAGTTTAGCATATATTTAATAATGAAAAAAAAAGTTGGATAAAAGATGAATTAATATTTTTCAAAATAATATTAAAAATTAATTAGAGAATTTAATGAAATTTTTTATTTAAAACTGTAAAGATTAAAAAATAATATTGAAATTGTTGTTATTGAATATGCTGAAAATGTTAGTTTATTTAACATTGCAGAAAATATAGTTAAAAAATTAGAATTGTCAGACTTTAATAAAAATAATAGCATATTAAATATATTTATAGATTAAAATATGAAGGTAGATTTAGCCCAAAATTATGAGATTTATTCTTGTCAGGCAGTAAAATAATTAAATTATATTTATTTCATATTTTGCTTATTGCTATTTCTGATAAGTGTATATATTTAAATAAAGATTTATTGTCTGAAAATAGCAATTTATTTTGGAAAGCACAGAGTACCTAAGGAAAACAACTATAGTTAAAAATGGAAAAATTGGTTTGAATAAAGAAACATAAGATAAGGCTATTAGGGTTAATTCTGAAGCTGATTTGTCTAATTTATGACATGAATTACCTTGAAAAATAAATTAACAGTAAAAAATAAATTACCTCTTGAAATTTTTAAGATTTTTCATGTAAATAATACTTGTATCCATCAGGAATAATTAATTTATTTCAAGATTTTTCAAATGCAGTATTTTTCTTGGAAAACATATATTATTTGTGTATTAAACTATTAAACATCACATGATCATCATTTCTTATGATTGCTCATAACTGTTATTAAAACACACAAAACTCACTGATGAAAGCCACAAGTTAGAAACTAGTCTGGGGATATTGGATGAGTAGGCCCTATATAGGAATTTTATGTGCAAGCCTTTTGACATCCATTGATTACTCTGGCTTGCACTGAGTGGCACTACTGTATGAAGAGTTGTGCCTGTTTGAATATTATTTGGTTACTTATACATATTTTTAATCATGGATATTTAAACTTAATAACTATATCCTTTTGTCAAAACTAAAATAAAATAAAAAGAAAGTCCTTCATCATGGTATTGATCATTTTATAGGGTACATTCACTGCAAAGTAGTGCTGTGAAGTACTTTGCAGATTTTCAGATTATTGCAGTATAGCATATTTAACTTACATGCACAATATTTTACACAATAAAATTAGGCAAAAAGAATCTTTAAAGATGCTAGCACAAATATGTATGGCCATTCTAATCGATAAAATATCCTTCATGAATAAAGTACAAATAATGATGCATATTTATTATTTCAGTATATCATATTAATTTTATATCTTTCAGAAGTACGTATGTTATCAGCATTAAAAAACAATTGTTTTTAAAAGACACAATTTTAGAATAGAGCAGAATTCTAATAACAATAATAATAAGTATGTAGTGCAAGAAATACATTGGTGAGTTATTAGTTCATTTATATTAACTTGATTATTCATTTAATGTAATTTTGTCTGAGATATGAATTAATAAATATGAAAAAGGACTGTATGAATTAGAGGGATATACATCAATTACTGAATCTAGAATAAATAACAGATCAGATGAAGTTTTAGTTTATTACAATTCAGATCTTTGGGTAACTTTTCCTGAAGTACTTTTTGATTTTTCTGAGTATATTGTTTTAAACCTTATTTTAGATTCTGACAAATATACAATTGTTGCTACATGTAGGTCATTCCAATATTCAGTTGACAATTTTAATGATAAACTTCATGATTTACTTACTAGGTTAAATGATAAGTTTGTTATTATTAGTGATTTGAACATAGATGTTTCTGGTGAAATTATTTCTACTGTTCACTGTTATTTAAATATGCTGTTACTTCTTGTACTTATGTAATATTTATTTCATTCTACACATATTACATTTTCATCATCTTCACCTGAATGTCCATATCTTTGCTACATGGCACGAAAATATTCTTTTTAAAATATCATTTTTGGAATGGTGTCTTACAGACCATAGAAGAATCATTGTTAATTTAAAAAAAAAAAAAAACATTCGTCTACTAAGAAAAAATGCTTTAGACAATTTTATCTTGTGAACGTTTAAAATCCTTAATTACAGGACTGAAATCAAATCTTTGAGACAAATAATGTAAATTAAACTTTTTTTGATTTTTTGTTGATAAGATTAAAGATTTTATAGAATATTCTTCTTTTATAAAATATATAAAAAAGAAGCATTTGAAAAGAAATGATTGAATTATGAATGAGTTAATATCAAAAGTTAACAGAAATTGTAGGAGATTTTGAGAAAAAGTTTCCTTATGAATAATTTAAAATTCAATTAAAGGTCCTTGATAAAGTAATAAAAAAGATATAAAGCCAAAATGTTTTTTTCTATTTTATTCAAATTAATTCTTTAAAATCTATTAAATTAAACAAGTTTTGAGTTGTTAAAAAATAATTCAAAACTAATAATAGCTGATCCTTTCTATTACCATTGTGTACATACTGTGCAGTATTTAATGAATAATCTTACAAATAACTATGCATCAAATGCTTTTGAATATGAAAAATCTACCACGAATTTGTCTTGTTTTTGAAGGGATTAAAGAATTTAAAATTTGTTTCTCTTTATAAAATGATTTGGATGCTATTTTTGTAAAAATATTAATTGAAAATATTTTCATTCTATTACCAATATTATCTTTTTATTTTTTATTTTTGTACATTCTGGTATCTTTCCAGACTTTTTAAAATCCTCTGTTGTTGCATCTATTTATAAAAATAGAGCAAAGAAATGTTTGGAAAACAGGCCAATTTCTATTTTTATCAATATTATCCCAAGTTTAGGAAATATATGTAAAGAAAAAAAAATTTTAGTTTTTTACAAAAATATAATTTATTTTTAAATAAGAAATTTGGATTTATAAGGAAAATCTACAGAATTGGCCTTATCTGAACATACTTTGTTTATCATTGGATCTTTGGAGAAATGTAACAAAACTATTGGTATTCATTTAGATTTCAGAACACATTGGACTGCATTTCACATAATTTATTATTAATTAAATTAAATTATTTGGATATAAAAAATACTATGCTTGAACTGTTTAAAACTTATATAAGCAATAAAAACCATTTTGTTAAAATTAACAGCATTTTGAAAAATTCGGAAATAATCAGATATGGAATTTCTCAAGATTCAGTTCTTGGACTTTTTTTGTTTACTGCTTGTATTAATGATTTCCTTAGTCTCTCTCTTCATTTCTACCATTTTTATTTTGCAAATGATACTGCCTTGGTTATTTCAGCAATTTTATTTTACATAAAATACTTGTGAATGACAATTTGTTAAAAATTGCACAATATGTGAAAAAAAATATTACTGTTAAATATTAACATGTTAATTGAAATTATTTATTTGGATTAATTCACATGTCAAAATATTACCAGTATCTTACCATGGTTTAATTTTGGGAAAATATCTATACTGGGATATATTCTTTCACTTCACTAAAATTAAGAAAACTTAATTTTCTCTTTTATAGAATAAGAGATTGGTTGCATAAATCTGTTCTGTTGAATAGATATAAACAAATATATTGTAAGCAGATTATGTTATGATATAACATTATGGATTGGCACTGCAGCATATTATTTAAAATCTTTGCAAACATTTCAAAACTTTACATTAAGAATTATTTTGTTTAAACCTTTGGATTTAAAAACATTGTATTATATAAATTGGTAGTCTTCTCTTAGCATGTTGAAACCGTGAGAGGGCATACTTTTTATGTAAACAAACACAAATATAATGTTATCAGTCCTTTTTTTATTTTCAACTTTAACATTATTTTTTAAAATGAAATAATTACATTTTTAAATTATATTACACATTTGAGTACCTTGTGACATTTTGCAAACTATTTTTAAACAATTTACAAAACAACATTAATTTGGAAAAAAATCATTATTTTCAAAAATACAAGAATTACAATATTTTTAATTACATTCCACAGTCAGTGTGTACTGCTGGAGTGTGCATGGGGGGAAATAATGGTTTTTCCAGTCCAAAGGATCAGACAAAAGATGCAGTACTCAATTTATGAACCAACATTATTTTCTAAAACACAATAATTACATTTTTAAATTACATTAGACATGTCAGTGCATCATGCTGGAATGTGAAGAGGGGGGGGGGACTGATGGTTTTTCCAGTCCAAAGGATCGGCCAAAAGATGCAGTACTCTGAATTAAAAAAACCAAGATTATGATTTGCAAAACAATGTGCAACCTCAGACATTTTATTTCTCTATCTGTCCTTAATCTGACTAAAAAATGCAGTACTCTGATAAAATAAAGCTTATGATTTCCAAAACAACATGCAGCCTCATCCATTTCATTTGACTTGTAGCTGTTCTCACGTGAACGTATCTTTTCACATGACTTGTGTGAAATGGTGCTTGGCCCAACCCTTTTGCAATTGTTTTCACATTCTGTGATGTGTAGGGAAGCATGGGGACAGACTTACAATTATTAGTATAGACTAATATGTCAGTTTGGGTGCAAGATCACTATTATGAAGGCATGTTACAACAGTTAGGGCCAGTTAAATTCCAAACACCCTCATGATATATGATAGCTATTTGTTAAGTGTTTGCATTTGCATAGGGTCACAAAGCACATTAGTGGGCTGTAATATTAGTGTGTGATGCCATCTAAGCCTGTAATGGCTAATAGGAACAGAACTGTTGTATAGGTCATAACTTTCTATGCAAAAGCACTGAAATATTGGGCCGCATAAATGGCATAGTTCTGTGCATTTGCATAGAAAGTACACCCTCTCGCGATTTCAACATGCTAAGAGAAGACTACCTATAAATCTTCTAAAATTTTAATCATCAATTACTTATTTATAATAAATATTTTTAAGTTATTACTTTAAAAACAAGACAAACAATAAAAATGATTCTTCAACAACAATGGTAACCAGATCATATGATTTTCATTTATTATATGAACCAATATACCTTAAAACTCATTGTAGATATCAAAATTTATTTGGGCCCAAAATTGTATAGTATATTTATAAGAAACATTAAAATTAATGTCAATGACTTATCAAGAATAACGTTTAGAAAATTCATTATGGACAGGATTACAATTAATAATAATGAAAAACTTTTTATTTATAATTATTATATATTGTATTGATATTTTATTTTTAAACTTTCACATGTATATATTTGTAATACATTAAAGATCAGCCTGTCAAGCTATTGTGCATGTGCTTTTTACGAGTGTTAATAATAAATGAATACTTTGACTCCCAACACAAGATATAGTATTTAGGAAAGAATAAAATGAATCCACTTATTCTATCCAACCCAAATATTTATATATGGGCAAATCAATCCATGCATGATTTTTTTTTATCACAAGAAAAATGTTTTAATAAAATAAGAATAATAATAATCATCATCATCATAATAATAATAATAATAATAACAATAACAACAACAATTATTATTATTATTATTATTATTATTTTCTACAATAAAAAATAATAATTATTATTATTATTAATTGTTACTATTATTATTGCTGTTGTTATTTTTGAGCATGCACAATAAAGTCAGTCTCAGTATTCATATCTTCTCTAGAAAAATTTAATGTTATGCCATTAATTTTGATTTACTAATTTGCCAATTATTATATTTGTATTCAGGGAGATTTTTATCTATCTGCTATTATACATTTTTGCATATTACTTCTTTGATTACTAAAAAGTCAGACATTTTTTATTATTTTAATAGAGCTTACTAATGTAGGTCATGGGAGGAACACCATGTGTTCATTGTGACAATTTACTATTTGGAAGACAAGAATGTATTTGTTGTGCTTCCTTAAAAATATTGCACTAGTTATCAGTGTTGAGTAACTGAATTAGGAAACTACTTTTATTAATTCCAAAATATCTAAATGTAATAACAGTAAAAATAATGAAGACAAAATGAAGTCTTTATCAGCTTAATCTGTTGAGAGCAATTTAAAGGAAATATGTGGAATATGTAAAGATGTGTTTTTTTTTATAAAAATCAACAATATATTGAATGTAATGGCATTTGTAATAAATTCTTACTTAAATTTATTAACTTCAGAAAAGTTAACTTACAATTGTTAGCTGAAAATGGTAACAAACATTACAAATGCTTAAATATCTCTTATAGTGATTTTTGGCACAGAAGGTTTAACAAATATGTTTAATGATTCAGAGCAACTTTCTAAACCATTAATACTTTTTATTTATCTCAGGTGAGTTGTGAGGTGGAAATTATAATTATAAATAATACAAATTAAACTAAGAGAGAAAAAGCAGAAAATGGAAATTTAATTATAAAAGATTATGCAGATTCTGATATAAGTTGTTGTGATAGCAAAATTATTTTAAAAGAAATATTCACTAAATTAAATATTAATAATTCCTTATTACAAACTATAAGAGAAAACATTTTGAGATCATTTACTTTGCAACATTTTCAAGCAACAATAATTAAGAATGTTATTTTCACACCTGATTATTATCAAGTTTCTTTGGAAATTAATGATTGATTTTATCTAAAGAAAAAATACAAAGTAGTCAAAGAGGCAGCTCATAATCAAGATAAGAAACATGATGAATCTATAATCAAAAACTATTCAGATTACTTATAATGAAGTTTTGATAAAAAAAGAAAGGGAAAAGTTCTATTAATAAAGAGCAAAGTACAAAAAAGAAAGTTAAATCTACTACTTCTCTTTTATCTGAAAATACAAATGCAGAATTGAATAATTCTGAAAATTTAAATTGTGGAGATTTTATTAGTGTATCTTTTAAAAAAAAATGTGTGAAATCAGTGACTGATATTGATTCTAATCACATATTAAAAACTGTTAAACTTAAAGTTCATCTAAAAAATATTTTCTAACTAGATTTTTCTGAACAACTTTGGTAGAGAAAGTTAGAAACTATTTTTAAAATGAATAAAAAGTTTTAGTAGCATACCATAAAATTTTAACTAATAATCAAAAATATCCACCTTTATGTCTCTGTTCCTGAAACTTCTAGTGACAAAATGAATGATGTGAAATTATGGCCAGAAATGCTATTATATTGCCTTTCTTTGGCAAGCTAAATAATAATGAGAAAGTGAATGAGGATATTATGAAAAATGGTACTGTTAATAAAAATAATATAGACATACAAAATGTAAATATGGAAGAGATGATTCATACTGTCAGTGTAACAAATAGCAATCAATAAGTTTATATTATCAGAATTACATCAGCTTAGAACCCAAACAATACATTTAAAAAATGAATTACTATTATGTGATTATGCTATTATTTTAAAAGAAACCTACATGAATAAAGTAATTGATCATATAAAGATATTTGATCATATATATATATATATATATATATATATATATATATATATATATATATATATATAGGTGTGATATAAAACATGCAATTGAAACAAGATGTGGAGGTACCATGATTGGTATCAAAAATGTACAAACCATGTGGACATATTAATTCATCAATATATTATAGAACTATGCTGGATTAAAATAACATTAAAAGATACAAAGATTTTAATAGTTACAATATATTTATGAACTATTTTGTTATATTATAAATTAGATGAATATTTGACAAAGGTTGAAGAGATGCTAATAAATAACAAACATGGCATTGTTTTAACTAGTGATTTTAATGCAGCTGATTATTGTTTATTCAACATAAAAGATGTGTGAGTAATAATGTTAAACTTTGTAGAATTAACAACTTTACAAATTTAATTAAATTAATACAGTATAACAACATTATAAATTTCAAGGGAAAAATATTACATTTCATTTTTAGTAGGTTTTATCAGGCTTTAATATCTTCTGATCCATATCCACCATTAAATATTATAATGGATGACATTTATGAACCTGTAATGATTTTTAAAACTAATTTCAAAGATTATAAACACAGTGATTATTATGGTTTATATAAAGCTTTGAGGGATTTTGACTGGAATGTAATTGACACATATGGTAATCCAAATATGGTTAATAAATTTATTGGTAAACTACAAAATTGTCTGCAAAAATATATTCCAGTTATAAGCTTGCAGATTAAAAGTAATAAATATTCTAAATAGTTCTGTAAAGAATTATGTAGAGGTTTGAACAGAATACATAAATATCATAGATTATACAAAATATCTAATGGTAATGAATTATATAAGAAATTTAATGCTTTGTGTGTCTATGCTAAGTTTCTTATAAAGAGAGTTTATGATAATAATTTAAATAATGTTGAAAGTGGTTTTAAAAAAAAACTTTCAAATGTTTTGAATTATATTAAATATGTAAAAATTATTGGTGATAAAATTTGCAGAAATAATTTTGTCTTTCTTTGAATGATGTAAGTTATCAATTTTTAAATATTTATTCAAATTCATCTGATACTATCTTTGATCATGTATATTATTAAAGATGTTAATAAAAATAATATTACTGAAGTACTTGATGCAATTCACAGACTTAAATCAAAATATTCTATGGATTGTGATGAGATTCCTAATTTTATTAAGGGTTGTTCTGACTGTGAGGCAGCTTCTTTACAGTATATCAATTTGTCTATTAACAAATGCATTATTTCTATCATTTTAAAAATATCTAAGATTGTACCCATATGCAAAAAAAAAAATTATGTAATCCTGGCAACTATAGGCCTGTTTCTATTCTATCACCTTTTGCTAAAATTTATAATAAATATATGTATAATAATATGATATGCAATGTGATTAAAAGATTGCCTGATTTTGAATGTGGTTTCTCCCAGGTAAATATGTTGATACTAATTTAATGATAATGTCTTATTATATTGCACATGTGTTATTTAACCAATCACAACTTGATGTAAATTTTGAAATATCACAGGCATTTGATAAAGTATCACATGATAGATTAATTAATAAACTTGAAGATTTAGTCTATCATTTAGTTGCATGGTTTAAAAATTAAAAATTATCTGATTAATAGTCTATTTTGCATGCATAAAGAAAAATAGATCTAGTTTTTTTCAAAAATATGATAGTGGTACCATAAAGTGGAGTAATGACCCCATTGTTCTTTAATGTTTTAGGTGTGATATTGGTCAAAATATTAAAAAAAGTATGATATTCCTTATGCTGATGATTGTAAATTATTTAAAAAAATTAATATCATAATGAACTCCAATGTGATACTGAACATTTTAGTGAATAGTGTAAATTTAATAACTTGAAGATAAATGTAAGATAAACAAGTATCATTAGTTATCTAAATAAAACTAACCGTGGATATATCAATATAGGATAGAAGAAAATTATATTGCATATAAAGAATATTTCTGATTTAGGTATCCTGTTTTGTAAGCAATTTATATTAGTGCACATATAAAGCCTATTATATATAAAGTGTATAAACTAATGGGATGAATCTTGAGGTATGGAAGAAATATTTACTCTTATATTAAACATATATTACTCTGTTTTCTTATTGTTACTTTGTTAGAATATGGTTTTATACGGAATCTAGATTTAGTTTATATTAATTCAAGAGTTGATATTATGAAGAAAAGATTACTTCAATTAATAAAGCAAGAAAATTTAAATGTTGAATCGATTTTAAATATAGCCATTTTTTGTGATTGTTTTATGTCTAACAATAAAAATAATTGAACTGTAATTAAATTAATGTAGTGTGATATGTATAAAATGAGATGATTTCAACAATTGCATTGCTCTTAAAGCATAAGTGTTTAGATGCACTTAATAAATGATAAATTGAATTATTATAATTATTACTGCTGTTGTTGTTTTTGTTGTTGTTGGTATTGTTATTATTATTATTATTATTATTATTATTATTATTATTATTATTATTATTATTATTATTATTATTATTATTATTATTATTATTATTATTAATAATAATAATAATAATAATAATAATAATAATAATAATAATAATAATAATAATAATAATAATAATAATAATATGTTTCAAAGGGAACTTAATTTAGACTAAGAAAACAAGGTTATATTGATACTTTCCATATACATGTGCTTATATTGGTGGTCATGATGATTATGTGTACCAGTTTGCAAGTTTAAATACATATTCCAGGGTTGTTTACAAATCTAAACTAGGCAAGTAATAGATTATCTGAAAAGTTTATATTATTAAATTTACATGGATTTAGCTAGTATTTATTAGTAGATGGGTTTGATTTAAATTGTTTTATTAAATTGTATCAATCTTTTCCTTTGGTTCTAACTAATATAGATGTATATAGTACATATTTTTAGTTATATGCATATTGTATGTATTGGCTTGAGAGCCTTTCAATATTGTTTTTGTGAACTTGCATATGAGCTTGTTGGCAGTGTTGTGTATGTCTATATCCTGAATTATCATATACCATTTAGTTATTTTGTAATGTCCATTCTTTTGCAGCATTAAAGATTTGATTACTGTTTTATGAGTGACCAAGTGGCTGTGAAAATATCAAGGTTTACTATTTTACTGTCTGTCTTTTTTAATAATGCTAGTTTGTTATAAAATGTTAATGTATGTTGTGTTATTGATAAAAATGAAGGTGCATTGTGTGTACCAGAATATGTAATCAGAAAAGTTGCTGCATGGATTGTGGGTATAGATAATTTGCAATATGTCCTGATGATTTCTTGATGAGATGTTTGGTTGTCTGTATTTGTTATGTCATGCCATAGGATAAGTTGCTGTGGTTCTTCAGTTCAGCATAGTGTGAAAAAGGCATCTATTCAAGTATATGGTCATATGTATATGAAGAAGTATGATATTGATAAAGTGTAAAAAAAATGAAGAAAATCAACTATATTAGGGCTCCATGAACCATTTTTTGAAGCTCCTAAGCAACTGCTGGTTATTGAATGCAAACATTTAGATGGTCTCTGATGTATGATAATGATATATCATGACACAGATCTTCCAATAAGAATATTTATTGTTGCATGCAGAGATATTTGTGTATATGTGATTCCAAACTCTTTGATAACTGATAATATGTAGCAGAGTGAGGGTAGAGGTTTATCTGTTGGGATTATTTGGAATAAACATTAAATTGCTAGAAAATATTTGAGGGTGTCTATCCCAAGTTTTACAATCTTCTGTATTTAAAAAATATACATACTGTGTAGCCCCAATCCATTGCATATGGTTGAGTGGCTAAGGGATTTCATGAATACTGACACATTTTATTGCAGTGTATTTTATTACAAAATGATTTTTGATATGAAAGTTTTAAAGAATGGATTATGAAAGAATAATAAACTATTTTGGTGATTACATTAAATAAACAATTGTACTTTGAAGTATTTGGAGAGGTATGTTTTCTATAGAGAGGTAGTGACCTGTTCTGCTTCATTTTTCAACTTGTTTTAGATTTTGTGTTTAATTGTATTAGCCTCCATATAAAATAAAAAGCCAAAATGTTTAGATGGTTGTCTTGGTAAATTTGTGTGTATGGTTGACTGGTGTAGAGTGACCATGCAGGACATTTATTTTGATTAAATTTAAAGTGGTATGTTGACTTGAAATCTTGAAGGATTTTCTGTAGTATTGATAGCTGCTATCTGGAGGGAAGAAATAATATAATGTCATCAATATATACAATGCTGATTGTATGTTTTGAGGTACCTGGTATCTGTATGACTGTGATATTTTGTAGGATTTTAAGTAGGAGTAGATTGATATATAATTTAAATAGTTGTGAACTCAGTAGAGACTTTTGGGAAATGGATTGTATAGAGATGAATGCTGAAGAGTTTTTGCCATTGAGCATGATATAGATTTAATGGCTTAGTATCACTTTAGTGAGTATATAAATATGAGTGTGTGAAATTGTGGTATCAGGCTACATGCTAATCAATGTATTGATGTCAACTGAGTCAAATGCCACTTCTATGTCAATTTGAACTGCAATTGGTGCATACACTTTCCACTCCCTTACTTATCTGAAGATAGTTTTCATGACTATCACAGCCTGTGTTATAGATAATTGTTTTCTTGCAAACTGACTGTGAGATTAGTGGGAAAATATATGTATTTGGCTACCTAAATCACTTCAATGATTTTCATGACAAATGGCCCTATTAGTATGAGACATAGTTTGGAAAGGGTTAATAAGTATTCTTTTCTGTTAAAGGGATTATTGCAATTGGGTATCAACCATGGATGTCATAAAGCTTTTATGATAATTTATTGGAAATGTCATCTAGGTATTGAGCAGTGAACTGGATGAGGTATAAAAAACGAATTTTTGGTATGTCATGTGCTTTTGAATGACAAACAACAGGCATTGTTGTTTGTTTAATGGCAAATTTTGTGTGTTAAATGGGTTGTTTATTTCTGGTTTTCCACAATTCATTAAAAAGGGTCCTGAATGGGTGGTATGTTTGTAGAATTTTCATAAAATGTTGATAAATTGGTTTTAATATGTTGCAGGCACATATAGCCTCATCACCTGTGAGTACCATTGAAACTGGACTGGTGGTGAATGGCTATCTTAGAGTCCAGTAAATATATCTTCTTGTCCATGCAACTTGTTTGTTGTGAGAGATTTTACTTTTTTATTGCTAAATAGATTTTGAGATTTTACAGACAGTATTGTATGCTTGAATAAACTTGTGGATATGTTGTATGGAATGGGCAGGCTTTGACAATGTGATCCATCTATATAGTTTATCAGTCAATTCTAGTAATCTAGAAGATGGTGGATATTTGCATGTAATATGATCTATGTTGAAAGATAATATATTTATGAATGCTAGAAACCTTTGGATGAGGATGAGTTGTATCTTTGATTTTCAAAAACATTATATATGTTTCTGAAAAAAATAAATTTCAGTGTAGCTGTTGGTAGCAGAATTTTAGTTGTTTTTTCAAGTGGAAATGTAGCTGTGTAAATTTATGCCAAGTGAGTTACCATGTTTTGTACAGTGTTCAGAGAAAAAGAAAGGGTTGAGGTTTAGACTGATTAGATGGTTGAGCATAGGTAAATAGAAACACAGATCAATCTTTGATTTGTGATGATCACTGGGAAAAGTAATTACATCATGTGATAGTAAATCTTCACCTCTCATGAGGAGAATTGACATTTCTTGGAGCCACTTTGATATAAAGTCTTGTTATTTCATATTAAAATTACCAATAAGAATTGTTGGATGTGTAGTACAACTGAATAATGAGTTAACACAGAGTTCGTTTGAAACAAATGAAAAACAGTAGATTGCACACATATGATGTTTAGTGTGATGATGAACTGTTACATTCAGTAGGTTTGCATTTATATAAATGATTTTAAATGATTAAAGGTACCAATCTGGGATTATAAGCAGTTCAGTGCCCCATGGGGAAGATGATGTGTCTCTAAAGCAGTTAAATAACCTTCTCTATCTAGGTATACTAGTAGGTCAATCTGTGAGCCATGGTAGACTTTGGATTAGAAAAGTCCTAGGATATGAAGTTGTGCGATTCTTATCCATTGTTTCAACTGTTGTAGCTTTGTTATTGAATTAAGTCCTCTAATACTGAATGATGTTATCTTCAACTTCATAAGTGTGACTGGATGGATGTTTTGACCCATCTGTGAAGCTTTCATATATATGCTAGGCCTTGGGGAGCATCTATCAACAACTTACTGGTATGCAGTCCTCTGCCAACTAATCAATAATTTCTGTTATAATACTGTCCCCATCCATTTTCACTTTTTTGGATTGTTATTTCTCTTTAGATGACAATGTCATTTTTGATTTCAGTTTGCTGGTGCCTCTATGGATGGCAGATATGGAAAGATTGATTTTGTGATGTTTGCTGACATTTTGTTTATGACCCCATGCAAAGTTCTTGGTGTATTTATCTGTGACATTGGGTGTGTCCAGTTGTGAGTTTGTTGTATCATTGACTGTGATGACTGGTGTTTGTGATATATCAGACATGTGTTTGATTTTGAGCCATTTTATCAGAGCTGGTATTTATAATAGTTGAATTATTTGTTATTATAAAATCTAGGCTGTGTCTGTGTTCAGAAGCTTCAGTGGAGCTAGGATTATCTTTGAATTCATGTTGATATTAGATAAGTTAGTGATGAGCTGAGGTTAATGGTTTCCTCATATTAGCATTGGTTGAATTGTCTATTGGTTGAGTGTGTATGATTGGCTGGTGATATTATGCATAGTCACTTGACCATGTTGTCCAAATGAGGAGAATTAAAGTTTCAGACCTCTTACATAAAGACACAGCATAGCCTCCTGATTTGTAATCTGTGTTGGTAAGGATTCTAAATCAACATTTCTGTGTAATTTCACTATATAGTTATTGGTATTGGTGTGTCTTTGATGTATATTGTTTGAATGCTATGACTTTTTTCAAATAGCTTCATCACTTTTTTGAAAATCCTGTATCATATATCAAAGGTATAGATTTTTAACTATTTTTGAAATTATGATTTTGATGTTGTTGGTCAACTATGACAATTGCATAGTTGCCTAATGCATTTTGATTTGGTTCTGGAATCAAGTTACTTTGATTACTATCAAAACATTCAAGAGCAAAGTATCTGAAGCTGGGATGGTTTGCAATTTGCAGAATTGTTTTCTGCAGTCCATGTGCATTTTTAACTTCATATAACAATGATTGCAGAAAATTTTATTGGGTCTATGGTGGATATTATAATTGAAGAAGTGAAAAAAACCTTCTAAATGATGTATACAGCCCCTGCATACTGTTGTTATAGTTCTCATTGAATATTTCTCACATATCATCAGTCCAGTGTGTGAGGCAAGTGGTGTCTTGATTCTCCTAAAGCTTCAAGACTGTCTTATGTCATTCAAACTTGTAGGATCGTAATTCTCATGAAACTTTAAATCTGTCTTATGTCATTCAAATTTGTTTTTTTAAATCATGGGAGCATTTTGTTGTTTGGAATATTTTTAATATTGTTTGAATGTTAGCTTTGGTGATGGTTGCATATGATTTAATGAGGATCAAAGTCTGAACTTTGTTTTTTTTGTTCATAAAGTTATTGTTTTTTGACAAAATCCTCTTATCAGTTTATAATTTTTATTAGTTATTATTTCAAAATATTTATTTTTGTTTCCTCAAACTATACAAATTGTTTTTATTTTATATTGTGAATATTTTGTTAGTTTTTCAGGGTTTAAATCCCAAAAATTTAAGCATTATCAAGTTTTGCTGTGGAATTATTATTCTTGTTATTTTTTATCATCATCATCATCATTATTATTATTATTATTATTATTATTATTATTATTATTATTATATTCCAACAATATACTTTACTGCACAATAAATAGGTTACATTTTAAAGACACGATTACATATTACTACATACTACTACTACTACTACTACTACTACTACTACTACTACTACTACTACTACTACTACTACTACTACTACTTCTACTCCTACTCCTACTGCTGCTGCTGCTACTGCTACTACTCTACTGCTACTGCTATGGCTGCTGCTGCTATTACTACTACTACTACTGCTGCTATTATTATTATTATTATTATTATTATTATTATTTCAACAGCAATTTTTATTTTTCTAAGAGAGTTACAAAATATATTTTTATAAAAATGGATTGCAATGATTACATGAGCAATCCATGGTTGCAGGTAAGTACATGTAAAAAAAATTAAGGTCAAAGTAAAACAGCAGTAATAGAAATTTTGAATTGCTGTCATAATGTGCCATTCAGGATTGCATTTTAACATATAGTTGAGTTCCAGGATAGCATAAAATCAATACTGTTACTTAATGTCATTGTTGTAAAACTTATTGTCCTTGTAAATATCATTTGTAAATAGTTTCTCCAGTGACATTGAAGCAATAATCTATGGCAATTGGAGTTATCCTTGAGTGTAGAAGAAGAGTTTGTTTATGTTAGTTGGATATGTATATTCCAGCATTTACAATAGTGATTATAATAGCAATTATAAACATCATTGTCAGTCTTTATTATAATATTTCTTCAATAGGACTGGTTTTTGATCATTGTTCACTAAAGCAATATTTAATGATTGACTATGAATTTATGAGATGATGTCCAGGTTAAGAGCTAGTGCATGATGGCTAATTGACTATTTTCTAGATACTGATATTTGTTGTAGTTTGGAAACAGGCAAGAATGGAAAAATGATAGGAGAAAAATGCATTGAATGAGATGATGGTTCAAGGAGTGGATGGAATATATATGTGAACTGTTGTCAGAATAATGTACATTGTATTGAAATGGAGAATGCCAACTGTGAGCATTTTATAAATTTGATGATTGCCTTATAATTGACCAGGTAGGAGCAAAAATATTTGGAAGAGCTATATTTAAGTCTGGTATTTTTAAATGGCATATCTTATTTGAAAAAAAGTGCCATCTGATATTGTTGTCAAGGATAAAAGTGCAATAGATAAACCAAAAGGCAAATAGGATGAAAATGGCTGCATGTGCTGTGGGTGGGTATGATTTTTGATAAGATTGGATAACTTGTTGGATGAAAATACCAAGTTATTGGTATGTGTCTGATGTGATCTGTCAGATGTGGTTGAGAGCTTGACAATCATTAAAAATGTGCTGCTGAGTTTTTTTTTACATGCTTTAATAAACTAGATTCTAGCTACAATTCAAATGTTATATAATTTTATTATATAAAACATATGTAATTATTGGTGCAATATAGTTGTTCGATACCATGTTAATAAAGGTATCAAAATATTTACATTTTTTTTCCAATTTCTATATATTTGTTTTATCCGTACAAATAAATATTATTTAATTTTGGTTAATATAATTTATTGGTTTTCTATTATTTCCTTCTGATTTCTATAAGAAAGCAGCAGCTGTTGGATGGAAGACATTTAATATGAATAATATTTATACATAGTAATTTAAGCTAATAAATGTTTTAGTCAATAATCATAGCTATCAAATTATATCCTTTAAAATATATAAGATAAATTACTAATATTTAATATAAATTTAAAATTTGTCTATAGCATATATTTATTTTAATATATATAATATTTAATTCACTAATCATGAACTATATTAAGGATTGTAAAGTATAAATTCTTTAATTATTTTCAAATCAAAGCAAAGCAATTACCTTTAAAATTTATATTAACAATATGATACATTTTACATTTTATTCTAAAACTACATATTAAAAATACTTATAATTATGTATTTAGATGCTTAGAAGATCATGTGATATTAGAGAATCCAAGTGATTAATGCAGCACTTACATTAAATTGGTCAATGGCAAAGATATATCATGAATTTTCTGCTAACATTCAACATTTGCTTTTAAAAGCAATAACTCTATTTTTTTCAGAGTTATCTATTGCAAGTATTAGTAATCAATAAAGACTAGATGGAAATGATATAATCCATATCTAAAAAATAATTACTGAAGAATTTTGTACTGCTTACTGTTAATTGATGGCTCTACATTGGGATAAATAAAGTAACTTACTATTTCTAAGATCATATATTGAGTGTAAACATAATGTTATGTGATATTTTGTTAGCATATAGTATCCTAGCCAAAAAAAATGAAAATTTACTATAATTAACATAAAACATATTTACTGATACAATGTCATATATATTTAACTATAGTAAAAGTTGATTTTTTCCCCTATATATCATAGCATCGGTGAACCCACAATCCTCTGCAACCTTGCAAGGCAGATGTGATGACCTCTCAGCTAATAACGCTTGACATTGCATTCAGAATTGTAGAATACTTCTGAATTTTAAATTATCACTTTGATAAGCCAAGAGTAGCTGCTAGAAGTATAACTGCAAGTAGTCCATAACTCCACACTATTAAAATATCAATAGATAGAAACAAGTCTGGAAATAAATTATAATAATGTAATTTATTAACCATTGATTAATCAAGTTCACAATAGATGACTTTGAGAAAAACAGATAGACTTACTGCTTTTAAGAGTAATAATTGGCCAAAGAAAGTTCTGGCTTTTTTTTTTAATTTTATTCAACTGGAAACTGATACATTAAAATATAAACAATCTTTCTTAATGTAAATAAATTGAAGCAAATATAAAATTTATAGATGGTTCTTTCCAATTTGAAATCCCTTCAATTTGTCATAAATTGAAGTGATGTACAATCCAATCATAGTGACAAAAATATTACTCACCTGATCACTAAACTAAAAGAAAAAAATGGTTTGTTGCAAGTTTTTTTACTCTAACTTTACATGTAAATTTGAAAAGTTGCCATTCTTTAGTAAAAAAGCCATATTTAAAAAAAATATTATGCACCAAATAAACCATAAACAATTTTTCATAATGTAAAAAAATGAACTGATGTAGCCTCAAATCACAGACCTATAGCAAAAAATGCTTAGATTCATCTTGTGCATCAGGTAATGGATTTTGTTGTAGAATTTGCATTTACTGATTTAATCATTACATATTCAACATTTAGATTCCTGACAGTTTTATCCCCTTCTCATTTGGTAAATATTTTTATTATCAATAGTAATCGACTTTGTTTTTTAAAAAGTTTTATAACTAAAATTATTATGTGTACATAGCAGAATAATTTTAGAAAATAGATATGTATTTCCACTGCTAAATTTACAGATAAATAAATAAGTAAACAAAATTAGTAACTATGTCTTACAAAATATAACAAAGATGTCTGCCATTTAATAGTTTATTCAACATTTGTACTTATTATACAAATTTCAATTTCAGTGAAGATTAACTATTCATTGTACAATTTGTTCATTGCATTTCCTTTATTCAGTAGATCAGCTGATAAATTGATTTTTTTATACTAGCGATCTTTCTTGTAATATTTAATAAAGTATTAATTAACCTCCTATTGATGAAGCAACCATCTTGAATGTATGTTAATATTTTAAAACGATTTGCAATTTCTAATTTAAATTCATGGGAATGTTTCTGATGGTTAGGTATGTTAATTGTGAAAACTCTTTTTTTATTTAACAAATTAAAAAACAACAACAATGTTATGAGTATTCATAAGTATAAAATTCTATGAGTTGAATCTCAAAAATTATTTTTAACAAAAATGATTGTGATTAAACAAAAGGTATTTAATTATCATAAATGTTCATTTGCCTATCATTAATTCTTATAAATTATTATGGCACTTTTAAGTTCAAAAGTGAATATAAATTAATGAGTGTTATATTATGAGATGTAAATATATACTTTTAATACCTTAGAATTAATGTTATAATCAAATAATTTTAATATAACAAAATACTAAACTATCTTTTCTCTGTTTATTTTTAACACTATAAAATATGTTCTCAGAGCTATCTATTGTAAAATAAAAACTAAATGATCTTAATGTTAAAAGTTAGTAGCCAAAAAATAATCAGGGAATTTGAATATAATATCATCATTTAATATCCATTGCTTATTTAATCTTACAATATGTGACTCTGAGTAAATAAAGTTTATTATTGTTCCAATACTGCAAAATATTCCAGAACTTCACTACCTAACTGATTTATAGTTTTAAGAAATATCACATCAACTGTTATCAGAAAAAATGTACCCAATCTTAAAAAAATAACAAAAAGCAAAAATATTCTTGTACAATTACAGTCACATAAATTTTTTGAACCATTCTTCTCAAATCTTAAAAGTGTTTTTAAGATGCTGGAAAAAATTAGATAATTTAAGATTTATACCAGAAAATTTATATGGAAGATGTGGTCAAACAATAATGTAATGAATTTAAGGAGGATATAGAAACATATTAGGATGTATTAACTTCTGCTTATGTATATTTTACAAACACAATGTAACAAACTCATTCTAATGTACATATAGATAGCACCAAAAGCACGACACACATGATTGCACACATTGAGGTTCTCAATTCATAAAATAGTATAACTGAAATTAAATCTCTACTGATATCCAAAGAATATGTATTAATTTAGATAGTTTTCTTCATGCATAAACAGTAACAAATAATAAATTTTAATTTCCATTCTCTAAATAATAATTAAAGTATCATAAAACTTTATTTAATAATGTGACAATTGCAGTAACTAAATAGACTTAGAGAGCCATGAAATTATTTTTGGTGAATTAAATTTAGTTTTAGAAATGATATTTCATGTTTTGCCTGCAGTATACCTTTACACCAAAAGAAGAAATAAAAATTAGGTAGCGGGAGGAAAAATAGAGAGGTTAGCTAAGTGGATTTAGAGGAAAATGGTAAATTATAAATAGCAATATAGAAGAGATAAAAATGTGAAAATGATTATTAATGGAGGGATATATGAACAGGATTGGATTGGAAATAAACACCAAAGCAATAAAGCTATGAAAGCACTATTTAAGCTATTAAGAACAAAAGAAAAAATATAGATAAATAAAAAAGTTCATTGATAATAATAATAAGTAGGTAGATAATAATGTGACTGCATTTTTAAAATCCAGTGTAAGCAACAATTCTCTATAGTATGCCATAAAAGAACAAACCAGAAAAATCATTACTTATCAGGCTAGCTAACTACAAGTTGATAAGATGTAATATTTAATACTTATATAAAAATAGATAGATACCCAAATACCTATGTGACTAATTAAGTTAGCTATAGACCAAATGATTAAAAAACAAGTTCTATTCTTGCTTGAAAATATTCTGCTATCTAAAACAAAAATCCAAGTTCCACCGGAATTTATGTTGGAAGATAATAGAGCAATTTTTTAATGACTATGTTTTCTAAAACGTAATGAAGAATATGAAAAGTTATAAAAAGGCAGCAATACATGGTAATCTATTAAATTAAAATAAAGAGCGTGATAATAGCTCTAACAAGCTTTATCGGTAAATGCTGCAAAAGAAAGCATTTAAAATCTCTATTTTTTATTACAAGATTATCAAATTGAGTCACGTGAGGTATGACTATTTTATTTACAAGATATTCCAATAGAACTAACTTTAGGCATGCATATAAGTGACAAAAATAAAAATCATTTTTTATATAAAAGCATCTATTTAAAGAACTTAAAATCAGCATTAAGAAGTTTTATAAATTATTTTTTTTACTTGCTAAACTTATGAAATATTTTGTTCGATATTTATTTCATTGTTGTTTGTTTCAAACATGCTTTACTTTTAAATATTTGGGAGAGATAAAAAAAAAAAAAACTTACTTTACTTTTTATATTAAAATATAATAAGTTTGTTTTTCTTTTAAAGTTTAAGATTTAATTAAAATGCACCTGGTTTTTTATTAATTTGAGAAAAATATATATAAAAATCAATAATTTTAATCAATTTTTTTTATCGTTAAACTGATTTTCCATAACCTTTGACACAATATTTTACTAAAAATTTAACTATTTAATTTTTTAAAAGCAAAAAAAAAATAATTATCATTAATATGAAAAGTCTAATGGAATTGACAGTTAAAGACTTTAAGTATATACATATATAAATCAAATATAAAACGCTTATATATATATTATATGCAAGAATTTGCATAGCTAAAGATAAGGAATTCGATCCCAGACATAATAAGTAGCCAGAATATGAAAAAGATGTTTACTTTTATTTATTTCATGTGGTATCTAATTGCTTCTTAAAATTATTTTATATGTTGATAATGTTGAGCTAACTTGTAGAATATAGAATTTTACAAACTATTGGAAAAAAAAGAGAAGAAAATAAAAAAGTTTTCATTTCATAGAATAAAAAATAAACGCGCTTTAATCTGAACCCTAGTAAAATTGAATGTGTAGATGCGGATGCATATGATTTAAAAAGAATAACATATATTAAAAATAAAAAAATATTAAAATATATAAAAATAAATTAATAAAGCAGAATCAATTAAAACTAATATTAAATTTATATATAAGCTTTAAAAAATATGAGCCATTTTAAACTTTTCAATTTTAACTATAATTAAAGCCTAAAATACATGTATTTAGGGACAGTACATTATCAGTTCTTAATCTAAAGCAAAGTCAATCACAACTAATTAAACAGATTATATATATATATAATTATTCAAAACAATACAATAATTAATACAGTAAAAAATATTTTAAAAACAAATATATGCTATAATTTAATAGAAGTACTTAGTCGTTATCAACTAAATTCAAAATCTATTACAAAAAAAAAAAAAAAACCGTTACAAATGTATCCAAAAACAATTATGTCATACATTTGTAACGTTTTTTTTTCCTTTTTTGTAATAGAGTTTGAATTTAGTTGATAACAACTACTTAGATAGTTGAAAGTACTTCTATTAAATTATAGTATATATTTGTTTTTAAAATATTTTTTACTGTATTAATTATTGTATTGTTTTGAATAATTATATATATTTTATTAGAATTGGAGTACAGACATTAATATATATGAAAAACAAAAAAAACACAAGTTAAAACTTGCTAACGCTTGTATTTATGACAATAGATGGCGTTCTACCAAAAACACAGTCAAGCGTATGTTTGTTTACATAAACGTCAGAGCAAGCATTCACTATCTCTAACTTTAGTTCCATCTTCAGATCATGATTTCAAGCTATTTGCTATCGTCAGTGATGATAGCAAATAGCTTGAAATCATGATCTGAAGGTGGAACTAAAGTTAGAGATAGTGAATGCTTGCTCTGACGTTTATGTAAACAAACATACGCTTGACGGTGTTTTTGGTAGAACGCCATCTATTGTCATATATATATATATATATATAATTGCTCTACACATTTAAATCTTAAACTCTAATTTGAAAATGTAAATTTTAAAATACAATTATAGTGAAAACTAATTTTAAAAAAAAAAAATATTAAAAAACAAACAAACACACTCTTATAAAAATCTTAAAGAAATCATATATCATCAATTTCTAAATTCAAACATCCACTTTCTTGCTTACAATTTCATTCTTCCTTAATGTCTATCTTACTTTTCTAACACCATTTTCTGGTTCACTAGTTTTCATTACTAAAAATATTAAAAGGCAAGCAAATGAGCAAAATTTGCTAGCCAGGTCTTGTAAAATACTACAAATATACCTGATAATTAACTCAAATCAGAAAATATTTGATATATTTTATGCATGTACATTCTATGTTAGCCAATAGCATTTGTTACAGCAATTGAGTTCACTGTACAAATCTTAATTTACTAAAAAAAATAATCAATACCTATTAGCATGCTCCATTAAAAATTATTTTATTCATTTGTAGGAATAGCTGCAAAATAAATTTAAAATTTATCTCAATCCAGTTTCATAAGTTAAATATAAGTTTTATCTTTAGAAAAAATATGCATTTATTGTTTTATTTTTACACCAACCCTGCTCCCATTGATACATATACTTATAATTTACAATATTATAAATAATTTAAAACAATTATATACTTTTAATTAATGTTTCTTAAAAATGACTCATATATTCACCACATGAAACTCTAAGTATACTAGACACAAACTATTAAATATATAGAAATATCATATTAAAAAAAATAAATGTTAAAAATTATTGGCAAGCCCAATCAACTTAACAGCCCCTTAGAAGCAAAATTTTCATTTTATAGTTTATTTAATATATAAAATTCATATTTACTTTCTTCTATATGTACTCAAAACAATCTTTAATATATATATATATATATATATATATATATTAAAGATTGTTTATATATATATATATATATATATATTAGAAGAGACTTAAATTCAGATTTTTAAGCTCCCCACAACTATCTGCTCCATCTTATATAACTGACACATATGACCACATAATGTGAAAAGATAAATAATCTTTAATATACATATTTCATGCTGAAAGTCCTCATAAGTTGGTCAAGATCACCATCTTTTACACATATATGCAAACAGTGCTCAGTTTATATTAAGACAGCAAATCTTTAAACTTTAATGGACAAGTTTCAATCTTCTCCATCCTCTAACACTTCAGTCATCTATATCATTGAAAATCTGAAGATATAACACTCAAAGCCCATATTGATGCCAATATTATTATCATACCCATGTTGAATTTAAGTCACTCTGACCCCATACATATGGAACCTTAATATGTCCATTTAAATATACAGAAGAGGGATGGACAGAATACATGCTAAATATGTAATATTTAAATGCATGTATATTATCTATACTAAACTAAATGTAATTAGAAGTGACTTGAACTCAGACTATCAAGCTCTTCATAGCTATCCATTCCATATTATACACTTGACACACATGACCACATAATGTAAAAGATTAACGATCAATATATGTAATTCATTATTAACAAGCACTCATCAGTTGGTCTAGATCACCATCTCTCTCACATATATCCAACCAGTGCTCAGTTTGTATTAAGATAGAAAATCTTCAAACTTTAATAAACAAGCTTTATTATTCTCTACCCTACAACTCTTCAGCCATCCATATCATCGAAAATCTGAAGATTGAATGCTCAAAGCCCTTACTGATGCTGATATTCTTGTCATACCTATGTTGGCATTAAGTCACTCTCACTCCTCACATATAGAACCTAAATATGTCCATTTAAATATACAGAAGAGGGATGGACAGAATACAGGCTGAATTTGTAGTATTTGAACATGTGTATATTATCTATACTAAACAAAGTGTAATTGAAAAGGACTTGAACTCAGATTTTCAAACATCCTACAGCTATCCACTCTATTGAATATGGCCAACACACATGACCACACACATGTGAAAAAGATAAATGATCTCTAATATGTGATGATGTGTGTCAGTTGTATAAGATGGGATGGGAAGCTGTAGGGAGCATAAAAATCTGAGTTCAATTTCCTTCTAATTACATTAAATTTAATACAGATAATACATATGTATTTAAATATTACATATTCAGTCTTATCTGCCCATCCCATTTCTGTATATTTAAATGGACATATTAAGATCACATATGTGAAAGATCAGAGTGACTTAAAGTCAACATGAGTATGACCCTAATATTGGTATCAACAAGAGCTTTGAGTATAACATGCTTAGATTTTCATTACAGATGGCTAAAAAGTTGGAGATAGAGAGATTGAAGCTATCTTAATATAAACTGAGCACTGGTTATATATAAATGTGAGAGATGGTTATCTAGACTAACAGATGAATGCTTGTTTAGCATGAAATATGTGTATTAGAGATCACTTATTCTTTTCACATGTATGTGGTCATGTGTATCAGTTGTATAAGATGGAGTGGATAGCTGTGTGAAGCTTGAAAGTCTGCATTCAAGTCTCTTCTAATTACATTGTTTAGTATAAATAATATATATTTAAACATTACATATCCAACCTGTATTTTGCCCATCTCTCTTGTATATTTGAATGAACATACTAAGGTCCTATATGTGAGGGCTCAGAGTGACTTGAAGTCAACATACATATCATCATAATATAGGCATCAAAAAGATATTTGAGTGTTCTATCTTTAGATTTTCAATGATGTGGATAGCTGAAGAGTTGGAACGTGGAGAAGATTGAAGCTTGTCCATTTAGACTGAAGATTTTCTATCTTAATATAAACTGAACTCTGGTTGTATATGTGTGAGATAGTGATCTTGACCAGCTGGTGAGTGCTTGTTCAAGACAAAATATGTATATTGAAATAATTTATGTTTTTCACATGTGGTCATGTGTGTCAGTTGTATAATATGGAGTGGATAGGGGTGGGGAGCTTGATAGTCTGTGTTCAAGTCCCTTCTAATGACATTATGTTTAGTATCAATAATATATAATATATATATATATATATATATATATATATATATATATATATGTGTGTGGGTGTCTATATTATGTATGCACAGCATACCTTAGCTAATTTTAATAATTTCATGCTAGTTTTAATTGTTTGGGCTTAGCTTACGTAATATCTCAGAGCATTTTCTATTTACGTGCAGTGTTTTTTAATATATATATATAGTTTATTGAAAGTTTTAAAATATGATTATTTATTAATGAAGTTATAAACAGATCATCTAAGATAGTTTTACAAAAAAAATTGACTTCAACTTCTTAGCATTTTTAATTTCACTCTATTATTTGCCAATGCTGGTACTTAATCTATTTAAAATCTTAGATGAAAGTAGAAAGAGGTTTCCATTCTTTATTTACTTTCAGTGTTACTTAGCAATAGATAACTGAGATATTTACTAGTTTAAGTGTAAGCATAAGGGATGTTATAATGTAATTTTCATTTATATATACAAGAGGTGACACAAAAATAATCAGAAATTTGTAATAAAAAGTTGTATATTTACTTAAAGATTTTGCAAAGTGAATCTCTTTCAAAGTATTGTCTATTTAATGCAATCTACTAGACTAAATATGTTTCTCACTTGTCAAAGTAGTTTGGATACTTTTGCAAAGTGATGCCTTTTAATGCTTCCATTACTTTTTATTCACCATTTCTAAGTTCTTAAAAATATTTTTTCTTTCAAGAGAATAAAAAAGTTGTGTGGAGCAAGATTGTGTTAATATTGCTGATGGATAAACTCATTCTTATTGAAATTTAATTAAAAATTGTTTCACATTCAAGGGTTTGTGTGCTAGCACATTGTAATGGTGAAGCTTGCACACCTCACTTTTCCACAAAACAGGATGTTTAAATTTTATATCATGTTAAAGTATCAGAACTAGTAGGTTTTAAATGCCTGATTGCTACAAATAAATTATGAATTTTCAGTGCTATTTGCGTCTAAAACAAAAAAAAAATCAGCATTGTCTTTATACTGGATTTCATACAGGACACTTTTTTGTATGTTTTGAACTTCCAAACTACTAGTAAACTTGTGTTTGTCTCTGAAAAATTTGCTCGTACACTGTTACAAGCATTTCAACTGTTTTCCCTGCCATTTTCCTTAAAAGAAAATAGATTTTCATAGTGTTCCATCTTTTCAGCCATTACAAAAATTGACAAATATACAAAATGCACATTGCAAAAAAATATTGTTTTGAACCACAATTTCACACAATGATGTCATTTGGCAGATTGATGCAGACACATTCCAGCAAGATGTATGTAACAGCATAAGCATGTATTGCAAGAGGCATGCCTATTAGAGAACTTTATTTTTGGGTTCCTCCTCATTTATTTATCCATTATTAGTTATTCAAAAATGAATGCAACTTCAGAAAAACTTCAAAAAGAGTGAGGATAATAAAAAATAAAAAGCTAAAAAATGTTTTTTTGTGACTATATAAACCTATTTATAAATCACAAATTTTCACACATTCATCTTTTAGTCTGTTTTCTGAAATATTTCAATATTTTTATTTAATTTGTTGTACATCAATTGAAATATAGCATTAGATATGTATAATCTAGTTGTAAGGAACGTATAAAGTGGTTAGATTTCACACAATAGAAATAAATTTCGTGTCACAACAATTGTTCATGTAAGTCTTATTATAGTTTTATTTTTTTAGTAGTTAAATAATTATGAATCTTTGCGACATATATCCATATCTTTATTTCATATAAAATTTATGAATCTTTGCGACATATATCCGTACCTTTATTTTATATAAAGTAATTTTCTAATTTCTGATAAGTTATTTCATTGCAAAGCATTATTAAATTATTAAAAATATATATATTTATTCTCAAATACGAGTCTGGAGTGAAACAGTTTTTTTGACTAGGTAAATAAATTTTAAGCAAGTTTAGAATGTCGTCTAAGAAATCACCTGATTGATAATCCATATTTCTATCTACAGTTAGCAAATTATTGGAGATTTAGAATTCCTAGCAGTAAAAAAAAAGTAGACAAATAAAAAGATTTTGCTGCATAAGGCTATTACAATGTCCTCAGTATACGCAATTTCCATATCTGTGTTTTAAATAGATAAAACGCAAATTAAAAAAATGAGATTTTTTTTTATGTGTCAAAGCATCGGCCGGGAAGCGAACCCGCGACAACTGCTTGTAAGGCAGCTGTGATGACCACTCTGCCACCAACGCTTGACAAAGAAAATGTTCGATGTTTTATTTTTTTGTTCATACACATATTCCTATATATATATATATATGTGTGTTTTTAAATCGCATTTTATATAGTTTCCAGATATCGGTAAATTTCAACATTTACGAATATCTTGAAATTGAATCTCATATATAGAAGGAGTAATAAAATTTATTAAACAAAGTAAATCTAGATTGAGATAGCTAATATATTAACTTTTTTTTTTATTCATTTAAAAATTTAATAGTTTTTTTTGAGTGAACTATTCTTAATGAATTATTATTTTTTCTTAGTCCTATATTATGAAATCTTTTAAAATAGGTATATATTTGACGAGAAATGGCTGTCTGTTACCTACCTTTGATTGATATTTAAAACTAACTGAGATGTCTTAATATTTAAAAAGCGATATTTTGAAATTATTGCCAAAAATACTGCATTTTTTAATAATAGCCATTCTCTCTATACTACTCTTATCTCCAGATAACAGTTTCTATACCAGCAATAATTTTTCTTATTCCTTAACAGTTCAAATCCAGAAAGATGGCAGAAGATTTATTCGAGGGCATGTTCAGTTGTTCAGGCAGACAAAAGTAATTGCTCTCTGCTTTCCGCTTTGCCTCCAAAAGACTGACTATTTAATTACAGATCCCCTACCTTACTGGAAACATTTAGGATTTTGTGTGTGAACCCCAATGAAGGATTTATCCTCATTGGATAATGACTGGGTGCTAGCCAATCAGGCAAGGAATCTGGAATAGTCCACTTCTAAAGGCAATGTTAGATATGACAATTCCATTAACAGTTTTGATTGATTCACAGTTAATTACCTTGAAAATTTTTGAGAATTCATCATATTAGTTGGTATTATTTGGGTTATTTTGATGATTAAATACTATAGTAATTATTATAATAAAATATACTTTTATTTTTAGAAAATATATAATATTTTATTGAATAACTTATATAATAGATTTTCTTGTTAAATGGTCAATATAGGTTGTACATATTTGATTACCAATGACTCATGCTGAAGCTCCGATTTCAGGATGAATAATTTTGGCAAAAATATTATTAAAGTTGGGAAGTTATAGAATTATTTGATTTTCAATAATTTTAAGATAATTACTTTAAAATTTAGGGAATTTGTTATTGGATTAAGATTATTTGGGGCAGTAATGAAAAAAATGTCTTGTATTTGGCAAGTTGATATAAAAACACTTATTATTTTGAAAAGTCAATAAAATATTTTGCCAATGCTTCCTTTGAATATGTTTAGCCAGTCTTCAGGTGCAGTGATTTCTAACATTTATTCAAAATTATTTCCATGTTTAGAAATTTTTATGACAAATAATGAAAGGTCAGCCTTTGTAGCATAATGCTTAGTAATTCTACTTGCTATATCAATGACTTGGGTTTAGAAACCAGATAAAACTTCAAACATTTTTCAGATAGCTGATGATATCAAGCACCCTTAAAACTTTTTCAGTTGAGGAATTCAATAGACACCTAATAACTGACTAGTAAAGACTTAGCTGAAGAAAACAAAAAAAACTAAATTTCTTATCATATTAAACAATGCCTTTTCTTTCAGTGATTTTTAATGGCATGGCTTTGGATAGACCATTATACTGTAGTGGACAATTGACATCTTTTTACACAAATGATTCTGATATGATAATGTGTTGTAGCAAAATATCAAATGATGTGTTTTTTAAGTACTGACACTGAATTCATTAAATAAAATCTGTAACTTGATTTATATAATTTTTTTCACTGAGCAAAATTCTCCATACAGTAGCACCACTCTGTGCAAGCCAGAGTAATTAATGGATGAAGGATGGTTTGTGCATAAAATCCCTATGTAGTAGCTTTTTATTCAATATTTCCCAACTAGTTTTTAGTCTGTGTCTTTCATTAGTGAGAAGCCTTGGATATGAGAGCACTGCACCTAAATCTTAGGATCTAATGCAACTCTCAAGCAGCCACCTTTTACTTTTTAACTAACTATAAAGCTTTAAGTAAAAATGAAAATGCAATAATGTTTTCAAGCTAAGCTCATTAGCTTGTACAATTGTATAGATTTGAATTCAGTTCAGCATCCATACTTTTTGGTGTCTTTGGTTCTTTAATAATCATAGTCACCATAATCCTATTGGGCAGACTTGGTAGTAAACCCTCAAACATTACATGATCACCATTCTTTATGCTTACACAAGCTGTTTTTCACAGAGGCAAAACTCTCCATACAGTAGCAGTACTCCATGCCAATGAGCTTAGCTTGAAGACATTATTGTGTTTTTATTCTGGACTCAAAACTTCATAGTTAGCTAAAAAGTAAAAGATGATTGCTGGAGGGTTGCATTAGATCCTAAAATCAAAGTGCAGCACTCTCAGATCTAATGTCCCTCACTGATGAAAGCCCCAAGTTGGAAACTAGTCTGGGGAAATTGGATGAATAGGCAATAGATAGGGATTATAGGCATAAACTTTCTTGAATCCATTGATTACTCTTGCTTGCACTGAATGGTGCTACTATATGGAGAATTTCATCTTTGTGAAAAACAATGTGTGTAAGCATAAAGAATGATGGTCATGTGATATTTGATATTTTCACTGATGAGATTGAGTACTTAATTGATTTATCTGATGCAGATTGAACCTGAATATGATTTTGCTCCAAGTAAATTAATATTTCTTTTTATTCAGTTAGTCATAAGATACTGAAATAACTTAATCATCTAATATTGATTATTAAATGAGCATGTAAATATTATTAGATAAAAATTAAAACAAAGAAGATTAAATTCTAATCACATTGCAACTGGCAAGCCTGGAAAATATTATTTTGTCTTGAACTGTTCTTCTATGAGGATTTTTGGAGTTCTTTCCCTTGCAGGAGCATATCGAAAGTCTGTTTTACCTTATTTTTGTCTATTAAATTGTATATAAAAATCTCTTTAGATGATACATGTTGATAGATAGGTAAATAGAAAAGCAACAATAAATTATTTTATACATAATTACAATGCTATAAAAATAAATATATAAATTACATAAAATAAAGGCAAAAATGTCTCTAAGTAGTATATTGTAATGCAAAGATTTTTCAAAAGTCCACCTACAAAGAAACAATAAAGAATACCTTATATTTAACAAGGTGAATAAAATTCTAGATGATGAGAATTTACATTTTTCTTTCTAACTAAGAATAAATAAAGAATAATTTCCTAACTATATATGGCTAGCTATGTGGTCATGAAGTATATGAAAAAAAATTATAAATTGACATGAAACTTAAAAAAAAAAAAACTTTTTCTAATATTTTATCCAGATTTAAAGTTTCATTAGTTTGTAGGAAGGGTGACCTATTTTAAAAAAAATATGTATACTAATATAAATAATTTCAACCAAAAAAATTAAATTTATAAAAATGGAATACAAAAGAGATACGTGTGTTAATGAATAATTTACTAGAACTCAAGAAATTCAAATTGTATCTTAGAACATAAAGTGATATCCACAATTTATTACTTTCGACAAAAAAATCTATACGCAAATTCTATGAATAACAATAGATCAATCATGTTTCTATCAAAAAGTTCACTTAAAGGCAAAATATAGTAACAAACTATTCAATTACAAAATATTAAAATGTATGAGAATAAATTGTTTTATTCAAAAATAAAGCGGAAAATAAATATGCGACATAGACCTGAGATAGCCTAAACAATGAGGCAACCTAAAAGTTTAAACGAACATAGCTATTTTGTGAAAACAGAAATAAATATGAGATTTAATAAGATTATAAAACTGTTTATAGAAATTTTTTAAAAAAAGAGTAAAATATCACTTAGAACATTAAACAATGTTCAAGCAATGGAAATGGCAGTGTTGAAGAATGCTTTTTGAACCTTTAAGATTTGTGTTTATCACCCGACAGGTGCATTGACTGTATATAACATATATTTTAATGCTTAAATACAGATAATTTTCTTGCTCGGTTTAATGTAGTAGTAAGAGTGATGAAATTATGAGTCCAAGCTTCTTGAATTGATCTCTAATTGGATAAAATAAAGGTAATAAAACACTGCTTGGTTAATCAAATGAAACTATTGTACTTAGTCTAATAAAGCAGTCAATTGACATTTGGTCTATTAAACTTATAAAAATACAATTAGTTTTATAGAAATAAGTTACAGTTACATGAGACTATATATATTGTAGTAAGTTCTGAAAACAACAACAAAAAAATGTGATATTATAAAAATTAGCTATATTTTATTTTATGTAAATCTAATTAAAAATAAAAATTACAGTCTCAATATTGCAGAGTATATTTCATTTACTAATATAGTTGTAAATATCTGTTATACAAAATATGCATTAAGAATCTGAAATGAAAATGTTATTTTTGGACTTATATGTCTTATTGCAAAAATAATCAATTGATCTATCTATCTATCTATCTACCTACCTACCTACCTACCTACCTACCTACCTACCTACCTACCTACCTACCTACCTACCTACCTACCTACCTACCTACCTACCTACCTACCTACCTACCTACCTACCTACCTACCTACCTACCTACCTACCTACCTACCTACCTACCTACCTACCTACCTACCTACCTACCTACCTACCTACCTACCTACCTACCTACCTACCTACCTACCTACCTACCTACCTACCTACCTATCTATCTATCTATCTATCTATCTATCTATCTATCTATCTATCTATCTATCTATCTATCTATCTATCTATCTATCTATCTATATATTGTACCCTCACTTCCAGGAAATATAATATATCAAAATGTGTCTAGCACAGATAAATAGTTATGTAGTTATGCTCGGCTAAAATGCATATAATCGATAATAAAATATTCTACATTAATGTTAATTGTTTAACTAGCTTAAATTAATAAAATGATAATATGGTTCTGTTTATAAATTAAATAAATAAATATTTATTAAATCATGAGACTAGGAAGTGAGATACAAGTGGTAATAAAGAATTACATTGAGCCAATATCCCACAGGATACTATCTCAATGGCATAAGAACACTATCCCCCCTATTATTATCTCAAATAATAAATCTATAGCATTCTTACAACTTCAACAATAATTAATTAATTAAGATAATACTAATAAATAATTCTTAATATTTTTATTTAAAATAATGTAGCTAAAATAATCTCAGGTTCTTAAACTAATTCGAATTAATCAAAATTACTGTAGTCAAGCATGATAAGGGATTTAATATCATCCTCGACTACAACTAACTAATAACAATAATAAATAATAATCTTCATTGTATGATTTAACCTTATCTAACTTCCCCTATTATAATTCTTATCAACAATAATAACTATAAAGAAATAATAACTATAAAGAAATAATATAGTATAATATTTTATCTTCATATGATATCGTAAATAAATATGTGGTAATATCTTATAATCTGAAATATATATGTGTGGCAAAGGATAGCATTATAACTCTTGTAATATTATAACAATTAACTTATGACCATAATTATAATGTAAATCTATTTTCTTAAATAAATAATCTTAAAAGAATATTATAATTCTTAGATAATAATTTATTTCTTACTGTGCAAATATTATGTTTTGATTCAAATCCTCTGTGATCAAGTGTTTTGCAATGTGGAAAGGAATTAGCTCAACACACAAATTTATATTTAAAAAAAACAAGTTTAACACAGTTTATTACAATAAAATTAACAAATAATTTATTTACAATATTTACAATTCTAAATAAATCTTATATCATTACAATTTCCAGTTTTCTCACAATAAACTAGTAAAATAAAATATAAATATTAAGTCTTCACTCCGACTTTTAAAATATTATATCTATTTCACATATTTATCTGAATTCTAATAATAATGATAATAATTAATCTACATAACTTTTTAATATTATTTACCATTAAATGTCACTACGATATGCTTCCTTTATGCTTCCTTTAAACATACATCAGTTATGAAGCATAAAACAGAAAATACAAAAAATAATAATAATAATATGCATCTCTTAATTTATTCTTAATCACTAAAAAATAGTTTATCATAGCAATGTTGTTGTTATTAAACAAAATATATTTATTTCAGTTCATTAACAAAATGAATGGACACAATTGATAATCTAATTGCCATACATAATATCTCTTACTTAGTATTGATTTAATATGAAATAGGTGTAAGTGTTAATGTATTTCTTTATCATTAAATAATAACTATGAAATATAGCTCTGCTTTATCCTATAATGTTTTGTTTTAATACACTATCCATTGAAAAATATGCAATACCTATAAGTTTTAAAATACTTAAAGTTATTCAAAATTCGTGAACAACCTCATTTATCATTTACATACTTTCATGAAATTTATTTTATTATATATATATATATATAGAAAATATTTTACGATTCTTTATTTTTAATTCAGTTTGATTCTCAATTCCATTTGTATTTATTCTTATCATCTTCCTAAGTAAGCAAACCTATCTTATCCATTTCCAATAATGATCCTTACACTCTAAAAATTATCTATCATTTTCCATTAAAATACAATTCTGTATGATGTAATACTTTAGAAAATCGTGATAGCAAATAGATGTGTAGGTATAGGGACAAACTAGAGTCTTAATTCAATAGTACATATATTAGATAATCATCATGGTACAGTGTATAATTAAAAGAGAGGCATGACTTATCTGTCTAATGACCTCCACTACAAATAACAATGTTCAAGCTATTTCTTCAGCTTTTTGGAACATCAGTATTCAATATAAAAGGTAAACACTGCCCACAGAAAATATACAAGCTACAGGGCCCCATTATCTGTACCTGCATAATTATTAAGATCATAAAGATTATTCCTATTCTCATAACAAAAACCTACATTAAAAGTACCTCTTTGGTTTCATGTTTAAATTACTCCCAAGTCACTACCCTTTACAAATTTTCTTATAGATTTATCAATCTACATCAACAATAATTCTGACAACATTTTCAAAAATAACAAATAAAATTCACTTATAAAAATAACAATCTCAACTGATCAACAAGAAAAGGTTATTTCACTTTCTTATCAAATATTCTTGAACAAAATACAAATGACTATTATCAATACTTTAAACATTTAAGAAATACTAAAGTTCTTTATAAGAGAATCATATAATTATTCATTATTAAGTTGTATTATACCAGAAATATGGAATAAAAGTATACATATTTTATAATAAATAAATTTTGACTTCTATAAGCTTTATGTGTGTATAATGTATTTACACATAGCCATACGTTCATACTATAACATTACATATTACATCGATAATCTAAAGAAAAAAAAGAAAAATACATCATAAAATTATTAATATTTACAACTATTACCTAAGTGATACATCTACTTGTTAATCACTTATTTGACATCTTCTGGTCCACAATGAAAACAAAACATTACATAATATAACATTCATTCCATACTATCCAACTTAAAATATTAAACTGCTTAAAATTATTAAATATATTTTATAAAAAAAAATACAATATTATTAGTAAATAATTAATCTTTTATGTGCCTATCCTATTCTAATTATAAATAAATAAAATTAATACTAGGTTAGTTTTAAACATAAGTCAAAAACATATCTACTTATAAACTTCAATGATGAATGTTCTTTAAAAAATGTTTTTATTTCCTTGGGATTTCTTTACCAACTCTTGATGAGCGATTGAAACCCTCAACACTTGTTGCTATGCTTTTGTTTGAACGCTTGAGGATGAAAAAACTCTCTTCCCTGAAAATGATGCATGCTCTGTAGATTCCATCCAAACATAATGAACGAAAGTTAAAAAAAAAAAAAAAGTTGACGTCTAAAAATCTGAAATTATTGATAAAAATAATCACTGAACCATTCTGAAAATTTGTAAAAATAATAGTTCATTGTCTCTATTATTCAGAACAGTGATTATTGAAATAATTTAAACTTATAATATTTAAAAAATAACACTTCAAAGCTTCCTTCCTTAGGATTCTATGCCGTCTTACAGTGTCTTGACACAGCAATGTGAATTTGGACATCCGGATATGATTCTTGCGAATTTTTAAAAATATTTCTTGGAATTAATATTTACTTATTATTCATAAGTCTATCATATATAAGGTTTTACTGTCAGGATACTCATTATTACTTATCCAAGGATATTTCTTTTCCATTATTGTTTCCAATTATCAGTTTTCTCATAATATCATTACTTATACACAGTGTTTTAAGATAATATCGATTTATTATGTACAGTTTTTTAGTAACTGTCTTCATTTTACCATCATTTTTATGACAGTTTTAAAATAAATTACTAATAATGTTCTCTTCAAAAAGGAAAACATTTTCTACATTTTTACCTTAAAATAATATTTACTTTCACCTTACTGAAAGGTTTGAAGTTTTATCATATTATTTTTCCATTTCCAATGGGTTCATTTTGGGCTAATTGTTTCATAGTTGGATTGGTGCTAGTGGATAGATGTACGGATATTTTATGTCAATGTAACTTGAGTAAGTGCATTGGATACTCGTTCCCTTGTACCACGTTAGCATACAGGGCATAATACCCACCTGAACACATGACCAAAAAGAGTAGTCATCACAGTGTCAATGGTTATAGACATATTTCCTATGCCATTGATTTTCTTACACTCTGACTGGGACAATAAGCTGGCAAAGACCGCTATCACCATTTACAGAGATTCTCGTATAATTTCGTTTTTGTATCATGGGGAAGATGCTCATTTCTTCTCACCATGATTCATTAATTTTTTAATGATATCATGCTACAGATGTAAAATTTCTGTTAGCATGATTGTGTTATGCTAATAATCTCATTTTGCATTGGTCACATCGGTATATCAGTAAGCTAGTGTTGGTTTAAATGCGAGATTTTTGGCCTATGATTAAAAGGGATTGGGCTGGTTATTGCGTAATCTATGTAGCATGTTCACACTTAATAAAATATTAAAATTGTATTTAAATCTATTAAATGCTGCCATCTGTGCATATAATCCAGATCAAATATATTTAATTGATTTAATTTTCAGAATCTTTTTAATGCATGTAATAAAATGTTTTGTTGAATTAATTTTGGAAGTAACTTATTTTATATATATGTTATTAATATTTAAAAGTAAGCATTAGAAATTTGAATATACAGTATGATATTTTAAGCTCAGCTTCTCCCTGAGCTAGTGACTGGTGCTTTCGGTTTGATAAAAAGGTAACCTCTCTCATGCGTATCTGCCTACCATATATTTCCAAGTTCAAATGGCCTGGTGGTGCCCTGGTATGACAGATTAGGTTAGCAAAGTTTGTCAACCATTATAATATATATATATTAATTCTAATATTTTCATAGATAAATGATGAATTCATAGTATTTATTTCTGGGAGCTTCATGTAATAAAAATATAATAGCCAAATAGCTGACATTTCAGTACAATTTCATAGATAAATGATGAATTCATAGTATTTATTTCTGGGAGCTTCATGTAATAAAAATATAATAGCCAAATAGCTGACATTTCAGTACAATAACAAGTACTTTTCTCAGAGTTTCTTTTTTCTCAAATCATAAGTATGTGTGTGGTGAGATTTAAAATCATTATTTGTTTTTTGTTACTTTCTCGTCATTCTCAAATTCTATTGGTTGAGAAGTTTTAAAAAATATTTTATCCTTCAATAGCTGTCTCCAAATATTGTTAATTTTCTTTAAAATACAACTTTTCATTTATGCTCTTGTCTTTAAACCCTAATATATATATATATATGTGTGTGTGTTTGTGTATTTTACTCAGCCAATATTAAAATCCTAGTAGGAGTTTGAACATAGAGCAAACAAATATTTACAATAAATTCTTAAGTCCTAACAAAACCTCAATTTTTTTTTCCTCTAACTATCCAATTCATCATTATTTTCAACCATAATTCATCTATTGCAGCATAAAGATCCCAAATTTAATCTCATTTCTCAGATCCATGATCTCTCTTCTCAATATCAAACTTTTTATTTAATTCATCCATATTACATGAGATTTCTTTTTTGTTTGAGATTATAAAATTCTGGTTTTTAACTATAGCATAACCCACAAATTATAATTTGAATGTAGATAATTACAAAATAACAACAAATAGATATGTATTCAGTGGGAAATTGTGAACTGTAAATAAGGTCATTAAAAATGAAATGGAGTAGATTTCTAATGAGAAAAATTAAAAGTAAATTTAATATGTTTAGAATAAATAGAAAAAGACAAGTAAATATAATATTTAATTATATTATGTGGAAAAAAAATGTGACATCTTTTTATGTTTTTGCAATGTCTTGGAATCCGTTTAAAATTTCAGTCATTGATCTATTAACATGTCTTCCCATAATATGTCCTGCCCAGTTCTATTTCCATCTCATATTTCTCAATGATTCCAATGGTAATTATTAAGTTTTATCATTGTTTTATTTTGAATTTAATTCCTTCTTTTTATTTCCAAACTTCATTTCTCTACACTTCATTGAACAAATAAAAATATTTGTATTGTTTTTACCAAATCCACAAGTTAGAGCTAAAACATGTCTATCAAACATCTTTCTTTTCAATTATTTATTCCAAAAACAATCCATCCAAGTTTAATTCAAAGATTAATATTAGCCAACATGGTTAATCTGACCTAACTATTTGTAGCTGTTATATTTATTCTTACTTTTATTTGATAACATTTGCAGTATTTCCTAAAGCTTTGAAACATTATTTGTAAATCAGATATCATACATAAATCATAAATGACTTAAAACAACTCTCATATATTTTATTCTTTTAGCTTCTCATTTTAATGCACAAAATACTTTTTGTAACATTATTGTATAATGATTTGGGGGTATAGAATCACTTTGTTGGTCACCCTTATTAATATTGAAATCCAAAAATCTTACACGCTTTCACTTTTCAGCAAAAAAACTTTTATTATTGATTACAGTTTCGACTGTACCATGCAGTCTTCATCAGATCTTATTCTATTCTTTCAACTTTCGCTATCCTCCATCTTACTCTATTCAAATCCTGTTCTGTCATATTTTCCTTGTGATAATTATATATAGTATATTATATAGTCCTTGTAAATTCTTTTCTTTCTCCTCTGTTTGCTGTTTTAATATATAATATTGAATTTCAAAAATCTTACCCTTATTAATGTTAATATTAATGTCTATCATGTAATCTAATCATTGCTGTTGCATTTTCAGAAATGACTGTTAAAATTGCCTTAATGACTGTGGAAATACTTACAAGATGAAATGTCTTTTTTTTTAAATCTACAAATACAAAACATTGCAAAAATTTATACAATACTTTCTATGACTTCTCTCAATACTTAAATGTGATCCACTGAGCTAAAACTTCTATTAAATTCAATTTTTTAAAAAGTCCAAATTTCATGGTAGAGAAATGATAATTAAGTAGGTAAAGAATTTATATAGAACTGTCACAAACGTGTTACATCTTTTCTATCTAATGTCTTGATAATACTTCTTAAATCTTAATGTTATCATTGTTTTATCCCAATCAACTGGTAAGATATTTGATACATAGATTTGCCGATAATTTTTCTATTTTTTCAGAAGGTTCTTTCAACATGTCAATAATAATTACATTAGTTCCTGGAACATCCTCTTCTTCAGAGATTCATCAGCATGATACAACTCTTCAAAATGCCTGGCAATTCACAAACTGATTTTGTTTTGTTTTTTTATAACTATATACATTTTTGTAGGACATTCCTACAATTTCCATGATATGATGTTACACTTCTCTTTTTAATAATAGTACCATTTTTTTCCTTATTGCTAAAACAACTTCAATGCTAAAATATTTTACAATTCTGAGCCTTTTATTTTCTTCCTGCTAACTCATGGATATATTTTTGTATAATATTATTAAATCTTTTTTTCTTGTACCACTTTACAGGACTCTACATATTTAATTCTTTTCAATGGAACATTTTAAATATTTTCTGATTTTTTTCTTTTCTTTGTACATTATCATCTCGGGTGAAAATTTATACAAGAATTGTTTTTTTTTATCAGCCAAATCATTTTAAAGATTGATTAATATTTTTAAATGATTTAGCAGAATATCTCTGAAGATTAGGTATATCATCTGTAAACACTATCCTTTCTCAATAGTTTTCATTTATTTAATTTTGCATTAACATATATCTTACATCTTACTAACTGCTTAAAACTTTTTGAGTTAATCTCTATATTTTCTGTTAGTCAAAATATAATTAAATATTGCTATACTATCATCTATATGTTACATGTCATTTTCAGTAAGCATTTATTTCAAAGTTAAAATCTGTATTGATACCTTCTCATTCCTGTCATTATAATGTAAAATAACTCACATTACTTTCATCTTACAATCAATTTCCATGTCTAGCATTAAAAGCTAACATTATAACTTTTAAATTGGTTTGATCAAATGCATTTGTACATAGCCATATTTTCTATTTCTTCATCATAATGAAAACTTGTTGGGATGTAAACCTCAATTATCTGAATTTGGTAACTTCTTTTAATTTGAATAACTTATCTTGCCATTTAATTTGATATACCATCATTCTTACCCTGTCTTACTCAATGTTGATTTTCCTAGTATCATTATAAAGTTGTAATTAATAATTTGGTAAGCACACACTCATTACCTAAGTAATATATATTAAATCTATAACCTTAAGACTATGTCCTAGATGCAACAGTAGGGACCTTTGCAAATCTTAACAGAAGATTAACAACTTTAAAAGACAAGAGCGGCTGTCTTATCTTCAACCTACTTTTTAATTATATAAGTGAATCTAAAGCATTTTGATTTGAGAATGTGAAGCTATTAACTAATTCACTGATTAAGTCCACAATTTCTATACAAACTAATATATGTGAAATCTATTGATTTACAATAAGTACAGTGTGACACTCTTATAATTAGAAATCTTTTAATACAATTTAAAGTTCTACTTAATAATTTATTAAGCTCATACTCATTACCTAAGTAATATATATTAAGGTTATAACCTTAAGACTATACACCTAGATGTGACAGTCGGGATATCTACAAATTTTAGCACAAGATTAACAACTTTAAAAGACAAGAGTGGCCACTCTTATCTTCAACCTACTTTTTAATTATATAGGCAAATCTAAAGCATTTTGATTTGAGAGTATGCACTTAACAAATTATTAATTACAACTTTAAATTGTCTTAAAATATTTTTAATTATAACAGCTTCACACTGACTTGCTGTAAATTGAAAGATTTTGCATATGTTGTATAGAAATTGTGGACTTAATCAGTGAGGTAGTTAATAGCTTCACACTCTCAAATCAAGAAAGTAGGTCGAAGATAAGAGTGACTGCTCTTGTCTTTTAAAGTTGTTAATCTTGTGTTAAGATTTGTAGAGGTCCTTACTGTTGCATCTAGGCACATAGTTTAAGTTATAACATTAATATATATTACCTAGTATCATTTGGTAATCTAATTTTGCTATTGCATTTTTATGAATATTCTTCAGAATATGACAATATCCTGGGTCCATGACTCCAAAGCATTTTATAGCAGTGCTGCAAGAAGTATTTTGTGGATTAAAATGAGAAGCTAAAGGAGTTAAAATAAATGAAAATTATTTAACTCATTTAGATTTTGCAGATGATGTAGTTGTTTTTGCAAATAATGTATTAGAGCCTGAGGAAATGTTGCAGGAGTTATCAGATGAAAATAAGAAAGTAGGACTAAAGATAAATGTTAAAAAGACTAAAGTAATGTTTAATGGATTTTATCAAAAGATGAAAATAAAGATTGGTTATGATGAGATGGAAGAATTTAACAACTACAAATATCTTGGTCAGATTGTTAATACAGATGGAAACATAATGGATAAAATTAATCATAGAATTAAACTTGGTAGGAGTGCTTTTGGTAGAAATAACTTGATACTAAAAGGAAATATGCCTATGTGTTTGAAAAGGATGGTTTATAATAAATGTTTTTCCAGTTCTTACTTATGGATCTGAAACTTGGACACTTAATAAAAGAGCAATACAGAGACTTATGACCACTCAAAGTATGGAGAGATGCATGTTAGAAGTAACAAGAAGAGATCAAAAACACAATATATGAGTAAGAGAACAAACAGGTGTTACTGACCTCATTGAAAAAATTAAAAGACTGAAGTGGAATTGGGCTGGACATATTGTTAGAAAAGATGAGAATATATGGACAATTGAAATCTTAAACTGGATTCCAAGATATTGTAAAAGACCCAGAAAGAAACAACATGTGGGATAAATGAAATAAGAAAGTGTGCAGGGGTGATGAGCAGAAGAGAAGCTAAAGATTGGAGATGATAAAAAAATGGAGAGATCATCATCTTACAGTGGATTGATAATGGCTGATAACCTTCACTCTACAAAATATTGTTTCTTCACTTTTTTAATAATGAATATATAAACCCAATATTTATACTTTGTATTAAAGTACTTGTCACCTTTTTCAAATTAATTGTTATTTAATCTTTTATTCTAGCTTCACAGCATTGAACAGTTATTTGATTTTATATCATTTTCTTCACTTTAAAGCAATCTGTATTTGTACACAGCCTAATAAAAACCATTAGTGAAAAAAATATTGAGTTCACAATCATATTTTTAGCAGTATATCCTAGCCAATAACTGCTGTCTTGACATTCTCCTAAGAATAAGAGTCAAATTAAATTTTATATATTATGATTATAAATATTTTTTTTAAAAAAACATAGCATACACATTACTAGGCTTACAAAAAATTTCAACTCATGTTTCAATTAACATCTTTCAGGCAACTGAGAAGATATGCCATTGAGCAATTTAGTATTTGAAAAGTCACATACTAATAATAGCCATAATGATAAGAATATATGGAATGATCATTAGGAATTATCTCTATTCAATTGATTTATGATCTCAAAGCAAAATCAAAGATACTCTTTCACTTAAATAAAACTCTTCTATGCAGCCCTCTAGTTCAATTATTGATTGAGGAATGCGGTATTTAATTTTTATTAGAATAAAAAATAATTAAAATACCATTCAGCAGCTAGTTACACTGATAAGTGATGCTTTCATTTTTACCATTCCTCCTTGAAGATTGTCTTTTGTTTTATTTTATATAATGTTAAGATGTAGAATATATGAAATCTCAAGGAATCTATGAACTGCAATTAAAATTTAAAGTTACTGCTCTTCTATAACCTTAGCCTTAGACAAGCAAACATAAAAAATATCATACTTCTCTGATCTCTGAATATGCTTGTGAGATGCACACATATATGCTATGCAAGTTAATTCAAGCATTATATATGTATACATTTATAGTTTAGATAAAAATATTTTAGAAAGTAGAGTTTTTTGTTTATAATTATATAATTAGAAAGCTCTTGTTTGGGCAGCAGCCAGTCAACGTTAACTGCCCAAATCAATGAGAGAAAGTATTTTTTCTCTTTGCTTTGGGCAGTTAACCTTGACTGGTTATTGTCCAAGCAAGAACTTTCACTTAATAATTACAAAAAGAAATCTATATTGTAACGATATATAAATATGTCATTACATTAATTTAAAATAAAAACTTAAAAGTTCGCAAATAAAAGTAAAAAACTAAACGCTAAAATTAAAATGTTTGTTAAACGTATATACATTCGCACAGATGCCAAACTTTAAAAAAATTTTAAAAATAAATAAATAAATAAATAAGTATTTGAATGTACTTTTTTATAAAAAAAAAAGTACAATATTTAAAAATAAAAACAGGTATTAATTAATTCTTGTAATCTGTAAATGGAAATGATTGTTTATAAATTGTTTGAAAAGCACGCTAGCCTTGGGCTCTTGTATAATCAAAATGATCTGATGAAAGATAGATAAGAAAATAAAGAGAAATTAGCTTGACCAATGAAAGCACTAAGCCTTGGCTCGGACCCTAATGAAAGTGATGGATTAGTGATGTTTTGTTGATTGAATCCGTGTGGATAAGATAAAAATGGAAATACAGTTTTTTCGGACAGTTCCAGCATTTTGTGTTTGAGAGATGGGGTAGGACGCACATACCACACACTCTGTATAAAAAAAAATAAAAAGACTGTGATATCTTGAACCAGCTATTGCCATCTCCAGAACATTATCTTCCAATGGAGGCATCATGGGAATTAAAAATTAAAAGCAGAAACCTGGACTCTTCTACCGTAAGCTATATTGACATGAACTCTAAATTTAAAAATAATTAAGAACTTTTGTTCAAGCTTATGAACTTCTATCTGACTTTTTTAAGTTTAAAATCAAATTAATAATGTTTAATTTTATATGTTTTCCAATTGATAAAAATCATTTCCATTTTTTTTTCATATTGTATAAATTATTTATTGTTTAAATTTTAAATGATGAAATTTAGGTTGGGTATAGACATTGCATAGATTCGTTAGCGGTTGATTATGTTGAAGTTTTCACATTTGATTAGAATATATAGGTCAACGATGTTAATGTGGGAATCTTACGATGAATGCCATGGGGCCTTGCATATTCCCTTTTGCAATTGATGTTATCGATGATTTTGTATATTTAATTTGAATGTTTTTGACCATGGAATCTGTGCAGCCGATCTATACTCGACATTATATAACAAATTGTATAAAAATAATCTGTGCGAATGTATTTAAATGTTAAATTTAAGTCGGGCATGAATGGCTATGTAGTTTTGTAAAGTTATATTAAGGGAGGGTAATCTTAGGTTATTTATTTCGTAGTTGAATTGGGTCAATGGATTGGATATATTTGTGTAATTGTAGATGTAGTATGAGATCCGCTACAGGCAGGATTATAGATGTATGCCACACACCTTCTGTTTGCCTATGGATGGGTTTGTAAGATGGCAAAGGACCGCAGTCCATTCCTATGGAGTTTTATGTTTATTGTTCTACTCGCCAACAGATGTGACATTCCTGTTGGTGAGAGACAATGTCTTCCCTAATTCTACTTGCTGTTCAGATGTACATTCCTGACAGTATAGTATTTTGTGTTGTCGTATTTTCATGCTACATTGGATACATAAATGTATCAGATGGATTGGCGCTGGGTTGATTGCGAAATTTGTTGCCTAAGGTTAAATCTGGGAAGAATATTTTCTTTTCAAATGCAGATCTATGTAGTCTATTCATAATCGACTCACTAAATAAATATTAAACTCATGGTTGTAATTTACTTAAATGTAAAACTAAAGATTAATAGGAAAATCTAAAATGTTGAATTTATTCCTCAAAATTTAAATGTTATTTTATATGTGCGTAAATAAATATTTTTATGTGTTAATTTCTGGCAATGGCTTTTATTCTTTTATATTTAAGATATAAAATTTATATTTTATTATCTCTGCTACTCCACTGAGCTAGTGACTTGGGCTAACGATCTGAATATTTAAATAAAGTGGAATCTTAACAGCGCGTATCTGCCTACTCTATAAATTTTTCTATGTTTAAATGCCTAGATGGCGCCCTGTAGAGCAGATATTGTAGTTTGCGGTTAGATTCGATCTTCACTTTCATTTTGATCATTATAATATATATATATATTTCCTAGACATAAAGATCAGGAAAGTAATAACTAATACAATTATCTCGTCAAAGTTGAAATATTCCAAATTGTGATATTTTTTTAATTCTTATTCCACTATTATGTTTAATTTTTTAATATGCTGAATAACATTAATTAATATGAATTTGAGATTAGAATCAATTTCAAACTTCACATGCATATATATATATATATATATATATATATTGTAACCATGATGACTGACCAAATGGTTCTGGAACAAAAGAAATTTTACAATCAAAGCGATAGGGTGCTAGATCATACAGGTATGCAACATATAACATGGATTTTTGAAACACCAGAGTATCAGTCCTCTTAAAGACAACACCACAGCTAAATACAATTACTGTATACAAGGTTTTTATATTATACCAAATTTTATCTCAGGTTTAATTTTATGTTATTTAAAATATAGGTTCTTTTGAAATTTTAAATATCTTATCTTAGGTCTTAAAATATCTTTATGTCAGGGTTCAAATTTAGAGTGAAATTCAAATAGTAATACTATAACTTCTTTAAAAATATAGTAGCTATTATTTAAGCTATGCATGGACCATTTTATATTCTATCTTAACTTTATCCTTGATAAGAGTATTTAAAAAGAAACAGAAATGAAACCACATAATAATATTCATATACTTAAATAATACACGACTAGTAAGCTGGAAAATATTTTTAAATACTCTAATGTTATTTAAATATAATTATTTCATTTCTACTAATATAAAATACATAAATCTTATATCTTCTGATGCAATTTTTAATAGGCAATAATATAGAATAAAGTAGACCCCAATAAATGTATAGTTTATGCTGCCAACCACATAAGTGCATTTAAAATAAAGCAAATAATATATTTATCTTCTGAAGTGCAGGTAGTATAATTAATAAACAAAATGGATGACTGAACTATACATGATCTCTGAAATATACTCTTAAAATAATTACTAATGAAAACCTTATTAAAGTAGATTTTCTGCTAAAGGAATATTCTAATGCAGTAATATCATAATGACAACAAAACTAAAACGTATTTAATTAATAATAAAATATTTATTTGCAACATATAACAATTCATATAATAGAAATATTTATTTACAATAAGTATTATTACTTCTTTTTAATCTGCTATATTATATTGACAAATATTGACATATTTCATACATGGGTGAGGATTTCTTAAAATTGTACCTAAAAAATTTGTAAAATAAGTTATATTCACTACCCAACAATTTTCCCATCTATCAAATATGATCTTGATCTCAAACATAGTACCCATATAGTAACAAGAATACATTTATATCCCATATCCACGCCACTAGTAAGATATTTAATACTTTTTGTGTCCCAAAACAAGTTTGAAAAGATTTTTAAAAAAATAGCAATAAATATTATGCATGATTAATACAGATTAATATAATACTAATGATACCTATACATACACTCACCATTTATAATATACTTTAAGTGTAAAATTAAAATGGAGTTAATAATGAAACATAAAATAAACATACCTTTAGATATTTGCAATATACTAAAATACACTCTAACATTGAAATTGTAAGCAAAGTGGATAAGGAAAATTCGAATAGATAAAAATATAAATGAGCACCCATTAACTCTGTACAGGTAGTGCCAATAAATAAATTCAGCTGCACTCTCACTCGGAAGAAGTTAAATGCATAATAAAGAGCAAATATAATAACATTCACCAAAAATTTGCCTAAATGAATAACACTACTAGTATGAGGTATAGGGTTAATAATAATAAATAAATGCATAATTGTACAGCTTGCATGCACATACAAATGGCATATAACTCAACAACTGAGCTAACATTATGTGTACACACTGATAAAACTGTCATTGCATAATGATGACAACACTTAATTTATAAGCTATCTAAAAATTCTCTCTACACACACTAATGTTCATAAGACCTTCATTGATAAATATTTATCAAATTCATAAAATGCTCTTATACTCTTGGATACTATCAATTATTTAAGCTTAATCAATAATTCAGAAAAGTCTAAAATAATAAAAAAACTAACTCAAAAATAAATCTTATTTTTTTGCCATACATCTTACCAATTCTGTTTCTTGAACAGCAACATTATAAATATATTATATATCATAAATAATTTTAAAAACAATATACAATACCTAATTATATAGTACCTAAATCGTCACTATAAATAGTTTTAAATACATTAAAAAAATACAGATCAAAGTTCTTTTTTTAGGGAATTATCTCTTCTGTCCAAGTCTTTTTTTTATTATTTTCTTTGGATGATACAGCAACAGATAGTATTTTATTAGAGCAGAGCAAACACAAATATAAGAATTTATAATAAAATATCCTCCATAACTATGGTTTCATCTATTAACAAATAGACCTTTTCAATTAAAATTTAATTAAACATACCATCTACCTATGTATACCAAACAAAATAGTCTTCTCATCATTCACATCGAAATCCATCTTCCTTTAACATTAAAGGATGGCTTCATGATATAAATGACCTTAGATTCAAAATATCTATCATCAAAGTTGCTTTTATTCTTCTTTCAATTCACTTTTTTCATAAAAGAAAATTTCTGCATTGTCAAATATTTTATAACTTATATTTAGTTCATGAATACACAAAGCTTAGTTTTATATTTATTTTTAACTCTACTCTTGTGAACTTTAACTCTTTCATTAAGACTTAATTTAATCTGGTCTATCTAAATCTTAAGACAACTACAAGGAATCTTATCAACTACCCCAACAATAGATGTGCAATAAATTGACTGTTTTAGTAATGAATTTAAATTCAGGCCTTTCTTCCAAGCTACTTTCAGACATCCTTTGATGTTAAAGGAAGTTGTGTTTTGAAGTGAATGATGGGAAGACTGTTTTGTTTGGTATATAATTAATTTGAAAAGATCTTATTTGTTAACAGATGAAACCATGGTTGTAGAAATTTTTTAGTAAAGTTTAATTTTTTGGGCTAGTAATGTAACGTTATATGAATTTATAATATACATATAATTAACAAAGTCAGTTTAATATGTACTACTTAAGAAGCAATGATCTCTCCAATTACCATCTATATTAAATTTAATTATCTGTCTATATTATAGTCCATTTATGGTGGGAAAAAAATTAACTTATCTTCATGTGCAACTCCCTCCCTCTCTCGCTCTCTCTCTATATATATATATAATAAAGAGCAAACATTTCCAAAGAAACTTATTTTATTTTTTTATGATATATATATATATTTATTACATTAATTTTAGTATAAACAATATATATATATATTCCATATTCACACTACATTCTGCCCATCCCTCTTCTGTATATTTAATTGGACATATGAAAGTTGTATATATAAGGGGTCAAAGTGATTTCAAGTCAACATGAGTATGGTAATAAATTGGCATCAACAAGAGCTTTGAACATTCATCTTTGGAATTTCAATGATATGGATAGTTGAAGAGTTGAAGGGTAGAGAAGCTTGAAACTTGTCCATTTTTGAAAACTTACCATTGTAACGGTCAGAAAATGTGTGACTCGTAAACATAGTGCAGAATTCGACCACCATACAGAACAGCAGCACCATCGAGTAGCGAAGCCACCCATGGTACTGAGTTCGAACATAGTTTATCGGTTCCACAATACAATCCATGAAACAACGCATCTGATGCGACATTAGTAAATATTTCCTTAGGCACGATGGTCAGGGATATGCAAGAGACTCATGATTTTCTCGAGTTAGCCAATCACCAAACTAATATTAATTAAACATTCATATTTACATAATCGAGGAAATATTATATAGAATGGGTATCGAATAAATGAAATGTAACTGCAGACGTATAGTTTAAAATTATTTATTAATACACTAGCGGGATTTGCGACATGATTATATTTTAAAGAATACATTTATTTATTTAGACATTATTTTATATTGAGGATTTCAGTAGCGGTATTTCCGATACTGTAATGTTTACAAAAGGAATACATTTATTTGAAGGCGTAATCTAGCTACCTAAAATTCTCGAGTGAGTATTTCTAATGCATGCATGGAGGGATTTATACCTTTGCAATGCAAGAGTCTAAAGTATGGGTTATAAGAGTAATGGCAGACATATATTTATTTAATTAAAATATTTATTTATAACTAAGGGCAAACATTTATTTGAGAGTGAATTATGAAGATAATGCAGAGGCGGAGTGATATATAGAATAATAGAATTGAGCAAAGGAACACGTTGTACGCTTTAGAAAGGCGATATGGAATGGCAGTATATCGAAACTGCAATGCCGCGAATGGGTTTATAAGAATATCAGACTGGTCTCTGCCTCAGTCCGACGAAGTAAGGTGTCACATAAGCATAACCAGGGACAAGCGGTACGTGGCGCAATTTGCCGGCTGGCTGCATGACATTGTCAAATCCTACGGGAGCACCCATTATGCCCGCTTGTGTAGGACGACTGGGGTTAATTTCAACCCTGAAGAATCCGGAAATTTCACGGCGGAATGGGTTATCGCGTCTCTAAAACGTAACACATGTATACTGATAATTGGTTATGATGAGATTTAAATAGATTTCTAATTCAGCTCTACATTATCAACATTTACTAAAGAACGTTGGTGACTCTCAAAGAAATGTAATTTTCTGGAATTATTCACTGATTATTTAGTAAATACAAAACATATATAACTTGGGAATTATTATAACTAATATGTCAGCCATTTGCGAAGTAGTAGACCCCTGCATTACAATAAATGAAGCATTGAATGTGTGTCGATTTATATGAAAGTTAAGTTATTAAAGAAAATAAATATTAATGAAAATTTGACACGCATTCATTGTTTTAAGCGATCATAGATTTAAACTTTGAAAATTGAAATAATTATGAGCATGCAATAATTAAATAATAACTATAGATAGAAATGTAGATTATGGAAATACGCACCCAAGACAGAATGAGGTAAGCTAGATTAGTAGAGAAATTTACACATTAAGTTAATTATTCAGTTTTAGTTATACAAATGATAGTTTTTACATTTTATAAATTTAGATAAGTAATATGAAGAATAGCTATAGCATATTATTAGAGTACTCTAGAGTTTGAACACAGACAGGTACCTGTTTTATAAGAAGTTTTCCGAGTCCATTGGTTAAGTAGCAAATAGTTCATGAGTGGCAATTCTTTCTTGTATTTAGACGTTTCATTTTACTTTCACAGCAGCAAAAAGTTCACGAGTGGCAATTCTTTCTTGTATTAAGATATTCATTTAATTTCATGGCAGCAGCAGCTTTCTCATTCATTTCAGGCAGCAGATCTTCATGGTGAATTTATGACGGGCAATGAAAGTTCAGCATCCGATAGGCCCTCCCGATGGAGAATAATCTAGGTGCTTTACTCGGTCATACCTTGGCAGGGACAAATTATTTTATTATTTTTGGAGACTCTCAGTGATCGAGAGCACAGCTAAAGTTTAAGTGAATGTCTCCAGCAAGTCCAAGATGGCCTCTTTTTTTTATCTTGATCTTTCACATTTTTGTTAAGATATTTTTAGGTTCTATTTAATCTGCCCTGAGGATAATCAATGCATTTTGTTGGTTTTTAATTAAAGAAAGCTGCCGTTCTATTGTTTACATTTTACATTTACTAATTATATTTTGGGGAATTTTTCTTTAATTAATCTATTATCTATCACTGACTGATGCTTTTAAATTTCAAAAACAAAAAGGGAACATAAGATTATTTTAACTTTTAATTAAATATTACATCAGATATTTTTAGAATTATTATTAAACGAAATTTAAACAAAGCAATAAATACGAACTTTATAATCCAAAATAAATGATTAAAATTATACAAAATTATATAACTAAAAGAAATCTAAATTATATTATTTTATCCCTATTTATTGCGTTTAATTTGAGATCGAAATGTGTGCGTGTTTAAGCTGAATTCTACACATATTTATACATTTTTAATATTGTTACACACACAATTCAATATCAAAAAGTTTAAATTTGGGCGGGATAGACCGGTCAGTGAGAGACGACAGATTTGAATACGAATCTTACTGTTTCACCATATTAATATAAACTGTATACTGATTGTATATATGAGTGGAAGATAGTGATCTGGACAAACTGATGAGTGCTGGTTCAGCACAAAATACATTTATTGGAGATCATTTCTTTTTTTCACATGTGGTCATGTTTATTGGTTGTATAAGATGGAGTGGATAGTTGTAGGGAGCTTGAAAGTCTGAGTTTACATCCTTTCTAAATATAAATATATTTGGATAGTATAGATTTGCTAAATTCCAATTTTATTTGTGATGAGAATATTTAAGTATTTATTTTAGCAACCTAGAAAATTTCTCATAAATAAATAATATTTACTTTAAATGGTATCATTTTAATATTTTTTAGGAATAAACTTTTGAAGTATGATAAATACAAAACTTAACCAAAGTCTCACAATATTCTTGTCTAACTGCAACACAGAAAAAAGTGAATTTATTAGCAACTGCAATCGTAATCCTAGCATCCAATATATGAAAGAGAATGATCAGATAGCAATGACAATACTAGTAAAATTACAAAGTTTTTCTTCACCGTTATGATTTCATATTTTAAAGAAATGTGCCCTTTTGAAATAAAAATTATTAACAAAAACATAGTTATAAACTGTTATGTGAAATTACCCACAGTTCAATAAAAATGTTAATCAATCTTAATATGAAAATAACTTTCCAAAATGTTGCAAGTGATATTTTTGTGTGTGTATATATGTGTGTGTTTGTTGTTATTTTCATTTAAAAAGATCTATTTTATAAAAATAATAATATTTTTTTTAGCATCTCTATTGCTATATATTTATTTCATTTTGATTACAATTACTAGTGTTAAAATTATTTATATATGGGACAAATATATGTATAGTGCTGCAAGAACAAAGACTTTAATATTATTAGTCAAATTAAATCCAGATTCATATCAGCTTAAAATCACTTTAATGAAAGATTTTGATAATCTAATTTCTTAATTCTCTAACGTATACCACTACAACTTGAAGATAAATGTGAAATAATAGGAATTCTAGCTCTGATGCATATAATAAGATTTTTAAAATAATAGTTTGACCTTTATTTGGACTGAAATATATGTATATAGAGCAATGTTATTTGAATTACACGCCAATGCATAATTGTTTATTTATATTCCATAACTAACTAAAGTAAGTAAGTTTATAACTTTAATGTAATAATGATAACAATAATAATTTATTTATATCAAATAATTATGTCTCATAAATGAACTTGATAAAACATCAGTGAATAAACATAATATCACTACTTACCTAGTGGGTATAATCCATTATGATATTAACAAATAAAAGTATACGCAGATTTTCTTCTGATTGTCAACATATGTCTGTCATTTAAATATGCAAAATGTACAGTCTTAGAATTTATTCATAGTTGAAATTATGGTAATATGAAACCTAAATAAACTATCTTAAATATAAAATTATTGTTTAATGGTAATTTAACTAATTATTGTGATTTTCCTTTGATTGTCCGTTCATCTAAAACATTTATTCATAACTAAACACAAATATATTAGATAATAAATAAATAAATAAAAGTTGAAATGAAATTAAAAGGTGATAAAAGTTATGAGATACACAATGCCAACATATGCATGAACAACATTTTAAAATCCAAAGCATAGCAAATATCCTAGGTCCGTGGAAGATTAAAATCCATATAATGTTCAGAATTCCTTTGTAATAAATAACTATATAATTTTCTTCATCAATATTTATTGTTTTACTCTTATTCAGCTAGTTTTCATAATTCAATATTCTATGACTTAAGTTTCTTAGCACATATATGTATATAAGATATCAGGAGCTATCAAATATTCCGAGATATGTATCCAATTTTATTGTTATATGTTATTCCAGGGATAATAGTAATAATATGTTTCACTAAAGTGCAAAATAATTCTTAGGAATTGAGATGTGGATAAAAACTACACAAATTGATTGACAGATTTCGGCAATATAAGTAAAATAATTCTAATATATGTACATCCATTGAGTGTAGTAATAAACGTTTGAGAAATGAAAACTTGATTTTCTACCACACAAAATATATCCAAATTTATCGCTAATATTGTATTGGTTTCTTTGACGATTTTATCATCTTTATTCATAAGATCTTGTATTCTATTTCCAATATATATATATAAATTATAACTTTTTGGGCTATACCGTGTATTGTTTTCCATTGAACACCGACACCGATATTTCGACGGAATAGCAACCGCCATTATCAAGCTTAACCTTGATAATAGCGGTTGCTATTCCGTCGAAATATCGGTGTTCAATGGAAAACAATACACGGTATAGCCCAAAAAGTTATAATTTATCTACATCATATAATCGTGAAAACATTAAGTATAACATATATATATATACACTATTCAAATCTAATTGTGTGTATTTGTAATTCCTATTACAAACAAATAGATCATTTAAAGTATGGTATTAATTACATTTAAATTGTTACTAAGCCTTAATTTGAATTTAAACTTGTTCTTTGAAGCAGATGTTATTTTTTTTTTAGCTATTCATTTTAGGTTTCTCTTTAACATATAAATTTTTTGAATAAATACATCTTTGCATTGTTGTTGATAATACGAAAATCTTTATAGTTACAAAACTTTTTCTTTTGAAATAGGCAATGTCCATATACGTAAAGAAACACATTTTTAACAGAATGAAAATAACTTTTTCCTTTAATCCTTTAATGAGCTGCTTGTTGTCTCTTTCATTCCTTAGTGACCCAAGGTTCACCACTGTTATATATAATTCACTTAAGGCGTTGTATTATAAAAAAATTACTAAAGTAATTGTTGTTATAATTGAATTCATTTTAATATCATTTACAAGTATATAAATAGATTCATACACATATAAGTATAATGTCTTATCTATTTATTAAGTCCACTGACATATGCACATATAAGGAAAATGTTTTTATGAAATAAATTTGAATTACAATTCTACTCTTGAAATTAAAATGTTATTTTAATTTCTATTGCAGAGAAACTTATTTCTTTTAAAACTGAGTAATGTTTTGTATTTGAAAATGTTAAATAAATAGCTGATGTTCCTTTAAGAAGATATAAATCATACTGAATCATTATTATGTTCTATATTAATATGTGCAACTATTAAAGGAAAATATATTTTCATCATATGATGGGATGGACATTAAAGAAACCATCAACTATGCCCTTCAATAATTAAAATTCTATACAATTTTTTTCATAGCATATATATCTAGAATGAGATGGTGGCTCATGCCATAATAGTACAAATCCTTCCACCAAAAAAAAATTAAAAACTAAATGCATTCTAAACTTTGTCTAAATGTGTTTTGTGTTTATTTGGTAAATCCTAACTGTATTCCTATTGTAAAGATTAATATTTACTATAATAACTCAAGATAGATTCTGATGGAAATAATATGTTATCAGTATTATCATTGTTATTGCATACTAATGTTTGTATTATTACACCAAACTTTATAATATTAGGCATACCACTATAAATTCAAATAAAGGGTATTTGTAAACATTTAATCTTGTCAATAATTGCTAAATAGCATTTATTTAAAAACCAATAATAATATAGTGCAATTATAAGTACTTCAATTTTAAGTGTAATTTGTTTCCTCTCTGCTAAAGATTTGCTAGACTGTGCATCAAGATATATGCTGCAAAAAGTATTTTGTGGATTAAAATGGGAAACTAAAGGAATAAAAGTAAATGGAGATTATTTAAATCATTTAAATTTTGCAGAGATGATGTAGTTGATTTTACAAATAATGTTTCAGAGCTTCAGTAAATCTAGCAAAACTTATAAGATAAAAGTAAGAAAGTAGGGCTAAAAGTAAATGTCAAAAAGATTAAAGTAAAGTTCAATGATTTTTTTCAAAAAATGAAAATAAAGATTGATAATGATGAGTTAGAAGAAATTAACAACTACAAATACTTTGGTCACATTATTACTACAGAAGTAAATATAATGGATTAAATTAATCATAGAATTAAACTTTATTAGAGTGGTTTTGGTAAACTTAACTTAATATTAAAAGGAAATATGTCTATGTGTTTGGAAAAAAAAATAATAAAAGTGTTTTAGCAGTTCTTAACTATGGATCTGAAGTTTGTATACTTGGTAGAAGAGCAACCCAGAGACTTCAGACAACTCAAAGAAGTATGGAGATGCGTGTTAGGAGCAACTAGGAGAGATAAAAAAATGCAAGGATTAAAAGACTGAAGTGGAGTCAGACTGGACATATTGTTAGAAGAGATGATAATAAGTGAATAACTGAAATATTAAACTGGATTCCAAGAGATTGTAAAAGACCCAGAAAAATACCACATGTGAAATGGATGGATGAAATAGGAAAATGTATAGAATTAATGTGAAGAAGAGAGGCTAGAGATTAGAGAAAATGGATTGAACTTGGAGAGACCATCATCCTGCAGTGGATTGATAAGGGTAGATGATGATGATGATGATAATATAGGTAACAAAAATCAACAATAAAATGGACCATATATATTTAGAGCTTTTGATAACTATAAGCTCACTCTTGTCAAAATGAATGGAAATTCAGAATTAATTTAATATAACAAACAGAAGAAAATAATTATTAAACTAATAATGAATTAGAGAAGTATATAGACAGATCAATTCTTAGTTAACACAAAGAGTGCTACTTATTTATTGTGTAAGGGAAGATTGATTTATTCCTCTTAATTATATGTTTATTAAGCTATGCTAATTTCATGTTTACTAATTATTAACTTCTGCTTGATTATTAAAAACAAAATGATTAAAAATTAGATTTCTTCTACACTCTTCTCTAATTTATTGATAGTTTAATAATTATTAATTCCATATTTTCAAGTGGCCTGTTTATTAATTCCATCCTGAATTTTTACTATTGGTAATAAGAATCAGGTTATTAATTATTAAAAGCTTATAAAATAAGTGACACAGTTTATTCTTTCTACTCTTGATTATTTCTAATATACAGTGCTATGTATTTATAGTATGGATGAGACTGAAATGCTCCCCTTAAATATATAAATATATAATGTCAATAAACAAAACTATCACTAATAGTGATCAAGTAGTATTATTAATAGCAGTTCTTTATTTCCTAGTTATTAACTTGCCAGGCAAACATCATACTTAATTATGTATATGGTATACAAAATGAGCACAAGTACCATTGTACAAAATAAGTTTTAATACCATTAGTCATTCATTGACAAATCAAGGAATTCCATAAATAAAAGATATTAAATAAATCTTTTAATAAATTTAACATAATAGAATCTCCTTTCACTGATTAGTTTGCCTATGAAAAAACTTGCGCTCATTTTCCAGTCCTATCAAGTTTACTTCCTCTGAAAGAAGTTTCTATGAGAGAAGTTAAAACGATCTTAAATCTTGAATGCTTCTTATCTATAAATGTAGTCTTCTGTACAGATCATGAAGAGTTTTAATAAAGTTTACACAATCCATCTTCTTATATTTTAAAAAGATAGATTTAAAACACTTATGTAACAATTACTATCTCTTGCTATAGCACAACAACTAATATTATAATTAGTCATGTTGCTAAAATAAGTAACTTTCTTGACATAAAATCCTATTAAACTATAAAATATGGACCATTTTGGACTACTTTTCTTATTTCCCTTCTATTTTCATGGTACACAAATGATCCCTAAATATAAATGTCTAAATCTATATATCCTGCCAGTTCTGATATGATTTATTAATGATTGATTATCTTCAAATAAATCAAAACTAAAGCCACCCAGTTTATTATATCTTTCACCCCATTCTTAGTACCTGAAGGCTTTACTAAAATTTAAAATAAACGATGTCAGAATTGGTACATGTAGTTAAACAATAAAATGCAGTTTCACAAACATACAAACCCAAAGTTATAATTAATATGACATTATTTATGTCTGGTGAATGTTGTCAAAAGATTATATATCAAATTCAATATTACATTCAAAAGTTATGAGAACAAAAATGATAGCATTAGTATATCTATAAAAATATTGATTTTTTCATCTTGGAGATTTTAATGAATATATCAGTACAGATATGGAAATAAAGATATTGGTGCTGAAAACTCAAATTATTTGCTAATATTGAATTTTGAACAACATATAGATTGACAATCATAAACATTGTTAAATAGAAAAATTGCTATAAGAAGCTGGATCCATCCATGTTCAAAGCAAAAGCATTTAATAAACTATATTGTAATTAGGAGTCTGAATATTGGATTTCACATTATACGAATACTTAAAAGTACAGATTATTGGATATAATAAAGCTTAAATTAATAAGTGAATTAAACAATAGGTTTTATTCCAAAAATATTTGCAAAAACTTGATGGTTTTTTTTTTATTATTATTTAAAAACATCTCTATTCATTTTAGTTTCAAAAGTTTTTAAATATTAAAATTGCTAACTTTGATTTTTTTCTTATTTAAAAAAAAAAGTTTCTCTTATAAATGAAAGAAACAATTTTGGAATAAATTATGAAGAACTTTTTAATTGAAAAAATTGAATCAGGACTGACCAGTGGAGGGCTAAAGGAAAATCAAAAAATAATGAACTACAATATTTTTCTGTTTACATTTTAATTTGTTATCTAAACAATTGGAGGATAAAGACTGTGATCCATTTTTAACAACTCTGCATATTAAATGAAACAACAGTTCCCCCAGTGAGATATTAATAAACTAGTGCAAACATATAAATGAAAAAGTATAGACTGGACCTAACTATACTTTAGCTTGGATCATATTTAATGATTCAATTTATTGATGTGTTACAATGCAGAGCATGCTATATATATATATTAATATTTCAGCACAACCATATGCCATTCTAAAATCACTACAAACAAATATATAAAATCCATATTTTCTCTGTTGTCTGAATGGTGAATGTATGTTTATTTAATGTCACATGTCAAATTCACAGCCATTATGTTAATACAAAAGAAGTAATTCTGCCATTAAATAAAAAAAAAACAAGTAAGAGTGTTTTTAACTATAGAGATATAGCATATATTTCATGATAAAGGTTCCCATGCAATTGCAGAAACAACTATAAATGCCATTTTATAATTTGACATTAAGGCACTGAGTGCTGTCATGGTCTGTCAATTCCCAAATATAATTCAAATAAATGATATATTTAACAATGTATAATTTAAAATGAACATTTTTATAGATTAGCAATGTTTAATAAAAAAAGATATTTCATTAAATCTTTAAAAAAATTGTTAAACCAACCAATTAAAAAAAATATTACAAATATTGTATTTAATAAAAAATATTACAAAAATGACCAGCATTTTTGTATTCAAATATTAATAAATGGTAACTATTAGTAAAGCTTATAAAGTATTATGATTAATCATGATGCTATTAAAAAAATACAAAATATTTTTTTTTATTCAGAGGGCATTGCAGTAAATATATATTTGCATTGTAAAGCTGTCAAATATATCAGATACATTTAAAAATGTAAATTTTAATTTAATTTAATTCAGAAATTTATTTATATAATATTAAAATGTTTTGTTTAATTTACATTAAATGTTTAAAAAGATTTGTTACAGCAAACAATTAGTACAAAATGATAGGTTGAAAGCCCAGAGTTATTGCATTCTACCATAACAATGGTCTTTCAGAACTGTTTTGTTTAATTTATATTAAATCTGAAAAAAAAATTTGTTAGTGCAACCAATTAAAAAAAACACAGGCTTTTAGAAGGTTAAGTGCATCTAGTTGGAGTATAAATATCATGTTTTATTTTTAATAACTTCTGTATATTAAATGAGACAACAGTCAATTGTAAATATGAATAAAAAATTCAAATTCAAATGCAATTAAAGTAAACTTTGAATAAGCTAATACAAACCCTTTGGTAAAGAAATTGAAATTAATGGTCTCACATAAATATTTTCCAATAGTACAAATACAATATTTTTGATTTATTACAAATATCATGCAGATAATAAATATGTCATAGATTGAAAACAAAACATAATATTACATATAAATTGTATTCTTTGATAAAATACTTATTTATGTACACATACATGTTCCACTAACAATAAGAAAAAAGCCAATTATTATTACTTTCCTTAAATATATATATATCAAATACTATTCTATTTTTACAATATATAAATAGTAAATAGATTTATACGTAATAATCTATAATGCAAGTCATATATAACATGACATTGCTTTTAAAAAGCTTATATTTACAAATCCATAATATAGGGAGTGTACCAATAGATAAAACAAGCTTTTATTTAATAAGTGCAGTAAGAGAAAATATTTAAAAATCTCTATTTAGAATATTCTTATCCCCAGACCAATTGGTTTCCAGCTTATGGCTCACCTCAGTGAGGAGCTAGAATATTCAGACATGCACTTATTAAGTAAGAGCTTGTTTGAGCTATTGGTACGTTCCCTATATTACATATTTATACATAATGCAAATATTTCCATTCTTAAAGATTAATTTTCTTTTAAAATATATAAAGCTTTATATATATATATAAACGATACAAAAATCTATATCTGATATGTAAATGTAATAAAAGTATGTCAATCATTAATTTTAATTTATATTTCATGTATAGACTAAATTATTATTTTTTTATCCATCATTTAACAAAAAAATAGTCTGTGGAAATAAAACAATATCTACTTTTAAAATAACTTTAAGAAAAAAAATACCTGTATTTTTGTCTATTAGAATTTAAAATTGTTCAGGTATTTTTGTTATATATTAGCATCTTTCACTATTAGCTATATGGTGTTAATTCAATGTCGTTTATCTGTTTCCTTCAACATGGTATAATTAGATGATATCCTTCTTTAGCACTAAAATTAATATTTTAAAGCAATATGTTTATTATTTACTTAAAAGGCATGAACTTAATGATTAATAAATTTATTTTACTTATGCCTCTATACATGTATATAATATGCTTCCATTTATAGATAATACTTATCTTTCAAAAGGAAATTTTTATTCACAAACCATAAGAATCTTTTACAAAAAGAAGGACATTTACATATCAATCTCAAAGGAGACCAGTCAACAAAATTAGAGGTTACGCTTGTATATATAAACAAAAAGCAATTAATTTCATATCAATTACATTCCGACATTAGTTATCACCAGAAATTGAAGATATATAACTTCCCATTCCAGAAATCATAGTAGTGGCCCATTTACATTAATCTGATCATGTATATCACATATATGATGGTGATGAACTCTTCTATCAATATGACTTTTTTATGCTTCTATGCATAAGCAAAATAGATTTAAATAGGCAAGTAGATCTGTCTCACATCTTGTAAAACATGTTCTAAAAATAGATAAACAAGCTAAATGATATCAATAGTTAATTCAGGTCAGCATCTTTGCTATCTGGATTTTATACACTGTAATCAATTATGGGTTATGATAGAAAACACTATTTCACACTTTTCTATCTCAGACTTGACCAGCAAAAGAGGACTGAATAACAACTGCTTACTTCTTGACTTTTGCATGTTTTTTTTAAATTAAACTCATTTGTAGTACTTAATCATACTAAGGAATATGCAGAAGAACTAATTAAAATAACTTTTTTTTAAAATAATAAAAACAAGATTTCAACTATAATACAATGTTTGTTTTTCTTTATTCACGTAACAAAAAAAAGATTATATATATATTTTAATTGATTCTGTAAATAAATGTATCTATTATAAACAAAGTGCATAAAATATTATATCCACATACACTGTCATTTTTGATTATTTAATATGATCTATTTCAAAATAAATATTTTTTGGTTTTTACTTTTTACACTTTATTTTTTGCAATATTTTATAACTATTGTAACTAGAATTTGTAGAATAAGAAATGATATTTTTTTTTAAAATTTAAGAAATAAGACACCTTTGAAAAATATAAATAGAGGTAGTGATTTTAAATGTTTTAGTTGACTTTTAAAATGTATGATTAAAAATTGGTAAGCTAAGTTGTTTATTTTTGATTTTAGTCATTGTTTTTATAAAAATGTTAATTTTTGAAAAGAAATTCCCCCCCCCCCCAATTTTTAAATTAAGTAGTATTTTTATGATAGTAATACAAAAGCTTTCAGACATACTGTATAATAGTATTATATACTACCATAGCCCTCATGTCTTAAACAAATTTGTAAAATATTAAGATTCTGTTGTTAAGATACAACTATAATTCATCAATAGATTTGCGGTATTCTATTGTTTTGTTTAAATGAGGTCTGATAATGTAAATAAACATAATAATCATTTCATTGTTGGTAGGTTTCAGAGTAAAATATAATGTTTATATTATGTGAAGATCATATAAGCACAGATTAGTGGGTAAATAATAATAAATTACTATTAAAGATTATAATGATAATTGCATTAAAAGTAGTTATTTTAATCATATCTGCAAAGAACTTGACATTTGTTTGTTTGTTTTTTTTCCATATGCCAAAGCATTGGCCGGGAAGCTATTAAACACTAATGTTGTTAATTTCCATCTTCAACATTGTCATGATACTGAGGCATAAAATTCATTTAAAGAGTATGTTAAGAAGACAAATCTATTTTTGGGTTTACTAAAAAGAAAGAATCATGATTAGTTTCTGAAAATATTATTAGTGATTTGATTGGAAAAAAAAAAACTTCTGCTTTGTAGAATAATAATATAAAGATCTGATGTGAGAAGTTCAACAACTGATGAAAAGTTGTAAAAATGATTGGTGAATTAAAACTGCAAGACATTATCGTGGACATTCCAGATCATTTTTGGTATACTCCAAGCAACATATGGACATAAGAAATGGCACCATAATAATACAGAATTCAATAATGGTACTCACTTATATGCTAATTATGATATTTTGAACAAGTGGAAGAAGTTATATGCTTAACTTTGGAATAATGATATAAGAATTGAGATAATGACTTTTAATGATATATCTATTTTATGTACATTTAGATTTAGAAAATCATATCCAGCTTACTGAAGTCAAAACAGCTCTTTGTAATCCTAAAAGTGGTAAGGCTGTTGATAAAATATCTTGAGTAATTCTAAAAAATGATGATTTATTGAACTTCAGAAGTATTGTAATTGCTTATGGATATATGAATTTGTATTGCCTAATCTAAATATGTTTCTATTGTTTTGATTTTTAAAGTTTAAGAAATAGATAATATTTACAATAATTATCATGTAATACTATTATTATTTACCACAGCATGTGTGGAGAATCTTCAGTCTACGAGCCGGCTCCTGCCTTGAAAGGTCTTAATCCAGCCAATGAGCATGTCCAAACTGTATATAAACTAGTACTGTATAGAACTTCTATTCAAACATAAACAAGTGCAAATATTGAATCAAGAGTTAAGTAAAATAATATATTTATATTCTTGACTACAACTTTTTTTTTCTCCAGCCTCTATAATATTTCTAGTTCATTTTATCAGAATAATAATGCTTAGGGTATTTTGTTTGTTTACATAGTGATTTTGGCAATTAAGTGTATACTAGTAAAATAAAACTAGAATTTTACTTTGTATCTTTTTGAAAACGTACACTTTTTTTTTGTCTATGTGATTCTATTAATAGTGTTATTAACTTCTAAAGAAAATATTAGATTTATTTCACTTACACAATAACTATCTGAGAAATGCTTTTAATCTAGAAGGTTATATTCATAATGCTCAAATTTGTCAGCTGAGATTAATTAAAACAAAAGCACAAAATTTGAGAACTGATAGTTAATATATTAATTTATTAATTTACATATTCCACTTTTGGGATAAAGCAATACACAAGTTCTTATTTGTTTATTGCATCAGTGTTGTTAGCATTGGACCATTGCCACTGTAAATTTTATTTTCCAATCATTACACTCTGCACACACTAATTTATTATTATATGGATCAAAGCTATGGCCAGATGCTGTTAACATGTGATTCCACACAATAGATAGCTCACAAGCAAGCTCATTGCAACTGATCTTTTAACCAATCTGAAGAATCTGGTCTAGAGATAACCTGTCCTTCATATTATTTAAAAGCTTGTTTAAGTTTGAAGTAGGTGGTTTCTAAAGTTGACATTAAATGCATTCAAACCTAAATTCTATAAATGTTGTGATAATACAGGCATCAAAAGAAGACTTATCCACTTATTTGTATTTGTAGAATCTGGAGAGTAAGTATTTATGCTACAATACAATGTTTTAAGCATGCTAAATAAGCTGTTATAATCATAGGCTACATTGACCAGGTCTTTAATATAACTTTCCATGTTAATTTTCTGATCTGCTTTAAACTTTGAAAAAGTATTGATTTCTGTAAGGAAAGCATTTGAAATCTACAGACTTGTGCAAGGTAGTGGTCTACAATTGAAATGCATCATCCCATGAACAGTTACATCAACATTTTGTAGTGTAACTCTCTGTTGAATCATTTCACATGTGCTATGTAGAAGAAAATATTAATAAAGTATGCAATGAGCTAGCTTAGTGCACATCATTAATATGGACCATAGAGTAAGAAGATTGGACTTATACATACAGTGATTCAACAGTGATACTACAAAGTGTTAAGCAAATTGTTCAACATCTATGGCACAATATATCTCTAAACAAGTTAGCAGATTTCAAATGCTTTCTTTACAAAAACAGAACATTATGCAAGTTTGAAGTGAATCAAAAAATAACATTGAAAGCTATATTAAAGACTTAGTAAAGGTATAATATAATTACAACAGCTTACTTAGAATGCTTAAAACATTCTACACCATAATAAATCTTCACCCTCCAAATTCTAAGATTAAAAATGTGGATGTAATTTCTTTGTGTCTGCTCTGAAACATTTAATGTCAGCTTTAGAAACCTCCCAAACTTAAATGAGCTACTAAATAAGACAAAGGGTAGGTTGCCTCAGACCAGGTACTCCACATTGTTTATAAGTTTAGCTGCAACAAGCCTGCTTGTACAGCAATCTTTTATGGGGAATTGCACACTAACAGTGCTACCAGACTATCATGACATAAGTATCTGGAGCATGAAAACAAATATGGCCACAGCTTTTTTTTTTACATAATATTAAAGCAAGTGTGCAGAGTACAATGATCAGAAAAAAAAAATAAAGAAGCATGGTGTATTGCTAACAACACTTATGCAATAAACAAAAAAGATGTTATATTTTATCCTAAAAGTAGATTATGTAAATCAACCAACATTACAAGCTTCTTGGACAACTAGTGCAATGGATATGACTATAGTTGAAAGCATGCTTAGCATATCATTCTATTAAAGTATTAAACCAAGCTTTTCTTTATATACATTTTGTATGCATTTATTATGAATTACATTGTTCTGGAAAAGTTTTAAAACATTGAAGTTATATTAACTAACAGTTATCAAATTTTGTGCTTTTTTCTTAATTAATCTCAGCTTATGAGTTTGAGTGTAATATGTAACAGGAATATACTCTTTTTTAGGAGTGAATTTTAATTTGCTTGATTACTATTATTTTGCATTTATTTATTTATTTTATTAGGATGGCTATACTAAATAAGATAAGATCATTTTGTACAGAAAATTGTGCATTTCAAAATAAATAGTTCAATGCATATTTTTTATAGAAAGAAATACTAAATCAATACATCTGATAGCTCTGGAAAGTATTTCATTTAATAAACAATATAATAGTAAGAGGCTATTTATCAAAACGCTCTGATTACAACAAAATTGTTGGCATGGAAAGAAATATTAAAAGAAAAAAACTTGATAAGGAATTTCATCAAGTGGCTGACATCTTTTACAACAAATACAAACAATTCAAAAAATTTTGTGAAAGCAAGTTACATTATTTTTTTTAAAAAGCAAAAAAAATCAAAAACATTTTAAAAGGGGAGTTTATAAAATAATGCATCCTAACTTCTGCAGTATTAATCTGTCAGAACATGCAAACAAATTTTGAGAATATAAATGTCAAAGAACAATTGTACGGCGAATTGAAAAATTGTCATTAAATGTGGAACAGATGTTAGAAATAATGATTTTATTTCATTTGTAATTCTCAAAAAAAATATGGCCATCATTTAAAAAAATAAAACTGAAATTCCCACTAGTTGAAAAGATTATCCACCACTGCATTATAGCAATGTTACTTCAAGAATTTTATTGAATAGATTGCTTTCAATCATAGATGAAAGGTTAATGAATATTCAAAGTGATTTTACAATATTAAGAAATTGTATGGACACAATTTTTGTTTCCAGACAAAAAAAAAAAATTGAGAACAAAAAAGGGATTTATTTGGTCAAGAAATTTGATGCAATCAAATAGGACTATGACATTGTTGATCATCCATCAAAGTTTAATTGTGTTATATAGCTTCCACATTATAAAATGTGATATTACTACAATAGAAAATGTAATGCATTTGACATAAAATTAGTGTTTCTTTGATGTTGTTTTTGATTTCCACGACAGTATCATATTTTAAAATCATAATACAAATTTAATTACTGAAATTTTTAATTTGCATTAATATGTTCTTAGATTCTAGGTTTACTGAATGCTCGTAATTATGCTATCTTTGCTATTTAAAAAGATGATCTACAAAATGTACTCAATATTTTGAATCCACCATGTAAAATATTTTGTTTATGTACAAATTAATATATTAGTATTGTGTGTGTATATATATATGTAATGATGTAGAAGGAAATTAATCTTCAAACCTGCACTGTTCATTTTAATGTATAAATATACATGCACTCACCCATCAGTAAGAGTATTAAAAATACAAGTGAATCACTTATGGGAAGAGCTTATACTTAAATAAACCAACTCTTGCTGACTGTTTAATTCAGAGCCTTGATTGTTTAATAATTAAAATCCCAAAAAGTTACATACTCTATTAATCAGTAATGGGAAAAAAATCTTTAATAACTTGTAAATTGGATGTGTGTCAGATTGGTAATATAAACCAATTTAAATATCTTGGTATTTTTATAAGTAAAAAGATGGGATTCACAAGGAAATAATTACTGCAACAAAATTAGTTTTATATAGAGTTATTATTTGATCTGATTTGTTGCATGAAAGTGAGAATTGGGTACACTATTGATGCAAAGAGCATTAGAACAGTTTTATTTGAGGATGTATCATAAAATTGTAAAATTACAAAGGTATCATCTTAAATTTACTCAATAAGATCTTCAACTTGTTGTTGGATGTTATACCAAGGAGTCCATTATTATAGAATCACGCATTTGTAAGATTGAACATGTAAAACAAATGACCATTACAATATATTTACTGAAAGTGTGATTTAAAGCGAATGTGAACATGGTTTTTATATGAAAAGTAAACCCTATTTATGTTATAAAGATAGTCTCAAAGACATTTGAAAAAAAGGTAAATGTTGATTGTGTTCATTACGAAGATATAGAAAAGAATAGAATAAACCAAAAAGCTATAATTAGGTATGGTACTGAAGTATTTTTTTTTAAAAAAGCTTTCTACAAAAGAAATTAAAAGACAATATTGCAAAGTACCAAATAAATCGAAAAATGGATTAGCATATTATATATGTGAAAGTATTTGTGCTTTACAAATTGGTTTGTATAATCATTGCAAAATACATCTCTAGAGTATTTTTTAAGAGTCTAGTGGCCATAATGATTGAGGACATTATCCAACTATTGTTTTCATGAAGATTTGTGATGATGGTCTTCTAATTGTATTTTTATATTGGACTATTTCCATCATCTAATATGCATATTGAATGTCTTTAGAAAAATTGAATTTATTTAAATATTCCAAATACATCCAACTGTTAGTAATAGCACATCAAACAGGTTAATATATATGCACAATGTTTCAAGAGATATTATTCTCCCCTCTTCTTCAGATGTTGCTGGCCTGATCAGTGACAGTACTACCATGGGATTCAAACCTGGGTCTTTATATTCTTGATTATTGAATTTTATGGTAATGCTCAAACCAAGTGTATTTGGAATATTTAAATAAAGTTACATTTTTCTAAAGACATTCAATACGCATATTAGATGATGGAAATAGTCCAATATAAAAATACAATTATCAAACTATTGTTTATGTGAATGTCTGTAATGATGGCATTTTGTTTGTAGTTATATAAACAGACTACTTCTATTGTTAGTTTTAATTGTGAAATGCATTTTTAAAAATTCAAACTTTATTTAAATATTTTCAAATATATTCTATTGCAAATAATATCAAATAAGTTAGTATTATAATACCTGAAGAGAGGAGAAAAATAATATCACTCAAAATGTTGGGTTATATGATATCTTGTAAGTTATTATTTACAGTTGAATGTATTGGAAAATTTAAATTGAGTTTAAGTTTGTCTAAATACATTTGACAATTAAATAGATGGAAATATCTTTAATTACAAACTAATGAAAAAAAATCAATCTTTCATTTAAAAAAATAATACATCATACAAAGAATGAGAATTGTAATAACATTTTATCTTATTTAGATATGTCTCTATAGTAATCATTATCTATTTTATAATCCAAGATTTTGTAAACTAGGTGATGTGAATGGAACAGGTATATGAAGATTGTTGTATTTGTTCATATAAATGTCACTTTAGCATTATGTATGTTTTAATTTATTATATATTAAGTTGTAGAGAATCATAAGGTTATTAAAATAATTAAAAGTAAATTTTATCTTATAAATTTAAATAAAAACTTTATTAAGCAGAGCTGCAATAACATAGCAGTCAGTTAGATGTGCCACCATTATTTTCAAAGTCAGAGTAGGCAACCTCTGACCTTTAAGATAACTAAAAATTCACAAATGTTCTAATTTGTCCAATGATATGATTTAAAATTACATATTGTTAATGAAACACAAAAACTTAAATATTTTAATTTTAATTATACATATTTTAATAAAGATATATCAATTAAATTTTCTTGCAAAAGTATAGGATTGAATAAAGAGAAAAAAAATTACAATAGAAAAACCATAGAATATGTCTGTTTCTTTTATATACTGCAGGCATGCATCTATTGGTTAAATGGAGTGATGCTATTGTCTTATCTATTTTCTCATTTATAGTTTTTTTATATGTAGAATTAAAATTTTACATATTCATATTCTAGTTAAAATTGTAATGCTAATTTAAATATTAAAATTTTAATTTTAAAAAGGTAAAATAACTATATTATTCAAGAAAAAAATAGTAGATGAAAAGAATCAAGTCTTTCAAGACAAATGGATAAATGAATATTTTGTAATTGCTAGAAATAACAAAACAATGTGTTTGATTTGCTTAAAATTTGTAGCAGTTAACAAAGTTGGCAATATAAGAAAACATATTCAATGAGTAGTCAAACTACTATAAATTAGCAGAACAAGAAAAAATTATTAAAGTGGGTAAATTAAAAAAAGCAAAATTTAGTTTAACAATAGATAGTATATTTAAAAACATCACATGATTAAAACACAATATCAAAAGTAAGCTATAATATAACATTTAAAAGTACATAATATTCTAAGCCTTTCCTGGTGGTGGATTGTGTGTTACCAAGAAAGAATTTACTTGCCCTGATAATATAATTAAAAGAAATCTGAAAACATAATCTTACTGTGATGCACATTTATAAAAAGAATTGGTGAAGTGGCAGATTCTTGCAACAAAAAAAAATTGACTATGTATTTACTGCTTTGCTTATGATTAAAGTACTGATTTAACAGAATCAGTGCAGTTACTTATTTTTATTAGAGGAATAAATAATGATTTTAATAAATTGCTAACCCATTTTTGAGTTAAAACAAAACCAACAGTGGAGAATATATTTAACCTAAAAGAAGTTTTGCTAAAATAATCTTGATTCAAATAACTTGTTGCTCCATTTAGAAGTAATAATCATGCTTTATCACATATTAAAATGTGATAGAAAAATATTTAAAGAAAAACTATTTTTAATTATATCATACATTAATAAAGTTTATGTAACAAAACTATGAACAGAAGAAATGAAAGTTGCCATAAAATATAGTGATAAAAAGAAATTAAAATTTTCACTCACACTTGGAATTTAAAGACTTTTTGAAGAATTTTGAAAGTAAGCACTATGATTTCAACTACTGTGAATTTCACTAGTTATGAAAATAAACAATATTTTTTCAATTAAAGGGCAAAAACAAGCTACTTATGAAAATAGTAAGAAAAATCTAATTCAATATTAAATGAAGAAAAATGACATTGCAATTTAGGTCTTTTAATGAACATCTCAACAGATCTCAATAAATTAAATGTCAAATTACAGAAACAAAATGAAATAATAACTTAACATTATGAGTAAGTGTATGCAATTGCAAGAAACTATTATTGTGGCAAAATCAACTGACAAAAAATGACTTTGGTCACTTTTCAATGCTAGAAATGTACAAGAATATGTATAAATATCAAAAATATATCGATATATTAAAAAATGTACATAATATAGTTGAAAAAAGATTCAATGATTTTAGCAAGAAAAAAATGTATATAGAAATATAATAACCACCATTTAACATTTCTGATATTAATAACATTTCAAATATTTAGAAAATGCAAATATTAGAAATCTGTTTGAAAAAATGATTAAAATCAAAAATCATATTTGAGTAAAAATTAGCCCTGTAATTATAAATGGTAGACAAAAAGCAATTTTATTATTCTAAAGCATATATAAATGTAAACATTTCTTTTTCTTCAAAAGGTGTCATTTATTACAAATCTTGAGTAATGATATCATATTTGAAAAAAATCCCTGCATAATTTCTAAGCCAAATACTATCAGATTAGTACAAAATTTTTAAAAAATGGCAGATTTCTTACTAAGCATTGTACATTGCATTATTTTTTACATTCTATAATAATATATATTTCCTAATGTGATGATTATTATTAATTTTGTCTTGCCTAATATTTTACTCTTATTCAATAAATAAATCTAATTATTTTGTTGACTTGTTACATATATTTGCATTTTGTGAAAAAATTAAAAAATTTTAACAGCATAATTGTTTTTTTTTTAATATTTTAATTATATAAATATGATCTTATAATAAGATTTTAAAAATAATTGCAATTTTCATTGTTGCATCATTTTCAGAAGAAAATTTTTAAATGCTGAAAACTATGACGTGAATAGAAATTTTAAACTAAAAGATATACGTTTTTTATTCTATTACATATTGTGAAAATAACTATACAATTGAAAAGTTGAACATTACATTGAAAGAAAAGAATTAGATATCTTTATATTAAAATTCAAATTTTGCATAATTATATCATTTTTATTACATAAATTTTCCAAAACTACCTTATTGTGAACTCTCATAAAAAATATATATTGTTACTTTTCTCATAAAATATTTATCAAAATATAATAAAGCAAAAACATAATAAAAATTAAAATGTATAAACAAAATTTATATCAAAAAAAGACTATATATTAAATCATTATTTTTACTAGCCCATAATAAGTGGATTAATAATATTCAAAATGACTGCTCATACAAAGTGTAATATATAATTTGTTTATATTCATGACCTTGTAAACTAGAAGAAGTAACTGAATAATGTATATATTGATTATAATGATATTCATTTACACAAATACCAGTCTAGGGTTATGCATATTTGTATCCAGTAAAAAAAAGAAGTATAGAGGTTTACAAAGTTATTAAAATGAGAGTTAAGCAAGTAGATTTTTACTAGCAATATACTTAATTATATATGCTTTTATAGAAAGCATGGTCTAATTTGAGGTGGTTAATACGAAGATTAAACAATGTAGCAAACCTGGTTTATGTAAATGGAGATTGTTGTGATATTTGTTTATCCAAATGCAAGGTTAACCTTATGATCATATATATATATATAATAAATTAAGTCTGATATCTGTATTCATTCCACAATATATGTAATATACAAATCAATATATATATATATATCAAAATCCAGTAAAATTTACATAAATTATATACTTTTTAGAAGTATTTGATCATAATAAATCGTGTCAATATGGATTTAAATTTGATTATAAAAATTATTCAAATTGAACGTGCCATAATAAACGTAAAATAAAAGAGGCTATGTTGATTTCAAAAAATCAAATGTTAATGAATCGCCAGTCATCAAATGTTAAAATAACATAATTGTGGGAGATCTGAATTGAACTATGGGTATTGTTAAAGGTTGTCTCATTTTGATTATTCAATGTTATATAGTTGATAAAGACTACAAAATGTATAGTCAAAAGTACTTCTAAAAAGTATATAATTTATGTAAATTTTACTGTATTTTGATATATATATTGATTTGTATATTATATATATATATATATATATTACAAAGAAATCAAGTCATATGTCATATAACCTAATTTAACAAGCTTGTATTACAAATGTTATATATAGAGCTCGCAAATAAGCTCTTAACAAGATTGCTTGAATATCCTAACACCTCACTGAGGAAGCCAGTAGCAAAAACTGGTCTGGGTTAGGGATATTCTGCAAAGCTTGTTCAGAGCTTATTTGCAAGCTCTATATATAACACATTTATATATAAATATACAGTCATAAGTATATATATAAACATTAAAAACATAAAGCTAAACTAGTCAATAAATAACCAAAATTACTCCAAATTGACATCTAAACCAGATTAGCCAAAAAATAAACTCCAAAAATACAACCAATGGCTCCACTGCTACAAGCAGACTTCTCAAGTGTAAAGAACTACAAAATAGCAACATATTTAAGTGTATTTAGTTTAAATATATTATTTTGTAGGTCTTTTCACTTGAGAAGTCTGTTTGTAGCAGTGGAGTCATTGGTTGTGTTATTGGAGTTTATTTTGTGGCTAGCCTGGGTGAGTTGTAAATTTGGGTAATTTTGATTATATATATATATATATATATATATGTATGTATGTATGTATGTATGTATGTATGTATGTATGTATGTATGTATGTATGTATTTCTATACATTAATGCTTAATATTTTCTTTTTCAGATAATATAAATGCACAATAATAAAAATGGATAAACAATGCAGTAGTATTGAAAATAATAAAGAAAACACACATATTCTTTCCAAACAAACTAATGAAAAAAATAATAAAGCTTTTTTTAAACAACACTTAGGTTTAGGGGCATGCACAGCATTTGTTGTGGGAAATATTATTGGTTCTGGAATCTACATATCACCCACTGGAGTGCTAAAGCACTCTGGTTCAGTTGCAATGTGTTTAACTATATGGGGAATAGGAGGAATTTTAGCAGTTATTGACACATTAACATATTTAGAACTGGCTCTTATGATTCAAAAATCGGGCTCGCACTACATTTATTTACTTAATACTTTCCATCCATTACATGGAATATTCGGTGGTCTTCCTGCATTTGTTTTTGCTTGGATGTCTATATTATGTTTCAATCCTGCAATGGAAGTTGTTTATGCTTTATCATTTGCAGAGTATATTCTTCGTCCATTTTATCTTCATTGTACTCCTCCTATAATACCAAAAAAATTATTGGCTATTTGTGGAATGAGTTTTATCACATTTCTGAATGGTTATAGCAGTAAATTTTCTAGTGTTGTTCAAAAAATTTTAACTATTTTGAAAATTTTTGGATTACTGACTATTTTTACTGTTGGTATTATTTGTGTGAGTAATAAAGGTTTAAGCAATTTAAAGTCAGGGTTTTCAGGAACTAACCCTTCTGTTACTTCAGCGATAAAAGCAATTTTTCTAGCATGGTGGGCATACAAAGGAGCTACAATTCTGAATGGTTTTACAGAAGAAGTTCAAAATCCAGAAAAAACTTTTCCAAAAGCACAGTTTTTAGGTATTTCACTAGTGACTGTAATAAACATTGGGCTCAATGTCATCTATTTGGCAGTTTTACCCATGAGTGAATTTTTAGAATCAGAAGCAGTAGCGACAACATTTGCTCATTATACTCTTGGAAGTTATTTTGCCCATTGTATACCTTTTATTGTAGCTGCATCCATACTTGGAAGCTATAATTCAATGTGTTTTTCATCAGGGAGACTTATTGCAATTGCATCTCGAGAAGGCCACATTCCTGTTATTTTATCACATATACATCTGGAACGTGGTACTCCAATATTTTCTTTTTTTCTCTCAACATTTATAACTCTTATTATGATTATTCCTGGAGATATTTCTACTATGATAATTTTTTCTGGGTATTCATATTCTATTTTTTCTGCTTTAACCACAAGCTGTGTACTAATTCTAAGATATACTCAAAAAAATGTGCATAGGCCTTACAGGGTCCCCATTATTATTGTACTATTCAATATTCTTTTTAATTTATTTATTTTTATTGTACCAATTATTGAAGCTCCAGATATTACTCAAGTGTATTCTTTAGGTTTAATGGCTTTCCTCATAATAATCTATTTTTTACCTATTTATTTTAAAGGAAACTTCAACTGTTGTAATAAATTCAATGATTATTTGCAAATTTTATTTAAATCAATGCCCCTGGATGAAAATATTACAAATAATGAGAAGTGCAATAAAAACTATGTGCTGGATCTAAAAAAGTAAAGTTAATTAATTAATGATTAAGGAATAGGGCTACTCAAATTAGAGTTCTTAAACATCAGGAAATTATTAGGGATTGTAAAAATGTTAGAAATATTTAGAATTTATTTGAATAAAAATTGTATTTCCTGTGTTTTAATGCTATTCTCAAAATTTATTAACGAATTGGATTTTTGCTACATGTTTGTAAGGTGTTTTTTTAAAAATTTACTTTTTAAACTAAAGCCTCTAAAATTTAATATAATTACAATGTATTTTAAAAATAATTAATCGTCAGTGAGCCTTTACTTAGTTGCAATTGCTACAGAGAATTGGTAATAATATATTTCATTATATTCCATTTATTTTTAAGTTAGATTACTATACATTCTACTTTGGAAGCATATTCCCCACACTTTGTACTACTTTAAAATTACTCTAACAAAAATATAACCAAATAATTAAGATTTTTAATTTCATTTGATAAAAATTGCTTTGAGAAAATTTAAATACATTTTTAGGGGCAATCTTGAATCTTCGGTATTTTGTTTAGAAATAACAAATCAAAAAATTTTAAAAATGTTAACTATTTTTAATTTTATTGTTACAAAAATGATTCAGCCGACCCAACACAAAAGTAGAATCTTATTATTATAAGTTTTGTAATCAGTTTTTTTTTTTTTTTTGCGTTTTCTGTGGGTGAAAAAACTAGTCATTGTTCTTGTTCAATATGCATGAAATTTTTAACACTAATTATTCAGAGTTGTAATAACATGTATTTATATACCATTTGCAAATGAGATAAAACTTTAATTACACATTACAAAAATTAACAAATATATTTTCTTATGTAAAATCATAATTTACTTTATTTTTTTCCATATGTCAAAGCATCAACCAGGAAGCGAACCCGCGACAACCGTCTGTAAGCAACTGCTTGCTTGCAAGACGGCTGCACTGACCTGTCGGCTACCAACACTTGACTACAATCAAAATCACATTTTTTTTTACTATTTTCTGGATTATTGTAATATTTAAATAAAAGTTGTGGACATTGATATAGAAAAAGTAGTCTTTATAATTTAAACGTTGATTTTATTAAGCATGCTTTCAATATGTAAAATATCATATAAAAAAACAACAACATTCTTTACAGATTTGACATTCATAAAAAAATGTATAAATAGATAAAATGAATTTATAAACAAGTGCATATTCCACTAAAAAAAATTTAAAAATATTTAAAAAAAGCAATGTAAATTAAAACTAGTTGAGAACTGGCATTGGATGATGAGAATTGCTTGGTTACCAATATTAATGTTAACATTTTCAAGTTTGCACTTTAAAAAAATAAAAAGTTTAGTTGCTTACATATTAAACCTGCTGCTTGTGTTTACAATGGTAGAATGTTGTACTTTTATCTAGTGAGATGGGTGGGGGTTGTGATGGCATAATGCTATATTAAAAAGTTACAACTACCTGTTTTTATTTAGCATCATAATGTGTTCATTATTTTTGTGTAAAAATTTATACTTTTTGTATTGTTAAAAAAATGTGTCTTTTTAACAAGGCATTCATTCTGCCATCACAAATACCCTCCTCCCTCCACCAGAGAAAAGTACAACATTCTGCCATTGCAAACTTGGGTAATAGGTCTAATACATAAGCACCTAAGTTTGTGTAGTCTAAACTGAAAAATATCCCACTTATTTATTTACAACTATTGATTTTTAATAATATTCTATTATGCACTCATCAATTTTTGTATTTTTATTTAAATTGATATATATATATATATATATATTGTAATAGCTGAAACTATTACACCTATGCTACATATCATACCATTTACACCTTTCTTAAACACTCTATCAATACTCTTTATCAGAGCTCTGATGATGATTGCAGGACAATCAAAACACAGTCAAAACTGTTAGTTTGATATAAATAAAGAGTATTGATAAAGTGTTTAAGAAAGGTGTAAATAGAATGATATGTTAAACTAGAAATCAGTACATAGGAAAAGAAAAAAAAAGAAGAAATTTATATTACCTATACTACATATGTATAATTACTATTTCTTAAAACAAATATATATATATTGCACCGGGTCAAACAGCCGAAACCACTTACTTATATGTATATATAAGTTTTGGCCAGTTTCAAACTCCTTCCTAATACATTTATAATCTTATAAATGTTACAGGGACGAACCAGCACGTTCGAGCAAAATGGGAGATCTTATTGATAGCTTTAACTATCAACAATGGTCCATCTTGGCTGCTAGATTCAAACCCCTACTATCCAACTACTTTATTTGTTTCAGGGTAAACCCTGGGGTGCCAGCTAGTCTGATGACTAATGTATTTGGGCAGTAGGCTCATAATCCAGCACTCGAAACATTCCCTAAAACTAGCTCAGTCTAATTTTAATTCAATAACAAAATTATACAAAATTAGTGGTGGAAAGAATTAATAAAAAGGTTGGTAAAAAGAATTGACCGACAAATCAAGTTTAAGTTTGAAGACATTTTATTTTAATCAACATTAATTAAGTTTAAAGATAATTTATTACCCAACATTAATTGACTAAATTTAAACATCTTTATAAATCTAATTTAATACATACACATTTTTAATGTAACACATTATAACACATATTTGGTGAAAAGCATAAATAATATGTGACATCATTAAATTATCTCACATTCACCCACCCGCACATTAATAGTTCATTTTATGCATGTTTAAGAGTTCCAATTACTTTACTCGGTAGAATTGACGAATTACAGTGGTGGCTACTACATATAAATGATAATAAATAAATGTTTACGTAGGATTTTTGGAATGTGGATATTGCTTGTTGTTGGCTGCTTCTGCTGCTTCTGATGGATTATATCTAACCAGTTAGATTTGGACATTTCTTGAAGAGATTTTATGCGAATCCATTGGCTTTATTTTTGAAGACAGTTGAACATTTGATGGAGGATTTCTGAGTTGTTATGCAGACATTATTTCACAGGCAGGTTTTGATGATCTTGTTGGACTAAAAAGGCTGAAGCATGAGCGTATATTTCCAAAAGCTGCTCAACAATGCATTTTTGTTTCTGAATACATAATAGAAATGCACTGTTATCTCAACTGAAACAAGACTGTCACTGCAAACTAGACTAAAAAAACTGAACTCCAATAAAAAAAATCTGGCTATTTATGTATCCGAATTGTTTTCGTTTTAATATCCTATGGCAATTGGTGCAATAGGTGTTGTCGAAATTCCATTAGTAATTAATCCTATGACGTGTTGTTTTCATATCTTTAATTAGTAGTCCACCGCTGTGTTTTTACATAAATCTTTATTTAACTTAATAGCCATCGCTGTGTTTTCCAAATATAATTTCTTTTTTAACTTTCATTTACATATATATATATATATTTAATATTATTCTAACACGCATACATTTATTTACACTCACACACACATATATAATTTATTAAAATAAGCTTGAATGAAAAGAGATTTCTATTTTTTTTAAATTACTTATTTTTATGAATACTAATTTAGAAAAACTTTTACTTTCTTTTATAACACTTTTAGTTTGACTTTAAGAAAACCCCCTTCCCACTTTTAATCTTTTATGTCAAACTCTTTTACGAAAGATTTTTTATTTTATTTTAATAATTTTTTTTAGACAAAATTATTTTATATACATGTGCCAAATTGGCCTTGGCACAATATATATATATTCTATACTGCTGTATGTTTAATAATAAAATTATATAAATGCAGGAGGTTGGAAGAATATATACGCTTAATCTTAAAGTGTCATAAAAAATTAAGAGATTAATCAGAATGTTATGCACTGAGTCACAAATATAATCTCAAATCACGTCTTTGGAAAAATATTTCAACAATACTTGACATTATTTGGTGTGTGTGTATGTATATATAATAATCATAACAATTAGAACATTATAAATCAACAATATCTTCTTTATCCAGTTAAAATATTGTCATCATGATCATACCTTAAATTTATTTCCATGTTCATGTAACATTTTATGTTTTTTTTCATATTCAAGATTATATGTTCAACTGACATAATTTCGTGGACTACTTATGGGCTATTGAAATTAATTAATATCACCAAGACCTTTAAAATAGCAATTTTAATAACAATATAACTAAATAAAATTAACAAATTTAAATCTAAGAATAATCAACAAGAAATTTTACACATGTAAGAAAAGTCAGAGTTTTTTAAAAAACAAATATTTGGAAGCTAAAAAAACTAATCATAGTTAATCATTATATGTATGGATTTGAAAAAGAGAATAAAGTAGCATTAAACGAAAAAAAATGTATAATTAAATCCTAATAAATTTAAATGCTGAAATAATTGAAGTTAGAGATATATATGGATAAATTTAGAAATAAGAGATAGATGGTCCAATAACAATAATAAAATAACCCAAAACTTGATCTAATAGAAGATGAATAACCAAAGACAAACAAAAGTAAAATGAAGTAACCCAACATATAAAATAAAGAACTAATGGAAAATTTTCCATTTTCAAATTCTATTGATTATTTGTAAAATATTTTGAAGTTGGAAAACAATACTGAAGAAAAAAGAAAAATCTCAAAAAAAATAAAAAAAACAGAAGATAGAAAGCACAGAGAACAATATACAAAACTAAACCTAGAGAAAAAGACTGTAAACAATGGGAAAAAAATGTTAGGAAATCCATAGAAAATAAAATAATGAAAATCATAAAATAGAAGAATATTGAGAAAAATAAAGATTGTGAAATAACGTGACCATTAAAGGAGAAAACAATCATAACAGGTATAATGCATAATCTAATACTGATGTATATATTAAAGAAGTGTTTAAAATTGATACAATAAATTATCTAAAATTGATGGAAACACTAAGATGATGCAGTAGCTATGAAAAAAGTTCAGAGTAATGCAGACTAACAAAATTTCTAAATGAAATGCAAAGACTGTGCAGAGATAATTTTTTTAATGGATGCAGATGAAGAAAAAGATGGTACAACAAGTGATATCAAGGAATCATCAAGAGATAACTATAAATCTTATAGAGGTATTAAAGGGCAGTATAATTTACTTTTTCATATTAAATGAACAGTTCAAGTTTTGTAATATAATTTTCTTGTGAATATAGAAAAATATTAAGCATGAGACATTAAGAATCAAAATTATATAAAAATAAAAGTTATAAAATTTTGAATAATCATGGTAATGTTATGATAAACTATCCAATGAGTCAGCATATTGCAGTGTGGTCACATTTTTAGACAAGATCAAAGTTAATTAGAAGACTCAATCAAATAAAAATCCAATAGAATAAATTGAGAGGAAAAAAATATTCTGTTAAAGAATTATGAACAATAAATTAAGATGGAATTTACCTTCATAAAAATATTATTCACTGATTATGAAAAAACTGTTCCAAATCTACTAACAATTTTAGTTATCATAAAGAATGATATAAATAAAAATTTTATGAAAATTATGCAAAGTATTATGTTTTTAAATTACAATTTTAAACGACATTAGTAAATACATTTACATACAGTGTGTTGTGAAATTTAATGTTGTTATAATGTACATTTAATGATTGTGCTTGTCAGCCTGAGGTTCCTTTTAGAGGATAAAGATGTTTGTGGACATGCTTTTTAGGCATTTGTATTGTCAAAAATAATGATGCTGAAAGTACAATTTATCACTTTATATACATTTAAAAATTCATGCAATCCAAGCCAAATTGCAGTACCTGGTTCTTTTACACCTGCTGAAGCTATCAGATGATATACACCTGACTCTCAAAAATTATTTGTCAGATGATTAACTCTCTGGACATATTTACATTCAACTAGCAGATTAATTTTTGACATCTCATACATATTTTATGTATAATTACAAGATATTTTCATCTGTTTAATTGTTTTCATGATCTCTTATTGTGATTGATAATTGTTGCACATTTCTCTAGAATAACATATACCATAATAATGCATCAGAAATTTTCAAGTTTTTCAAGATCAAAATACATTATTGGAATATCAATGTAATCACGAATGAATTTACTAATTGATGAAAAAGAAACATAATATTAACATAGATAAATACTTTTATAAACCAGGAGATGGGGCAACTTTTAATTAATCTAATTTTCTTTTTACATCAAAAGATAGTTTGCAGTATTTATAATCTGCAGAAGAAAAGGGAAGATGAAAGTATAAAAAGATTATCATATAACTATGAAAGTTGTGAACATCAAGTAACACATTATTCCTGATACTTAATTGAAACCGCAGAGAATGTATCTCTCAATAAAAAGTTAAAATAATACAAATGGAGATCAAGTCCATCTTCTAAATATAGAATATCTACAAACAAGTACAAGACAAATATAAAAAAATACCAAATAAGATGTAATGAAGCAAATCAAGTAAATCTGCAAAGTAATATCTGAAAAAAAAAAAAAAAACAGGTGAAAATCTATGGTTGATATTGTAGTAATGTTGTTATGCAAGCCAGTAAATATTTGTAATAAGGAAAATTCTGATATGAGAATCTTCAAACAGAACAAAAAATTATTGAAATAAACTAAAATTCTGGATGATAAAAATAATGAATTAGAAAAAATTACTTGTATTTAATGATATAAAAAATAAAACAAATTATAAAACATGTAAATATTATAGAAATAAATAATACTTTTTAAAAAAGCTATTTCAATCCTAAAACAAATTTTATTCCTGATGAATTACTAGATATAACAAATCTAACAATCATTAATACAATGTGCCTATATCATGCAAGATAAAATTTAGCACAAGATTTAAAAAAAACGAGTAAAAAGTGGATAGAACTATCTTAAAGTAAATATTTATTTGGCTGTCAATAAATATTCATGAAATTATCATTAATTCTAAATGATAATTGTTATAAAATAGAAAATATCAAAATTGTATAGATAAAGAATGCTAAAAATTATTATAAGTGATCTTTTTTTTTTTAATCCTGAAAGAAGAGAAGTGATACAATTAAGTATCATTATCTGTATCACTTAAGAATATTAATTGATTTAAGATCTTTTAAAATATAAAATAAAATTCAACTTGCAAATATTGAAATTGTTGTTTCAAAGACCCTTTGCACATGTTATGTGGCTTCTAAAGCACTTGTTAACTTTGACTTCAGGCATAAAGGTATAAATTAATAAACATAAATCACTGAGTCAGCTTTTGTCAAAACACGGCTAGAATCATAATGCTGAATTGTGACCGTGTTTTGACGAAATCTGACTCAGTGCAATTAAGTAATTTATGTTTATTAATTTATTACCTTTTAATATGAACTCAAGTCAATGAATGCTTTAGAATTACATATTTTCATGAAAAGAATTAACACATTGAGATTTATATGTTATATGGGTATAAAAGTCTTAATTTTTTTAAAAAAAGACTAAAGACATAAAGAAGCACAATAATTTAAAATATGAAAACAGAACTTAGTAGATTAAAATTTATTTAATAACTTGTTAATTACAGATATTTTGTTATTGCATCAATTAGTTCTGGTAATAAATTTCAGTGTTAAACACATTAATTTCTTACAAATTATGAAACCCAAATGCTTGCAAGAAAACAATTTGTACTTATTATGGAAAAATATGTCCATACATTTTTAATAGTTACTATAACTAAAAAATTTTAGGTAGAAATAGAAAAATAAATTAATACAAAAAAAATTTTATTAATTCTATTGTCAAATAAAGAAATTAATTCGAATAAGAATACAAAAAAAAAAAAAATCTTCAAAAATAAAATACCTAAGTCATTTTCAAAAGTAAATAATTGTTTTATGAAATAAAATCTTAAATACTGTAACCTATATATGCACTAATATTCTCAGACACTTAAAATGTAAATTGGAATGCCCAAATGGTACTTTATTTTTTTTTAAAAATATATTAGGTAACATTAACAGAAATATAAGTCAATATAAATAAAAAATGTTAGTTGGTAAATCTAAAAAATAATTAATCTTATTACTAAAAAGATTCAATAAAACAAAGAGAAAGTAAAAAAAAAAAAAATTGAAATCGATTTAAAATAATAGTGTAAATAAAAAGAATGAATCTATTTTTAATTCGAAGAACTTGCTTTAGAACATCCTAAACCACGAATCATAGGGAATTAACATGAAAAGATTTAACTACAAATGCCATTTCATTAAGAAGTTCACTGCCAATGTTTTGCGATTTCTTTATAATATTTCCTTACATCAACTTGAGAACAATAAATAACACTACACATATTCTTTGTAATAACAAGCAAAAAAATTAAAAATATTTATTTTACTATAAATATGTAGATTGAAAGTTATGTCCAAAAATATGACTGTAGCAATTACTTAGTAATATCCATTTATATTTACAATCTTTGTTTGTAAAGTATGCTTGCCCCTAGGATGATTTCCAGTTAAATAAAAAAAGAGAAAACTTTGATGCAAAGAATTATTATTATCATTATTATTTATTTTACTTACATTATATATGTATATATTGTAATTTGTATTGGTATATATTATTTTATTTGATAAATAAAAAGCAACTATATTTTAGATATTAATTACCAATATTTACTAACCCGGCAAACCCAAGATAGTATGCTCTGAAGCCAATGACTACAAAAGAAAAATCAAAGAAGCATATTTTGTTATCAGTGATAACAATTCCATCAATAGATGCGACACATGTTTTTCTATCTCAAAAAAATGGACAAACTAATTTGCGTTCACATTTGCATATTTTATTAGTTAGCAACATTACATAAATGATTTATAACTTATGTTGGCCATGAATATGAGGGAAAACCTTGAAAGCGCTTGGCCCATTTAATTGTTTTGGTTTTTGCAGCTTCATCAGCGGGAAAATTGCTTTTATATGCTATATATATAATTAAAATTACCCCAAATCCAAAATTCAACTAGACCAGCAAAAATAATATTAAAACACAACCAAAGGTTTTACTGCTACAAGCAGGCTTCTCAAGTGTAAAGAACTACAAAAATTACACAATATATATAATATTAAACATTACCCACAAATCCATTTACTTCCCATCCACCCTTAATATTAAAAGAACTCTAAAAAAGTTAATTGCTTCAGAATAATAAATTTTCAATAATAAAGATTCTTTAATTCTTCTTTTGATTTCATTTGTCTCAAAGAAGACAACCTTAGCTCCATCAAAATTAATAGTGTGGCCTGTATCTTTTTCATGGACATACAAAGGAGAACTAAGATATCTATTTTTAACTCTACTTTTAGAACCTTTATTCTTTCATTTAAACTCAAACTACTCTGACCTATGTAGACCTTCTTACAAAAAAAAAAAACAAGGGATAAAATATACTATACCAGGAATAGTCCTCCTATCAAAAATTTCCTTTGTATTATTTAATAAATTATTCAATGTAATACCCCTTTTCCAAGCAATTTTATTATTTCCAAACAATTTACTAATCCTACTTACAATTTTATAAGAAGACAATTTAAATGGCAAAGAAATAAAATCATATTTTCCTCTATCCTTTACATCCTTACAAATATTACTATTAAATAAAATACTTTTAACAAATTTATCAGAGTAACCAACCCTCAAGTAATCTTTATAAAATTGACATTTCTGAAACAAAACTACCCCACTAAAATTATTGAATTTATTATTCCTATAACAATAATTCTTAAAACAGCTACTTTATGAGATACAGACTGATAGCTATCAGGTTTAATTATAGATCTTAATTCTCTACTTTTAACAAAATGACTGCATAGTAAACAATTAGTCTCTAAATTTCTAATCACCAAAAGATCTAAAAATTTTAACTTACCAAAATCAACCCCCCCCTCCTTCTAACACATATCTTATAGAAGGATCAAAACAATTAAACTCATTTACAAATTCCTTCAATTTATCATTCTCAATTACAAATAAACAGTCAACATATTTGACAAATAACTTTACATATAAACAATTCTTTTTAATAATAATTTTCTCCTCTATATAATTAATATAAACTGAACATACTAAAGGAGAAATAATATAACCTATTATCCACCCTTCCTTAATTTTATAAAAAATACCTTTATAAGTAAAATACATACAATCTTCCAATAATAAAAGCAAATCTTTAATTGCCTTAATTTTATTTTTTGATAAACAACTATTTTTAATCAATACAGACATAAGAACATCAATACTGCTTAACCTATTAACAGAATGATACATATTTTCAATTTCTAAACTGCCAAATACCCTATTATTTTCCATTTTAAAATTATTAATCTTATCAAAAGCCTCAAAAGAAGAAGAAACTGTGTAATGACCAAAATCATTAAATTGTTTTAAAAAATTATTCAAGAATCTAGAAATACCCTCTACAACACTACCTGTAAAATCAAAAATAAATCTTAAAGGGAAACCATCTCTATGAGTCTTAATATTCACAAACATTTTAGCTGATATGAAATCATTTGGATAGCATTTTAAATAATCTACTCTATTAAAATTTTTAAATTTACCATTTTCTTCATAATATCTATCGACTTTCTTTTAATCACATTACCGATATCTTTATTTAAAAACATATATTTACCATTATTTAATTCTCTGTCCATTTTTTCTTTGAACTCATCTCCTTTCATAATGACAAACCTAGCAGCTTTGTCTTCACTAGAAATGATCACATCATTAGCAATTAACCTATTCTTAAGATGTCTATCCTCAGCAGGATTAACCATAAAGTTTTCTTTCCTTTTTAAACTTTTATTTAAAATCAATTGAATACCAACTTTCTGTTCATCACTCAAATTACTAGATTCAATAGACGAAATTGTATCAGAAACTATATTTTTTGAATGAAATGGAACAAAATTAAAGCCTTTACCAAGAATATCTAATTCTCTATCATTTAACTTAATATCAGAAAGATTAACAACCCTATCATCAGAAACATTACTTCCATACCTTTTGGCACTACAATAACTTTTATTCACTTTCCCAAACAACCACTTTAATTTTCTTTCATATTTCTTACAATAGAAATTTGAATTATTCTGTCTAAATTGCCTCATAAAAAAATTCAAAATTAAATAATTAAAATCTTGCCTCCTGTCTAAATAATATCTTTTTTTTTATATACATAAATAAATTTGTAAAACTTTACAAAATTTTCTTTCAAAAAGCTATTCAAAATATATGTTTGTAACTTAAAAATCAAATTCCTATTTTGAAGCAACTTTTTATTTCTACTAAAATTAATAACACAACACCTAGGAAGAACATTAAATTCCCTACATTTTTTAAGAAAATAAATCTGCCATCTTAAAGACTCTATCCTATCACTCAATCTAGACAACTTTTTAATCATTCTAATATCATTCAATGGAAAATTATTAAAAACTAGACAACACAAACCCATACCAAAGATCAATTACAATTACACATATAAATTAAAATAAAATAAAAACATATACACACTTATATATATATATATAACTAAATAAAGACAAACATATACTCTTCCAACAAAACTCAAGCAACAAACTTAATATACATAAATAAAATTCAAATATATCTATTATTATTATTATTATTATTATTATTATTATAATAATAATAATAATAATAATAATAATAATAATAATAATAATAATAATAATAATAAAAAAAAAAAAATGACTGCATAGTAAACAATTAGTCTCTACATTTCTAATCACCAAAAGATCTAAAAATTTTAACTTACCAAAATCTAACCCCCCTCCTTCTAACATATATCTTATAGAAGGATCAAAACAATTGAACTCATTTTGGTAAGTTAAAATTTTTAGATCTTTTGGTGATTAGAAATGTAGAGACTAATTGTTTACTATGCAGTCATTTTGGTAAAAGTAGAGAATTAAGATCTATAATTAAACCTGATAGCTATCAGTCTGTATCTCATAAAGTAGCTGCTTTAAGAATTATTGTTATAGGAATAATAAATTCAATAATTTTAGTGGGGTAGTTTTGTTTCAGAAATGTCAATTTTATAAAGATTACTTGAGGGTTGGTTACTCTGATAAATTTGTTAAAAGTATTTTATTTATTAGTAATATTTGTAAGCATGTAAAGGATAGAGAAAAATATGATTTTATTTCTTTGCCATTTAAATTGTCTTCTTATAAAATTGTAAGTAGGATTAGTAAATTGTTTGGAAATAAGAAAATTGCTTAGAAAAGGGGTATTACATTGAATAATTTATTAAATAATAAAAAGGAAATTTTTGATAGGAGGACTATTCCTGGTGTAGTATATTTTATCCCTTGTTTTTTTTTTTTTTTGTAAGAAGGTCTACATAGGTCAGAGTAGTTTGAGTTTAAATGAAAGAATAAAGGTTCATAAAAGTAGAGTTAAAAATAGATATCTTAGTTCTGTTTTGTATATCCGTGAAAAAGATGCAGGCCACACTATTAATTTTGATGGAGCTAAGGTTGTCTTCTTAGAAATGAAATCAAAAAAAAAAGAATTAAAGAATTTTTATTATTGAAAATTTATTATTCTGAAGCAATTAACTTATTTAAAAGTTCTTTTAATATTAAGGGTGGATGGGAAGTAAATGGATTTGTGGGTAATGTTTAATATATATATATATATATATTGTGTAGTTTTTGTATTTCTTTACACTTGAGAAGTCTGCTTGTAGCAGTAAAACCTTTGGTTGTGTTTTAATATTACTTTTGCTGGTCTGGTTGAATTTTGGATTTGGAGTAATTTTAATTGTATATTGACTAGTTTAGCTTTATGTTTGTAATGTGTATATATATATATATATATATCACTAGGAATATGATAATGAATATTAATATTGTTTAACTAAAATCTGCATATAACAAATATCTCAATATTTTAAAATTTACATGCATTACATGTAATCAAGTATAACATTTCTGTGTATATATATATTGAAGCAGTTGGATCTGAGTTCGATCCTAGCTTCATGACATCTAGCAATAAGCCCACTTCAAAGACATAATACTAACCTTAAATTCCCGATGCAATGGGGCTTTATACGTTCAATCCATGCTAATTTCCATAAAGGAAACTTATTTTATAAATGCATATTAAAATTAATTAGTTTCAGTTTAAAATTGATCAATTCTATTAATAAATTCATGATAGAATTATTCATGAATTTATATATTATAACTGCATGGATTGTGCATATATATTTGTAAATATTTAAATATATATAATTGTTTAAAAGTTTCATTGCGTCGGGAATGTTTGATTTTATTTTTAAATAATTTGTTAAAGTTTTATTGATTAAAAGCTACATTCTTTCAATAAGCTTTCAGATTTTCCCTTTCCAAAAACAACAGTTAAAGTTTTATTAATTAGAAAAAAGATAAGGATCTCCTAATTAAAATAATTTTCTGATTTTAAGAATTCATTTTCTAATTAGAAAATGAATTCAAGTTATTGAGTTTGAAAGCCTTATCGAAGGAATGTATCTAAAAACAACCAGTAAATATAAAAACATTGATAATGAAAGAAGCGCTAGCCTGAAGGCATCAGAGGACAGATATATAGCTCTGAAAAGTTTGGAGAAAAAAAGGAAGCCATCTTTGTTGTAGAGAAGTGCAGTGAATCCTGTGCATTTCAATATGATAAATTTAAATAGTGCTTCGATCATGGTGATGGGCTAAAATGTCAGGAATCTGGCTGCGGTTCCTGAAGTCCCCTGAAATCTTCAATGAAGCTGCTAAATTCTTTCCAGACAAATCAGGCTGCCAAAATCAAATAAAATGCTGTTCAAGCAATCAATCAAATGGTGCCTACGTTTTACCAACTCGAATGAATAACCTAAGGGAACCAGCCCCGGAAGAAATGGGTAATATATTTCCATAATGAACCCTAAATCATCTGGCCAGTTTCCGAACTTTATTTTACACTCCCTTTAAGAGCTCTTTTCATTCTATAAATGTCGTAATCTCTGTGTAATAATCCCTGTGTAAACTTACTTTATTTATGCTATTATATCGTAATTCTCTCAACTTCTAGTCTTTAACTTTCTCTTTTCTTACTTGGCGGTTCATTTATTATATTATATATATATATTTGTGTAATTTATTAATGTTGTTACTTTAATTATATGCCAATAATCTTTCGACTCGATAAACTCCTTTGTTCTATTTGCCTTACGTAGAAAATATAATATTAAATCTAACAGTAGTTCTCGCCCATTAGAACTAAATTTATAAGTTCTATTAATCATCGAGTCGAAAGAAATTATTACATGTTTACTATTTTTATAATTGGCTAATAATAAATTATGAGCTCCATTTCTAATCTATGCCACTGCTATTTTCTCGTTCCACTAATATTTATTTATTCAAATATAATCTTAAAATGTTTTTATTGCAAAAAAGGGCCGATAATGGATTAAATATATTTTAATTCTACTTTGTTATTTTCTATTAAGATTCAGGAAGGGCACGATGATTGGGGCATAATTAATATGATTTTACAAATACTTTAAAATAGTTTCCATTAAAAGCTCATTTGACTTTAATTAATTTGATCAAGTCATCATGTTGAGCATTCTATAGGGGTTTTAGTATTCAAACGATGACTATCAAGTCATCATCTTCGAACATTGCTGATGTAGGGCAATCTTCCGCTCCGTTAGGCTGGTCGGTGATCATATTTCTGTTATTTTAAATTATTGAGGAAGAAAGCACTTCCTCTACTGTTCATATTATTCAAAGGGCATAAGACTTGTCAGACGCAAGCCACCATAGGACTTCGATTATCGACTAGCTATCGTCTTTCAATTCCACTTTATAGCTCATAATTCGTCAGCACTGTTGCCTCTCTGTTCCAGTAAAGCCTGCTCTGATGCTCATAATTCATGATGAAGTGATTTCAATTAAAGTCAAACAAATTCTCCATTATCTCAAAGTAAATAATTTTTCCAATAAAGATTGAAGTTATGTCCTAAAATACATATCTTGCTCTTCGTGAATGGATTTGCGAATGTGAAAATAAATATCACATTCTTTTGTATAAAATTAGAGTAATAAATTCCTTTACTAATGAATACCATTATCTGCCTTTTATTTCTTGTTGCGGGCATAGACATAGACTTTCAAATATTGCGTAATATTCATTGGCATATAATAAGGACCGCCACTTGTATTATAATTATAAACTTTGTTTAAGGACTAGAATTAATTAATTTAATCTTTATTTAAAATTCAAACAAGTTACAAATAAAAAATCACAAGCATATTTATTTGTCTATGAATATTTAAATACATTTTATATTCCTTCATTAAAATATAAATGTGAATAAATTTCAAATTATGATGACAAATTGGATAGGTTAAAAAACAGTGTGCATTAATTTAATTAAATAGTTTTAAAATAAATAATTTAAAATAAGCTAATTGTCACTTCATATCCTTGCACCAACATACTTATATGGAATAAAAAAAACAATCAGTTTAGGTTTGTCATTATTGCTAATAAATACTGGTAAAATTAAAATACAGATATAAAAATGAATGCTGTAAGCTTATTCTTTCATTCTTTATTTATATGGAATGCTTTGATGATAGATAATAAATGCAGGAATCTATTACAAAAAAATTAATACATTAGGTAATAGGTTTAAATTATGGTAATAGCTAATTGACTATGAGTTAATAATTAAATAAAATTGACATATATATATATATATCAGAATTACACTTTATTCTATATGTGTATTAAAAATTGCCAAAGAATGATATTGTAATTATTTATTGAGAAGTTAAGAAAGAGCACTTGTCATAATAAAAATCAACAAAAAACAAAAGACTGATAAATTTAGGCAAACTATTTAAAAGAAAATAGAATAAATATATATTTGAAAAATATAATATAAAGAGCACTAAATAGATAAAATATGTTGTCACTTTATAATTTATTGTCTAATAATGATAATCAATGAACTACCATTAGACATAATTGAAAAGAATAAAATATTTTCTAACAATTTTTATATAAATCACATGTGATGAAATTGAATTGCAGAAAACAGTTCTAGCTTAGCCTATCATAAAGAGTATTTCTATATAACAGGGAGTATTTAATTCAACCTGTGGAATTCATCAAATTAAATTTTAGTATAGGTCAATGGTTGTTTCCAAATGCACTTTTACATTAGTTATTGTTCTATCTGGCAAGACTTTTACAATGTATGGTCTAATTCATGTTAAAACATTTGACCTTTTTTATAATTTAATTCTGTTTTATGGGAGTGTTAACCATATAATTCTATATACATGCAAAGTAAAAATGTATGCATGAATATTTTAATGAAAGACACTTGCAAAAATATCAAATTTATGACTATGTAAACACATTAAAACAGGCAAAACTCTCTATATGTATTGTCACTCAGTGAGCGCCAGAGTAATCAATGGATGCCAGAAGGCTTGTGACTATATAAGCTGATGAGCTTGGATTGAAAGAATTATAGTGTTTTCAGTTTGTCTCATGGTTTTGTAGTTAAGTAGAGATAAAAGGTGGATACTGGAGAGTTGCATTAGATCCTAAAATCTAGATGCAGTGCTCTCAGATCCAAGAATCCTCAATGATGAAGGCCACAAGCCAGAAACTACTCTGGGGATATTGGATGAGTAGGAACTAGATGGGGATTTTATGCACAAGCCTTTTGGCATCCATTGATTACTCTGGCTTGTACTGAGTGACAATATGTATAGAGAGTTTTACCTGTTTCAATAATAGTTAATAGCAAGCATAAGAAATGGTGATCATGTAATATTTGTGTAAACACATGCTATAATCTGTTAAGAAGTAAGATATAGATATAAATATTCAATTGAGCAGCCTGATAAATAAGTTAAGCAAAAAAATTGAATAAACTGTTTTATTGCAGCATACTGAGAATAAAATAATAAACCCTACATAAATTTTTATCAGAAATAAAAAAAGGTTTTGTAGAGGATGTGAACACAGCCTTTCGAACCCCTTTCAGTTATTGACACTCTCATACAATTGATACACATGACCAAACACAAGTGAAAAAGATATGAGATAATGTCTATAGCTGAATGGTGCCTGTCTGTGTTCAAATCCTCTACAATGACATCTAATTTCCAAGTATATTAAATTATACTTGTATTCTAATATTAAAAATTCAACCTGTATCCTAATAATCCCTCTTGTGTGTATGTAAATAGACAAAATTCTATATATAAGGGGTTACAGTAACTTAATGTCAACATAGGCATCACAATAATATTGACATCAACAAAGGATTTGGACAGTCTATTATCAGATTTTCAATGTTATGGATGGCTAAAGAGTTGGTGGGTGGAGTATATTGAAGCCTTTTGCTATCTTAATATAAACCGATCACTATATATATATATATATGTGTGTGTGTGTGTGTGTGTGTGTGTGTAGGAGACAATGATATGGACCAACTGATAAGTGCTAGTTCAACACGAAATACATATATTGGAGATCATTTATCTTTTTATATGTGTATGGTCATGTGTATCAGTTGTATGAGATAGTATCTAAAGCTGAAGGGTGCTTGAAAGTCTGTGTTCAAATCCTCTAAAATTACATCTAATTTCCTATTATATTAAATTATACTTTGCTTTCTAATATTATAAAATAAGATTATGTAAAGTACAATTTTAATAATTTATTTCAAATCTTGCTCATTCTGTCTTCTTACCATGATTAATGGTGAGAATTTATATGAATATTGTTTTTTAATTATTTCTTATTTTTTACTATACTTGATTATTATTAGAGTTATATATTTCATCATTCATTTTGCTTCTATGTCATTCTCTAGAAATGAACAAAGGCCTAGTATTAATTCAATAAATATCATATAGAATTCATGTGTAACCCTGATAATGTTGAAATAAATAGATCGGAAATCACAGTGGCAGATGATTTCAAGTCAGATAAAAGAATAAAGGAAATCAAATAAACATTGATTATGGAATATTTCGTTTTATGAAAATTAGATGTCTTGCATTCATTTTTTAGTCTGTACATAGATTAAAACTATCATTACTAATTTTCTTCTTTTCTGAATCAATGGAATATTATGCCATGAATATGATATAGTAAAAATATATTGAAAGCATGCTAGGCAGTAATGAAGATAAATATTATTAAAAAACTACATTTTCTGTGTGTATTTTCATTCTACCACATATAAATTAAAACAGTAGACAAAATTAACATATAATTTAAAAACAAAGTCCAACACTAAGCTTATATAACAACAGAGCCCAATGACAGAATGGTATCATTCTATCTTTTCATTGATTTTTGACTTACATAACTTAGTGGGAAATAGTTACTTCTGCTTTGCCATTACTGATGTGTAAAGGTTATGATTATTTATTTATTATTATTATCTGATGCAGCACATAATATATTGTGCAATTTGAATTTATGTTTGACTACCCTATTACAAAGCTATATGGCCAGAAAATTAATTATATCTTTCAAAGGAAGAATTATAGCGCTAGATAAAATTTATGAGAAATAATGGTGCCAGCGTACAACCAAAAGGATATGTGGCCTGATTGATAAATTGATGCTTTGAGTTATTGTTATATAGTGTGTTGCAGTGAAGCTAAAATTCAAAAATAGGTTTGTTTGTTTTTTGAGGATATTTTGATATTAGGGAATAAGAAAAGTATTTGCTTAGACAAAAGCAGTTTTTCATCCTATTGCTATTTATCATAAGATTAAGGTAATCATTGATTATCAGATGCATATAATGTTCCTATTATTAACATTTAAATCCCATTCTCAGACTTGACTTAGAACAAGTTAATTTTCAATTATAGAAAGGTAAATCCCAAAAGTGATTAACTTTAATTTATGTCGACTAAAAAAGGAAATGATCCAATGGCAATGGATTAGCATATAATGGTAAACCATTTTTTGTCAAAATAAAATACAATAGTTGTCTCTCATAGTATTGTTTAAATTGACAATTTGTTAATTTGTAGTTATTAAAAATATTTGACGAATTTGTTTTTCAAGATGTTTAGTTATATATATACACACACATAGATAACGATTTATTTATTTATTTATTTTTTAAATTATAATAAATGGTTAAGCACTGACAACAAATATGACGTATAATAAATAATCTTGTTTTTGATGCAGAAGTAATAAATAAAAAAATTTTTAAAAGAATTTGGCGATTTGAATATTATTTTTAATTATAAGAAATTAATCAAACTTGTTAAATATTAGGAACCAATATTTTTGTTGTTTTTTTTTTCTTTTAAATCAAGCTCTGTTATATATATATTGTGCGTGCGTGTACGTGAATGCATACGTAAATACTGAAAATATAACAGTAATTTTTCTATGTATTAAATTAAATAAAATGTTTAGTTATGTTATAACCATGCAACCAGTTAATAAAACAAATAACGCAAACTAAACGTGTTATCTAATATTTAATAATAGTGTTGTCTTATTTTATATATAGAAAAAGAAAGAGAGAGAGGGAAATAAAGAGACTGTGCGGGAAAGAGGAAAGAAAAGAATGAGAATGAAAGCAAAAAAAAAAGCAAGAAATTTATAGACATATATGGATAGACAGAAAAGTAGAATATATTTATTTATTTAAATAGATTAACATTTAAATTTTCTTTTTTTCAGATAATATACATGAAGAAAAAGAACAATGGATATTCAATGCAGCAATAAAGAAAATAATTTGGAAACTACAATTACAACATCCAAAGCATCTAATGAAAAAAATGACAACAAAGTTTTATTTAAACGACATTTAGGTTTAGGAACATGCACTGCATTTGTTGTGGGAAGTATTATTGGTTCTGGAATCTACATATCACCTACTGGAGTGCTAAAGCACTCTGGTTCAATTGCAATGTGTTTAATTATATGGGGAGTAGGAGGAATTTTATCAATTTTAGATACATTAACATATTTAGAACTGGCTCTTATGATTCCAAAATCAGGTTCACATTATATTTATTTACTTAACACTTTCCGTCCACTACATTTAGTGTTAGGGAGTCTTCCTGCTTTTGTTTATGCATGGATGAATTTACTATTTTTTATTCCTTCAATGAAAGTTGTTTATGCATTATCATTTGCAGAGTATATTCTCCGACCATTTTACTTTGATTGCCCCCCTCCAATTATAGCAAAAAAATTATTGGCTATTTCTGGAATGAGTCTTATAACATTTTTGAATGGTTATAGCGTTAAATTTTCTAGTGCTATTCAAAATATTTTAACAATATTGAAAGTTATTGGATTAGTGATTATTTTTGTGGTTGGTATTATTTTTGCAAATAATCAAGGTTTAAACAATTTGCAGTCAGGTTTCACAGGAACTAGCTCTTCTGTTACTTCAGGTATAAAAGCAATTTTACTGGCATGGTGGGCATATGGTGGTGCAACAATTTTGAATACTTTTACAGAAGAAGTTCAAAAACCAGAAAAAACTTTTCCAAAAGCCCAGTTTTTAGGTATTTCAATGGTAACTATCTTGTATGTTGGACTCAATGTAATTTATTTGGCAGTTCTACCCATGACTGAATTTTTAGAGTCAGAAGCAGTAGCAACAACATTTGCTCATTATACTCTTGGAAGTTATTTTGTATATTGCATACCTTTTTTTGTAGCTGCATCAATACTTGGAAGTTATAATGCTGTTTGTTTTTCATCAGGGAGACTTTTTGCAATTGCATCTCGTGAAGGTCACATTCCTATTATTTTATCACATATACATCTGGTACGTGGTACTCCAATATTTTCTTTCATTGTCTCATCAATTATAACTTTTATTATGATTATTCCAGGAGATATTTCTACTATGGTAATTTTTTCTGGATATGGATATTCCATTTTTTCTGCTTTATCCACAAGCTGTGTAGTAATTCTAAGATATACTCAAAAAAATGTACACAGGCCTTACAAAGTTCCCATTTTTATTGCAATATTCAATATTCTCTTTAATTTATTTATTTTTATTATACCAATTATTGAAGATCCAGATGTTACTCAAATATATTCTTTAGGTTTGATGGCTTTCCTCATAATGGTCTATTTTTTACCTATTTATTTCAAAGGGAACTTTAATTGTTTTAATAAATTCAATATTTATTTGCAAATTTTATTTAAATCTATGCCACTGGATGAAAATGTTGCAAATAATGACAAATATAGTGAATAATATGTTCTAAGAAAGTAATTTATTTAAAGATTATTTTGTTCAGAACAAGACTTTTCAAACAATGGATTGAAGACCATGGGGTTCACATAAAGATTATTGAGAATTGCAAACATATTAGAAAAATGTAGGGTTTTTTAAATAAAAATATATATTGTAAAATGCCTTAATGCTATTCCCTAATTTTTTTTTTAATGAATTTTACTTTTATTAATTTTATAAAATAACAATTTGTGTCAATTGTTAATACAGAGTTTAATATAAATAAATAAAAACAAATAATATTTCCAAGCGCTTTCAATTCTTACGAGTCCTTATCAAGGCAGTGTAAAAAATTCTATTTTCTCCTAGGTGATGAATCTAACATTTCATTGTATTGGCCAGGAACAACTAATCAGAAAGCTGGTTAATTTCAAATTCATAGCACAAGATGAATTCTGTATAAAATATGATTCTTTAATCTTACGTTTTTTATCATGTGTTTCATGCATTAATATTGTAAAATCCTTTGGACTACATATATGGCCTGTATTATTTTGGTGAACATAAAAAGCTGAATAAACTGTATCATCTTCTCTTGCTCTATTATAAGAATATTTATGTTGTTGAAGGCGATATTTAATATTTGTTTTGGTTTCTCCAACATATATTATATACAGAAGTATTATTTATTTATTTTATTAATTTTATAATGTTCTGGGCATTAAAAAGATATCACTACTGCTAACCATTAGACTGAACCAAATCGATGGCCAAAGATAAATTAATAGAAGTTTCATATTTTTGTAAAAAAAAAAAAATGAAAATAATAATATTATTAACCAAACCTATATAAAATCAATAGAGGTAATGTTTTAACAAGAACAGGAATACCAACAGTTATATATTTAATACACAAGAAAGTATTGTCGTTTACAGTTTATACTTTATTAAGTAAAACAGTACATTTAAATTTCAAAAATAAATTCAATTATGGCAAAAAATATATTAATTAAAATAATAACAATAAATAACAGCAGTGAAGTTATATCAATTGGCACATGGTTGAGTATTGTCATGAGTTCTCATGTTATTTCATTTATTCAGTAGTATGGTGTGAAAACAACCAAAATGATGGCTCTTCAAAATTTTAAATATTGTTTGTTTTTGCCTGAATACTTGCTAGGATATGCATGTTTTTCATTTTTTCTTCTAAAATATTGTTTTTTAGAATTTGTTATGGATTTTTGAAATTTTGAATCATAAATTGAAACAATATTTAATTTCATGATTTTACTAAATACAGTCATTGCTGTAATTATATGTTTTGGCTTGGTATGCACATTTTTCATTTTACCCATACAAACATTAACTTATTATCTACTCTCATTTATTTTCATCAATTACTTTCTTATGAATGACATATATTATTTTTGCATACAGATTAATAAACTTCAAATAAATTTAACATGGTTGAAATAAATGGTTCTTGTCTTATAGCTAAAGACACCGCTCGATGGCGCTGTTTTCATGCTAAAACACATAAAAATGCCATTTCCGCGGCCGACACATTCGAACCCGCATTTTCTATAATACAACTTTTTTGTTGTGCTACAGATTGCAGGCCGCTATGTCACATCACAGTATAGCACGTATGTCGCATCACAGCAAATACATTTTCCGAATTCGCAGTTTATAAAATGGTTACGGCTTGGTGAGAGGGTGTGTGTATTTGAATTGGATGGAAATGTTGTTTTCATTGGATTTTTTTTTTATTTTAAAGTATTGAAATGTTCAGATTTTGTAAAGTAGTAATTATCAGACTTTTTACACTGTACTGTATTGAAGTTTTAATTGGGAAAATGTTGACAAGATATATGTGTAAAGTGAGTTGGAATTAGGTAATGCATCAAGTAATGTACAGTTCATAACATTCCACAAGACAAACAAGATTCTACCGTGTGTATATTTTTGAAGTAAAAAAGAGCGGTAACACAAAAATATCCAGTAAAAAAAGTACAATTATGCCCATTTTTTTGTAAATTTCATAAAAAGCATATATTATAATCATGGTTAATAAGTAATGAAGACATTATATATATATGTGTGTGTGTGTGTTTGTTGTTGTTTAAAAAAGTTTTACTTTCTTTCTTTTCTCCGACTACGGTTATACTTTGTTGAATATAGTTTACGTTTATTGTTACCATTTGTTTTATAGATGTTAGTAAAAAAAAATATTTACAAAAATAAGATTTTGATATTTTTTATTTTACCATTACAAACAACAGAAAACTAACCCTAAATCTAACTCTAAAACTAACCCTAAACCTAACCCTAAACCTAACCCTAAAACTAACCCTAAACTTAACCCTAGCAACTTTTACTTTTTGTTCTCATTCTATTTGAAGTAAAAATAGTGGTAAAGCCGTAACCCCAGTAAAAAAATATCCGATAGAAAATTGATTTTTCTAATAAAGCAAAATAAAAAACATGAATCAAATTGTAATTTGTTTATTTTATTTTACATTTATTATTATCATTTAATTTGTATACATTAATAAAAAATAATATTTAAAAAAGATGATTTTGTTTTGTTTTTATTTTTGCATTACAAAAAAACACATCAAAATGATTAAAATCAATGGCCCATAAATGTTCATATTTTATAGTTTTAGCATGAAAACAGCACCATCGAACGGCGTCTTTATCTATAAGACAAGCACCAAATAAATTTGCACCAACATAATATAGTGTTCTTGCAATCAGGGTCATAATGTAGAAGGATTGTGATGTCACTTTACATCTATCAAGAAGACTTTAATACCACAGTATTGTGCCCCCTCCCACATGATTCAGTAGTTATAATGTCATATTATCACCTCTCCCCACACACATATCAATCATTCAGTATCCTAGCCATTTTTCTGGTTGCCTATCTTTTCATTAAAGCTCTGATAACAAAAAGTGTCAGAAACAAATATGTGTAGAAGACATTGTTTCATCAAATACATACATGGCCAATATATGAATGATTTCTCCAAAAAGATCAACTTTTGGAGTAATTAGGTATGTCAAAGGTATTCAAGAGTAATGGGTGTAGGTGAAATGAAAGATATATACAAGCAAAATAATTTTATGAAAATGATAGACATGTTTGCAATTATATATGTTATCAATATTTAAAACACTTTTATCTATTCTACTTTCAACATTCTGTAGCTAAAAAAAAACCTTTTATTGTACATATATGCTTACACAATCTTACATTTCCAGTTTTCTTCAGAGTTATGATATAATGAACAAAATAAAATACATAACTATATGAATTAAGGTTTTTTGCTAAAAAGTGTTCAAAGTAGAGTGGATAAATTGCGTTTGCATAAAATATTACAGCAAAATAAAGGAAGTGGTGAATTTGGTAATATTTCTGAATATTTAAAACAATTGAACAAAAAATATTATGTTTATTGATAAATCTGAAATTATATCAATAGGGATTTTGAACAACATTCTGAAGTATAAACAATTATAATTAAAGTGAATACATATTACCCATTATTAAATACAATTATAAAACAAAAATTTCAGCCACATAGAAGGATTGAGCGAAATAGTTAATATAATTTTCTTTCATATTTATTAAAATGTTACTTCTTTTATCTGAAAATATATTAATTGAACAAACAAAAACATTTCTATAAAAATGTAGTGTTAATTTTATAAAACAATTTCATGTTATAGCTATGTGTATTATATAATTTATTTTAAAATAAAATCGCTAGATATGATATTGCAGCAAATCCATTACATTTAATTATTATGTTTCTCAAAAATCCTTCTTACACTTTTCAGCAAAATTTTTATTAAATATTAAATATTACAGTTTTGGCTGTACCTTGCAGTTTTCATCAGATCTATAAAAAATTAAATACATAAAATAATACAACCATTACACAATACAATTAACATTTTTTGTAGATCTGATGAAGACTGCAAGATACAGTCGAAACTGTAATATTTAATAAAAATTTTGCTGAAAAGTGTAAGAAGGATTTTGGGGAATTGCAATACTGTATATAAGAATAGCAAAAAAGAAAAGAGAGAAGAGAAGTGTTTATAAGGATTATTATGTTTCTCATTCAAGAAAGCAGTGTCGTGTAATAATGCTCATTTTGACTCTGCCTATGGTCATGACTGACAATGAATGATCATTTTTTAACCTAAAGATAATAATATTTAAGAAGTTATAAAAAATCAAACAAGTGTATACATGTTTTCCTGAAACTTTGTGATGATGGTATTTTAGTTGTATTTATATAATGGACTATTTCCATCATCTAATATTAAGTATTGAATATTTTTTAGAAAAATTTACCTCTCAAAACATTGTAAATATATTAACCTATGTGCTATTACTAACAGTTGAATGTAATTGGAATATTTAAATAAAGTTACATTTTTCTAAAATATATTCAATACTTAATATTAAATGATAGAAATAGTTCAATATACAAATGCAAAGTCTATATAAGTATATTATTAACTAAAAGTAAAACTACAAATTATACAAAATGTATTTGCTGTTGCTAGAATAAAAAAATAAAGCCTAAAATTAAATATATTCTAATTTTATGTTCATGATTTTTTTAAATCAATGTGATGATAATAATTAAAACCCATCTCTATGCCAAGTAGTCCCCTTCAAATTTGAGCATCATTCTTTTCTCATTATATGTTTGCAATAAAACAATTTTATTTTGGTTGCATGTGCTTGAAATATCTAATAATACCAACAAATCATACTAGCTTAAAAGAATATGATTATTACAAAAACAATAAGCTTAAATAATCAATGATAACTACATACATATAAAACTTGTATCCTTTAGACTAGTTTCTGGCTTTTAACTTAATCAATGAAGCCTAGAATTCAATGTTATAAGAGTTGTTATATGCATCTAATAATTACTCAGTTGATATTTCTAATCTTCAGAAACATTCTAATGAATTTAAATTAGAACTTACAAATTGGTTTCAAGTATTAGTAGATTTTGAACATGTTTCAGATTTGAATGAAATTAATAAGAAAATAACTGGTACACTTTTAAAAACTGCAGCAAAGATAGCTGGTAGAAAAAAGGAGCAATTGACCAATAAAATTTTTATTGAGACTAGAGAAAAGCAGCAATTGACCAATAAAATTTTTATTGAGACTAGAGAATTTATGAAGAAAGGAAGGAATATGAAATATACAAAAATGATGCATTAAAAAGAATTGAATACTTCAAATTTTGTAAAATGGCGTGGAAAAGAATTGAAATGATATAAGAAAGTATAACTGTGAACTAGCAAGGAAAGCTGTAGAAAAGAATAAAAGTCTCAAGAGTGTAAAACAACATTTTGGTGTTGATAGGAAATGTATATCTGCAATAAATAAAAAAGAATGGAATTATTACTAAAAAGAGAGATGACATCATGAAATGGTTAGAAGACTTCTATCAAGAATTATATAGTAATAAATAACAGGTACCTCCTATATCTATTATATCTTCTGAATTGCTCAGAATTTTAAATGAAGAAGTGAGACATGCAATTAAATTTATGAAGAAAGGAAAGGCTCCAGGTAGATGAAATTATAACTGATATATTAAAAGAAGCAGGTGAAGAAATAGAATTTTTTTTTTTTATCAAAAAAAAAACAAACACACTTTATTAATCCAAAATAAATAAATACATACATACCTAGTATTGTATGGTAAAATCAATTGGCAAATTAAAGTTCAATAGGCAGATTCTGGCACGTGATAACTATTAAATAAAAAGGTAGAATAAAAGTTCAATTTTATATATATATATATCCAAAAAAAGGTAATTGATAATATCCAACCTGGTCCTTAAATGTCAATTAGTTCCCATGTGCTATTGAATAAATCTTGTGATGAGATTCGATTGTCTCTTTCTTTTATCGTTCTGATTTTTCTAATTAAAATCTTCAGAGGATCTGTACAATTGGAATTGAAGAGAATATCACATAGAGTTATCCATAAACTATATATTAAAAAAGTGGCACTTCTAATATCAGCAAAAACTCCCGCTTTAATTCCTTGTATCAATGCAGGTATCAATGAGCCTTTATGTTTATAAATTAAGCTAATAAATGTTCTACAGACTTGCAAATCATTGCATACACCAAAAATGTGTTCAATCGTGCCTTCATCTCTGTGACATAAACCACATAGGCCATCAATTGAAGTAAATCCACAGTTTCTTGTTAAAAAGCTACACGTGGGTAGTGCATTTAAATTTATTTTTATCGGGAAATCAAAGTATTTTGGCTCCAGATCCCACCATCTGAACTTTTCAGCAGATTAAATGTTGTCATGTTAAGACTTGAATTAATTGGCACTATTGCTTCATTAATGAGATAATAAGACTCCCAGTATTGAACTTTTTGTGATTTAGACAGATTAGGAATTAAGTTATTTTTTTTTAATTTCAAATAATAATTCAGCCAACCAGCAATTCTTTGCTGGAGGTGGGGTGTCTGTGGGATCAACATCAACTAAATAAAATTCTTGAGAAATAATATGATTCAGTCTCGAAAATAAGTTGAAGGCCCACTTTCAGTGATTGCAGCCCAAGACCACTTAGTCTGGTAGGTGTGTGCATCTTCCTGAGGCTAATTGTGACACCCGCCATACCACGAATGAATTTAGCTGTGAATTTAATAAATGGCATGAAGTAAGTAATCCTTGGAAATAACATGTTCAAAAGGGCTGTCTTGGAATAAAGAGACATATATACTTTCTATAGAGAACCAACTATTCTGTTAGTTACTAATATAATTGAATTTTGAACCTCTCTCCTCATTGCAAGCTGAGAGAGGTTGAATGCAAAGCCAAGAAATTTCTGCAGTTTAGCTATGAAGGGTGAGGGAATGTTGCTTCCAGAGGATAGTCTCCATGCTACTAATTTTTCATGGTTGAAACTAAGGCCTGAATCTTCTGAAAAGGTGGACATAAGCTTCATGAGATCTGGAATGTACTTCCTAGAAGGCAGGAATATGGCTATATCATCCATGTATGCAATTAGATGAATTTCTTTATTAATGTAAGAAATGAAGATTCCAGGAATATTTTTCTCTATAGATTTCAGGAAAGAATTAACATATAAAATAAATAAAAGTGCAATTAAAGGAGAGCCCTGAGGAATAGATTTAGTAGGAATGAAAGACTCCATTAATTTATCATTTAAAGATATTGCAATTTTCCTATTAGAAAGTAGATTAGAAAAAATGTCCATTAGAATTTTTTTTAGCAAAGTTATACACAATAAATGTGTAAATGATAAAGATGTAGCAGATGATTGAAAGAATGCAGTATTAATATTAATATTTAAAAAAGGTAATAAAGAAGATATTAGAAATGACAGACCTATCAACCTTTTATCAGTTTTATACAAAATTTTTACCAAGATAATTACAAATTGTCTACAGAGAACATAGGATTTTTCACCAATCAAAAGAACCAGCTGGATTTAAAAGTAGTTTTAGTACAGTAAATAATTTTCAGATATTGAGAGAAGTTATAGAAAGGAAAAATGAATATGAGTTGCCATTATGGTTTGGATTTGTAGATTATGAAAAGGCATTTGATTCCATAAACATTTCTTCAGTAATTAAAGCATTGGATCATCAAGGTATACATCCAGGATATTGTCATATTTTAAAGAATATTTATAAAAATGCAACAGCAACAATTAGATTACTTAATGATACTAGGAAAGTCAATAATGAGAAGGGTGTAAGATAGAGTAACTCCATATCTTCAAAACTTTTTACAGCAGTACTGCAAAAAGTATTTTGTGGATTAAAATGGGAAGCTAAATGAGTGAAAATAAATGGAGATTATTTAAGTCATTTTGATTTTGCAGAAGATATAGTTGTTTTTGCAAATAATGCTTTAGAGCTGCAGAAAATATTGCAGGAGTTATCAGAAGAAAGTAGGACTAAAGATAAATGTTAAAAAAACTAAAGTAATGTTCAACGGATTTTCTCAAAATATAAAAATACAGATTGATTATGATGAGTTAGAAGAAATTAACATCTACACATACCTTGGTTAGATTATTAATACATATAAAAACATAATGGATGAAATTAATCATAGAATTAAACTTGTTTGGAGTGCTTTTGGTAGAAATAACTTGATATTATAAGGAAATATGCCTATGTATTTGAAAGGGAAGGTTTTTAATAAATATGTTTTACCAGTTCTTACTTATGGATCTGAGACTTGGACACTTAATGGAAGAACAATACAGAGACTTCAGACTACTCAAAGAAGTATGGAGAGATGCATGTTGGGAATAAGAAGAAGAGATCAAAACACAATATATAGGTAAGAGAACAAACAGGTGTTACTGACCTCATTGAAAAATTTAAAAGATTGAAATTAAGTTGGGATGGACATATTGCTACAAGAGATGATAACAGACAGACAATTGAAATGTTAAACTGGATTCCAGGAGATTGTAAAAGACCCAGAAAGAGACCACATGTGAGATGGATGGATGAAATAAGAAAGTTTGCAGGGATGATGTGGAGAAGAGAAGCTAAAGATCGGAGAAAATGGATTGAACTTGGAGATACCTTCATCCTGCAGTGGATTGATAATAGTTGATGATGATGATCATTTTCAGCAAGGGTTTGGTGACTCAGTATGGTATGTAAAAACCGAAAATAAAATGTAGTGTACTTATTATATCAGTATCATTGGTGATAATCTAACATTGTCATCACACCTAAACTAGCTTTATAAAAGGACTCAGAAAATTTATTACACTTTATATATATAAACTGTCAAAATCATTTCAAGTATTCTTTTAAAAAATATTACATTTATCCTGATCTGATATAGTATGTATCTGAAAGTACATTATTTACAATCAAGAAATTGAATCAAAACTATATTTCTAACCAAACATAATCTCTGAATGTATTTGCTCAAATGTTCTCTTGTTCTGGGAAGTTTTGATACTACTGAACCAATTACTGAAGTGATAAAACATTATTTCAAAAAATTATTCTAAACTGAATAACTACATATTGTGAAACAAAAGTCATTACTTATACTAGGTGCTTTACAAATTGTAGAGTATATATTATTCAAACAGATAAACATAAAACTGTATATTAATGAATGACAATCATTAGACCAAAATTAACAAAAAAAAATTTTTTTTTCTAATTAACTGAAATTTTTGCTGTGTACCAGTAAAATAAACATGGATAGCAAAAACTTTTTGTAATTATTTCATTAGTAATCCAAGTGTTTTGCAAAAGATTAGCATTACTAAGTTATTATTTTTTTTAATAATGAAGGTAACATTAAAACTAACACCTAGTTTCGGTTTTTAAAATTAAAATCTTTTTTATTTTTTTTCTATTCTTTATTTTTATTGCAGTAAATTTGAAAACGTTTTTGCTTACTTTTATCCTTATAAGAAAGACAAAGCAGTAAATAACAACCGCCAAGAAATTACTGAAGCAATAATATTACTAGAATGTATATGCATGCGTGAAAAACTGTGCATACGAAAACTCATTCACCTAAGGACTTACACATTGCCGAAGGAATAGGCTTCACTGGAAATGAACAACCACATTTAACGCATGCGCTTGTACATATTTTTTGTCCTCTTAGTCAACTGTAAAAATATCATTTCTTCCAAACGCTCGCCATTTACGTGCTATAAAGAATGCGACATAAAGCCAGTGACTGATCGACTCACAATTGTTTACGTAATTTAAGCTTTTTTCTCCCTATTTGTAGCTATGACTACGTTTTTGTTTTTCAGATGTTTATATTTTTATTAAATGAATTTACAGTTTATATATTTTTTAATATACATTTTATCAATTAGATAGTAAAAATTCTAAATTTACGTAATGTTTAATTAAATATGAAGTAGAATGTATAGCGAGAAGGCCTTGACATTCTGATTTGTATTTTTAGTTTTCAAACACGCGTTGATTAGATAAATACTACATATTTTGATTTTCTGACAGTAGGAAAAACACGATTTATAAATATTCACTTTAATTTTATAAAAATAAACAATATTTATTTTGAAAAAAGTAAAATATTACTTACCGATGTTAAAAACGTCTTTTTACGAACACAATTCCCGGCGCCTTATAATGGTTACAAAATTTTACGAAGTGAAAATGTTAATTGTAATCAAATAAATAAAACAATTACTATAATTGTAATGTTAACTGAACTAAAATGAATATTTTTTTATTAAAAAATTCTAGGAAACTTAAATTTTGCGAACCTTCCCCATATTCTTTGTCAACATTACACACATAATTTCAATTTATTGATGTAAGAGAGAAAATGACAAAATGTATAATCAATAAAGTATCGAAAATGAATACATATTTAGATGTAAACTCCATTTTTATTAAGCATTTTATCAGAAATCATGTGTTTTACTTATGGAAAAGTGAAGGCAGTGGTTATACCAATAACGTATTATTATATTCCATTATAATTTAAGCTAATACATTTAACATATACTATGCGTGAACAATAACGTGTCTTAAGACTGTTATAACAAAATACACGACCAATTCATCATAACAAAAGAAAATAGAAAATTGACCCACCTACAAATTTAGTTATAGTTACCTGCTTATCAAGTGAGAAAAAGATAAAGGGAAGAAATAATCACCAGGCCAGAATTTGCAGTCATATATGGACTGCATTGTGGATTAATTATGGAAGCTGTAGGCCACATACTCTAATTAAAAATATGATTCTACCATGGTTAGGAAACATCTAGTTTTTTTTTTTTTAAATTCTTTCCATGAATATTTCTATTAGCATATGTTTGGTAATTCATTAGTTTCCTCACCTTTTAACTATTTAGTTTGGTAAACCATACATCTAGTAATCTTGCAGGATCCTAGAGTTGTCTTTTGCAGTGAATCCCTCTGTTGTACTGCTGGTCTATTGAAGTACTGTTGGCTGGTAGTAATTAGCTCTTGAAGTCAATTAATGATCAGTTCTCTGAATCATCTGATGATCTGTTTATTGGATTCCACTGATCAGTCCTCCAGGTTGTCTGATAGGTCACAGTGGCTTATATACCACTAACTGACATTTTTACAATACATATACATCTGCCCATTATATTTTTATCAGTAGACCCAATTATTCTCTCTTTTTCCTTTTGGAGTGAGTAAGCTTAAATTTGTTCTATAAATAATTCTGAAGGGAATTTTTCCGATATTATTGTAGGCATTTAGTGATCCCTAGAAGAATTTAGATGATATATGTGCTTAAGCCAATTTTTCTTAGCTAGCAGTTTTTTTGTTGCTAGAATTATTAGTCTTTATCTTCAATGAAACAATTGTAATAGTATGCATTTAATATGCTTTGATTTGCAATAATCTTTAATTAAAACAGAGGAGAATGCAGTCCTATTTTTGAATATGATCACCTGGCATGCTCCACAGACATGCCACAATTATCTTAGGGTATTTATAGAAGACTGAATTTCTAGCCACATTGAATAAACATCAATTATTATTAAAATTAAGCCTGTGTGGTATACACCAATAATTCTCACACTATGATATGCATACCACTAATGGTAAATGATGGACTTACGGATAGTAGATGAAAAATAAATTATTTTTGAAAAATTATATTTAAAGAATGAAAAATTGGTATAAAACAGAAATTAAAACTATATTTCCATAATATTGATTACTGCATTTCTCATAGATAAATGTCCAGGCTTATTGAAATATGCCATTGTAGCACCATACTGCACAATTACCTATTTATGTTAAAAACTAATTAACATAGAGCCTGCTATTATAAAATTGTGATTTGCAAAAAGAGCTCTAGGTTCTCATTAATTTTAATTTCAAAATTTATTGTAATATTTTGATTGTTTTTCTTTATATAATTTTTATATGTAATAATTTTGGAAATATTTGCAATAATAATAAACATTTTATTTTTAAATAAATTAAATATTTAACTTTTAATGGTAATTATGTTTTGGTTGCCAGAAAACTAAAATAATTATGTTTATTTGCCTATCTGTTCTTTTTTTTTTTTAAATTTTGGTTTTGATATTTTTTTGTTGGTACAGAAAAATTTTGATATTCTTTGGGTGGTATGCAGTACCCAAAACGTTGAATGATGATGGCCAAGCAGTTTCTGGTATTTTTTGCTGGCATATTTTGTACAGATTGATATTTTCAACATTTTTTAATTCTATCTTAAATATCATTGCTATTTTTGTCTGCCACATCTTCCAAGCATTTTTATCCATCACAATTACAAAATGATCATATAACTTATACAAATGCACGGTTTCATCCACCCAAAATCACTCATACCAAGCACTCATAAACTAGTTGGACTTAAAGCTTCCGTACACCATAACTGCCATTTTAGCAAATTTATGTCAGACAAAAAGAACATCAGCACATATGTGTCTGAATTATGTAACATTGGCTACAAAGATTTAGCTTTACTTCGATTGATTAAAAATTTCTACTATAGAAAGTGACACCTCACCCCCACAAATGAAAAGCCTTGGATTTTTCTTCCATACATACCCAGCATTACTCATTGCATCATCAAAGTCATCATAGTTATGTACCAAATTGCATTTTTTCCATTACCTCCCTTGCACCATTCTAAGAACAGACTGCCAATTGAGCTCCACTCTCAAATAATCTACAAAATTAAATGTGAAGATACATCTTGCCCCTCCATCTATTATGGTGCATCTCAAGCCAACTTGTCAACCTGTATCGCTCAACACTGATATGTTTATAATAAAGCCTAAGCATGCACAGACACTTGCTCAATATTCTTTGACCATGTCTCAATAACTGGCCATATTTTCAATCCACCCAATTTGATGTTGTCTGCACAGGGTGCAATGATGTAAAATGTAAAAACAAAGAAGCATTACACATTTCAAGGGACAAATACACCATTAACAAAGGGAGGCCTGTGTCCCCCTTTCCAAAAAATGGCTTACCCAGTCTACATAATTTTCATTGCAAATATTATGTAAATTAGTCTGCACACAATGTACATATATGACTTTTCTATGTTTAAAACATGCTAAGCACATCATGCTTAATTAATGTCATTAATGCTTTGCTCTATATGACCTTTGTATTTGTTTATTACTATTCAAGGTTGATTTTTCTAAATAATACAATTGCAAACTAATGAAAAATTATATTGAATCCTGAATGTTTTGTGCAGCATTTGTAAATCTAAACATTTTTTTTAGTTTTGTTTTTCATTGATAATCCAATTTGCTTCAATAATGTTTTCAAGGCTGCAAATAAAACATTATTAATATATCTATCATTTTAATTTTTAAAGTTTATCAGTTTTTAAAATAATCTTTATATTTAAAATCTATAAAGTAGCATATTGCCTATTTTTTGTGTATTTGAGTTATCCTTTGACCATTTAATAGTATTTATCATTAAAAGTAGAAATGTAATATAAATAGTTTACTTGTAAATTTTGATGCATTTGTTATATAGTATGAAAAAGACAAAAAACCTAAAATAAAAAGAGAATTTTTACATAAAGATTTTATAATAGTCAAACAATTTGAAAATAATGTAATATAAATAATTTACTCATAATTTTTGATGTATTTATTATATAGTATGAAGAAGACAAAAAAGTTAAAGAGGTAATTTTTACAAATCAATTTAAAAATTCTATAATTTTCAAACAATTTGAAAATATTGATGTGCACAGTTCTTCGAAAATTATTGACATCTGTTTCTCATCAGCATAATAAGTAAAGGTGAACTAAAACATCATATAATCACCTATTCTTATGCTACACAAAGAAATAGTAATTTTTTCATACAATAGTGCATGCATCATTTACTAGAGCTTGCTTTAAAGTGATACTTTTGTGTTAAAAATTTGCATGTATTGAGTTAATAATGAATGCAATCTAAGTAATCAAAAAACTTCTGTATAAGTGATATATTATCATTTAAAACAATGGGTGAATTATTAATTTACATTTATTTCTATATTAGATTTTTTTTCATTTAAGCTATTTAATTGAGAAAATGGTGTAGATAGAGTAAAATGAAATTTAAGAAATGCAATTTCTTTTTACTTTAAACACTACAATATTCATGGATGATACCAAATAGTGCTATTAGAAATCAAATTGTCTATATCATCATTCTCAACCATTATTGATCCATTGCAGGATGAAGGTGTCCAAGTTCAATCCATCTTCTCTGATCTCTAGCATTTCTTTTTCACCATCTCCCCAGTACACTCCATTATTTCATCCATTATCATGTAATCCTTTTCGAGATCTTTTATAGTCTTTTGGAATCCAGTTTAAGATCTCAACTATCAATCTATTATCATCTCTTCTAGCAATATGTCCAATCCAACTCCACTTTAGTCTCTTAATTCTTTCAATAATGTCAATAACACCAGTTTGTTTTCTCATCCATGTATTTTGTTTTCAGTCTTTTCTTGTTATTCTAACATGCATCTTTCCATACTTAGTTGAGTTGTCTGAAATCTCTGTATTGCTCTTTTGTTAAGTGTCCATGTCTCTGATCCATAAGTAAGAATTAGTAAAACATTTATTAAAAACCTTCCTTTTCAAGCACACAGGTATATTTTCTTTTAATATGAAGTTATTTCTACCAATGTTGTCTATGTTGTTGATAGGAAATTGAGGAAATTTAGTAAGAAGTATAAAATATATTTAGGAGCTGATCTAAACAAAGATTATCAGCTTTTTATTACAAACTTGACATTATACCACACAATACCTAGAAGATAAATAAAAAACTGAATTTATAAGATGCAGTTGTTGATAAATTAACAGAATATGTTTGTACATTAACATACAATTTGTATGCCTGTCTGAGTGTAATAATGTAGAAGGACAATAATAATGGTTAAAAATTAACATGATAAAGGTTGCACAATAAGTCATGAGTGATGAAAGAAAAATAATGGTGGTAGATTGTTTAATATTGAAACTATGAAAGTGATTAATACAAAAGAGGGTAAGAATAATAATCCCTGTAAAAGATTCACTATTGAAATGAGAAGTATGGAAGAGGAGTTAATGGGAACAAACAATAGCATATAAACAACAGTCCATGGAACTTGAAAATGAAAACAGATGTAATACTAAGGAAATATTTTATATGAAAAACTTGCAGGAAATTTTATACCATGATTAGCTATGATAAAAGATAAAGTTGATGGAATTGACAAGAGCTTTGTGGAAAAAGTGATAAAATAGTATTTTATATACTGATTGCAGAATATGAACCATTGTCATTAAAAAATAAAATAGTAATAACCATATCAAGAACTAATCACCAGGAACAGATGAAGTACTAGAAAATAGTGGTGGCTTTATATTGGCCCTGCAGAATTGTAGCAGCCCCTATAACCTTCATAATGAGTCTTTTTTTCTTTCTTTATACTTGTACATTATATAATTCTTAAGCTTAATGTCAGTAGCCATTCTCTAGTTCAGTGTTTGGCCATTGTGTGCATGTGCAGATGTCTGAGATAAGTTGCATACTAGTAGTAGTTAGAGAGAGTAATATTGCTCACACAGTGATAACCCTCTCCCTATTTTTAATAATGTTTAATATAATGGCTTAATGAGTTTTCTTTAATTCTTTCTTTATACTTCTATATTATAATACTTGTATATTATATAATCTTTAAGCAACAAAGTAAAATGAGAAGAATGGATTTTATTTTTAAATGAATGGATCAAGCTTGAACTGAAACAAATTTGGGCTATTAGTAAGTTAAAAAGGTAAATGCTGTATTCATCTGGAGGTAATTATTCTAACTTTGTGATCTCATAAAATAATGCCTGCATAGGATCTTTGGACAAATGGCAACCTAAAATTTTATTTAAAAAATGAAACATTCACTTTATAATGATGACCACATTTATCCTAATTAAAAATAGTGAGCAATCACTGAGGTGGACTGAACTTTTTGTTGCCCCACAAAATAGAAATGAATGCATCCTTTTCTTTGTGCCAGCATTTTTGCATAACATCTCGGCATAGTTTAAAATGTTAAATTAGCAGCTAAATAAGATTTTCAGTAACGAGTTTATCTCAATCAGGAGATTGAGTAATTTTGAAGGAAAAAATAATTTATTTTCCTTTTTAGGAGATTGCAAATCTGTTTAATTTGATGTTTATTTATATATTTGAATCTGAAGTAGAGTTTCAATCATTGAAGGTCTAATATTTTGTTCAAGATTTTATCGAGTTTATGTATAGATTTTCTTTATATATGTTTGGTTTGTTTTGCACAATATTAAAACTGGCTAAAAATTTTTGAACCAGCACCCCTATAAATTTTAGTTACGAGCCACTACTGCTGTCAGAGTTATTCAAGAAAGGAGAAGACTCATTCGTTGATAGATTACAGAAATTAATTCTGAATGTGTGGGAGAGTAGATATTCATTTGAAGAATGGCTTAAGCAATATCTGCACTGTTATCAAAAAAAGAGAGATCTATTCAATGTGCTAATTATAGGTCAATGATTTCATTTTCACATCCCAGCAAAATAATGATGAAGTTCATGTTAAATAGAATGGTAATCAAAATGGAATAGGAATTGTCACAGGTACAGAAAAGTATTATATCCTGATTAGAAACAGTAGATTAGCTAACTAATCTAAACATTCTCAATACGATAAATTAATTTCAACACCCATTTTATGTCTGTTTTAGAGATTATTAGAACTTCATTTTTATATGTAATGACAAGCTTTAGATAACAATGTTAAATATAAGATATTTTCTATGTTTGGTATGGGTAATGCCTTTTTATATAGATGATAAAAATCCAGATAATATTAGACAAACTCAGATTGATTTCAAAGGTATAAAAGGTTGGTGGAGGAATATGTGTTACCATTATATTTATTAAGTAATATTTACTAAGGCTGTAACCTCAAGAATATGCATCTGAATTTGAGGTGGCAATATGAGAGGTTTTGAATGGTTTTCCAGAAAATTCCATAGTGAAAGAAAAGTACACAATTTGAAATATGCAAATGACATAGTTTGATGATAACAGCAGAGGAAAACATTGGATGAGACATTGATTGGTAAGAACAGGAGCAACTAATGGACTAAGGTCAAATACAAGCAAAAGAATAATAACATAAGTAATTGAAGAAATAGTACAAATAGAAGTGAAGGGAAGTCTTAAGAGTTTTTCTATCTAGGCTTCAGAATAAACCAAAATGGAGAATGTAATATATGTAAATAAATATATTGTTATTGTTTGATTCAAAGATATTTACAGATTTAGTGCCAATATGAAAAAAACATAACCATAAGCATTTTAGAAAATTGTTGACTATTGAAGGATTTAATATGGTCCATTGTAATAGATTAATGTGAGGCAAGGAGACTAAAGAAATAAATGAAAGTAAGGATTGATGTTTTGCAATGAAATATGTGAGGATGTTTGGAGGGTTAAAAGAATTAGTGAATGGATTCTGAAGAAGACAGATACACAAAGACATCTATTAGAAATTGTTGTATTCAATTATTTATTAGACTCGATGATTAGGTCAGAAGTTATGAAGTTGTCCTTATCAGTCACATGTGAAACATATTTTTGAGCTCCCAACTTTTTAATTAGAAAAATAGTAATGAAACAGTAAAGAACTAAATAATGTACTGACAAATCAATGCAGAACACATACTTTTAATATTCAATATTAACACATTTATATCCTATGTCATCACCTTACTACAGGTTCAATAATTCTTTAATATTCCTGTCAAGTTCATAATTTATTTGAGGATATATGGAGATAGACAAATATTATAATTATGCTAATTTAGCAATATCTCTTTAATGTTCGCATTCATACTTTAATAAAAATCCACTAAAAAATTCATAATCTAATCACACTATAAATAATTCCTTTAGTAGCAAATCGATATATATATATCAAAGTGTAATAGTGTTCTAGGCTAACTGGGTTTTACAATAAGGAATTTTACCCTTATTGTTAAAAGGGGGTTACCTTGACAACAGTTAGAAATTGATTATTATTGATATTGGAATTGTCTGTGTGTTGACTGAGATTTAATGATATATATACAGACTAGTATTCTAAGTTATACTATGTAACTGTGGGTTTGTGCAAAATCTAGTCTTCTTGAGACTTACACAAATAATGATAAAGATTGAAATGCTCTATTTAATTATTTAGTCAGCAAGTTGAGACTCCAGGAAACAATGTCCTTTGATGATTTTTGCTGCTTCATATGACAGTTTTTTATTAGCCCCCAAAGATACAGAAAATAATTATTTTAAAATAGTGGTTTATATATCAATTCTTTGTGAGTATTTTATGCTTTGTGGCAAATGCCTTAAGATGATTAACTGGAATTAATCAGATTATTATATCTTCTCTTAAGTAAAATCTGTATTTCTTAATCTATTGTTAACTAAAATAAATTTATTGTTAACTACAATATTTTCTGGACACAATTACTTTCTCATTTTTCCAATATATTTATTTAGATTGTTTTCCAGATTACATAACATTGCTTTTATTTTCATTTTAGTTAACTGACTTTCTATTACATTTAATTGATTCTAGTTATTTTTAGTGAACATTACATAAATATTTTAGTATCAATATTTTATACTTCTCTTCTAGAAATATAGTTTTATACATAATTATATAGTTTCTTTGGTCTTTGATTCTGGCATCTCGCCATAACAGTTTTCATTTTTCTCTCTGTTTTACAAATTATTTTTGTGATACAATTCAATTTCATCAGTTCCTATTCACGCTATTTGCTTTTCTCTCAATGAAATTTGCATGACTGTTCCTGTCTTGACTAATCTTATTTTTTCTGCAAAAATATTTTATTGTTAAGAAATCCATTTTATTTTAAGGTATGTTTCCTCTATCTATCATTGTTGAACATGGGTTTTATATATGTCTATAGTTTTCAGACTAATTGTTTACTAACACTTATTTAAATAATATCTCTGAGATTAGATATACAAAATATCATGAGATTAATCCTTCTAACCATTTTTGTCAAATCTCAAACCCAAAGTTATTTATCTATTGAATACTAATTTTTCTTGTCATCATATCTTTTTCCCCCAATCACTAGTTTTTCCAGAGATTTTCCTGTAATAGTTGATAATAATTAATGCTGATGTAACATTGTGATGTATAAGATATACTTCAACTTCATGTTAATCACCTTTTAAGTGTCTTCATTATTTGTTGAATGTCATATTCCAATAACTCATTCAAGTCTTGAGGTTTTGGTGGTATACGGATATGTTTAATGTCTTTATTCAGGAATTATTATTTTATTTTATGGCTGTAAATCCCATGCCATTATCTGAAACAATCACTTCTGTTAATCATGACATGAACATATTTCAGTTTCTCTATTGCTTCTTCAACACACTTATTTTTTGCAAAGTTTTATTCTACTCATTTTGAGAATGAATTTATGTGCGTAAGGAGTACTCAACCATTAATGGGATCTGTGTGATCAATATGAACTCCTTGCTAAGCCTTCATTTCTTTTGACCTTACTTGACTTCACACTTTTAGTATATTTTCAATATCTGTTATGTTCTCCACCAGAAACATCCACAAGCTATTGACTTAACATGGATAATTCCTTCCCCTTCTTGCAATAGCTGTGAAACTTTTTATCAATCCTTGAATGATAAGAAATCTATTTACCATTAACATACAGTGTCTACATACTGATATTATCAGTTGGCCAGTCATTACTGATTCAACTTATCAGCAACTGGCCTCTTGTCTGACTTTGTCACCTTGCTATCTTATTACTATTAACTATCTTGAAATCTGATATACATATATAGTTTATCACTATTTTAATACTACATGGTTTTATTTTAATTGTATTTCTTGATAAAGCATTTGTATGTAAATTTGCCCTTTTTATATATGAACACAAATTCATAAGTTGCAATGACAAAAATGTATGAAGTGGTCATTAGGAATTTGGCCCACTATGTTCCTTTATGCTTTGGATTTGTAGATTATGAAAAGGTATTTGATTCTATAAGCATTTCTTCAGTGATTAAAACATTGTATCATCAAAGTATAGACCCAGGACATTGTCATATTCTAAATAATGTCTACAAAAATGCAACAGCAACAATTACATTACATAATGACGCTAGGAAGATTAACATTAAAAAGGCTGTATGACAAAGTGATCACATTTTACAGCAGTGCTGCAAGAAGTATTTTGTGGATTGACATGGGAATGTAAAGAAATAAAGGTAAACCAAGATTATTTATGTCATCTAGATTTTTCAGATGATGATGATGTTTTTTTTTTTTTTAAAATAATGCTTCAGAGCTTCAGGAAATATTTCAAGAGTTATGTGAAAGTAAGAGAGTAAAACTAAAGGTAAATGCTACAAAGACTAAAGTAATGTTCAAACCCCCCCCCCCCAATATAAAGATTGATAGTGAAGAAGTTAACCACTATAAATTCCTTTGTTAAATTATTACAACAGATGAAAGCATAATGAATGAAATTAATTACAGAATTAAACTTGGTTGGAGGGCTTTGAGGGAAATAACTTAAAATTAAAAGGAAATATGCCTGTGAATTTGAAAAGAAAGGTTTTTAATAGATATGTTTTATGAGTTCTTATAGGTCTACACTTAGACATTTAACAAAAGACCAATACAGAGACTTCAGATTACTCAATAAAGTATGGAAGAATGTATTTTAGGAGTAATAAGAAGTGATTAAAAATGAAATACATCAGTGAGAGAACAAACGAATGTTACTGACATTATTAAAAGAATTAAGAGAATGAAGTTGGGATGGCATATTTCTAAAAGAGATGACAATAGTAAAAATTGTAAACTGGATTTCAAGAGATTGAGAAGACCTAGAAAGAGATCACATGGGAGATCAATGGATGAAATAAGGTAAATGTGCAGGTGAGATGTGAAGAAGTGAGGTTAGAGATCAGAGATGAATTTAATTTGGAGAGACATTCATCCTGCAGTGGACTGATAATGCTTAAAAATGATTTATAAGCTGGTATTACATTGCTCCATCTCAATGTTCCATAAGGTTCAAATAAATATAGTGCTAGCTTATAATTTGCTAGTAGACTTAATAATAGTTTGTTCTCAGTTACTATTGACCTATCTGTCACAGGTATTACATGGAAGATAGAGTTAAGATCTAATTTTCCAAAGTGTTATACGTTTTGAAGATTGGCTAATATTTCTTTCACATTCATTACTGGATATTCTCCTTTGTTTAAATACTTAATGACTGCTACATTATAATCACAACTTATTTATTAAGTTTAGTTATTCCAGTTACAGGCATGACCCATTCTTATGAAGATGGAATTACTAATTTTTCAAAATGCGATAATTTTGGGAGATTGGCTAATACTCCTTTCATATTCATTACTGGATATGCTCCCCTGTTTAAATACTTAATGACAGCTACTTTATAGTTACTACTTATTAATATTTGACCATTAAGTTTAGTTATTCCAAATAAGAGGCATGGCCCATTCTTACATTTTGACTGGCTCTTACCATAGTATTTTTTTTGGACTTTAATTTTTTGTGCAAATAGAATTTGTGTAGTTTGCAAACTTTTTAATATAATTGATTTCTTATTGAATGAATTCAGAGGTATTTCTTTATTTCTTTTTCTAATTGTAATAGTTTCACAATATTAATGAGAATCCTATCACTTGAAACCAATTACTACAAATTATAGAACTAAATTTCCCTTTTACTACATATAATGGCTGATTAATTTTAACATGTGTTCATCCATAACCTGGGCTTTAATATTTGCTTTCTCTAATGAGAGTTTCATGCAGTACTACTGTTTATTTCTACAATAATGTTTTTACCATAAGTTTGCAATTCCATCATAAATTGTTTACCCTAATTACTTCCATGCTTTAATTGGGTGTTTGATCTGCCCTATTGCCCTAAAATTTTCTGTCGCTTTTATTATTTTTTCTACGTTCATAGCACAAATGTCCTTTTAATTCAATATTTGAAACTTTATTTATCTTTCTAATGGCAGCATTTTTTTAATACATCCATTTTTCACACAGCAATAACAAAAGAATTTTCATCATCTATAGGTACAGATTTTCTCAAGACATTTGCTTTGGGTTGAAAAGTCTTTGATATACTTTAAGTCTTGTTAATCAAGAGTTATTGTCTAATATACCTTATATCAGCTTATTGGTGAGGATTTCTTCTAAATATTTCCCATACAATCTTTATCCAATTCTTTAAGAATTGTATTATATTTTTTTAATTTTTTTCCTCTTTGTATGTCTTCTATTTCTTTGTTTTGGATGAGATGGGCAGGGACTAATTTCATTTTATTTCTGAATTATTTTTTCATATCTCTAATAAAGCAGATTCTCATAATCTTTTTACTGTTTTGATAATTTTTTACATGAAAAACTAAGAATAATGCTAACTTGAATTAGCATTTAAAAATCTTTCAGTTGTATTATGTATAGTAGCCAATCAGCAGCATTGCTTATATCAAACAGAACAATTCCTATTTTTTTCTAGCAATGCTATTCTGTAACCATTTCTATGCGTTGATTTTTAACCAATCATTCAGAATTTGATTGCTTTCCCATAAGTTCAAATTTATCTGAGCAAACTTTGTTTGAGTGTTACAGCTAATGATTAGGTCAAATGTTAAAATCTCACAAGTGGCAGTCATCTGTTAAATGCAAGTATTCAGTTACACCAGAGCTCCCAATCTTTTAATTAGAAAAGTAATATTGAGGATACAGACTGACAACTAAATAATCTGTTGACTAGTAAATTAATACAAAACTCAAATTATTAATAAAATCTCAACATGTTCAATATTAACACATGAAACCTCATTCTATAATCCACATTTATTTCAAATTAGTATTATTCCTTTACATTGTTCAAAGATATACGAATGTAGACAAATATTATAATTCTATGCTAATTTAACAAAGGGTCTCTAACAAATATAGGCTACTGTTCAATTAGCAGCCTAATTCATACTACAATTAAAGTTCTTGAGTTGCAAATATATACATATATAGGATAGAATTTTAAATTATATTACCTTTACTAGTTTACTCATCCTTAAGGCTTGTGCAAATAATAAAGATTGAGACAACTTGATTAGATCCCTAGTTGACTTTCTGACTTATTGGATCTGAATCCCAGGAAATGATCTTTGATAATCTTTCCTAATGCTTTATAAAAAAATTTTCAGAAGGACCTGGTGTCACAGAAGAAGACATCAACTACTGAGCCATGGTTCAAATATTAATTCTCTTTCTAGAATAATTATCCTTTAGGCAAATATTTAAGGTGACTAACTAGATTTAATCTGCATGATCTACCTAAACTGAATAAAATTGTTTTTTTTTTTTATTTTTCTATTGCATTTAGTTAAATGATTTCCAGATTCCTTACTTTGGCTTTTAATTTCATTTTACTTCGCTAGCTTTTACTTATAATAAAGTGTTTTTAAACATATTTACTTAACTTTATTTATAATATATATTTTATTATTAATATTTCAGAAATTGTGTAGAAAATTAATACTATTTTGAACAGGGATATGCATACTGAAAATACCATAATTGTAATTATGAACGATTAACACAATAGGATGAACAATATTTCCATGGAACAATAGTAATATTATATAATGAACAGTATTAATAGTATCACAATTAAGCAGAAAACAATGAAAAGAAATGGTTTATCCACTATGCTTCACATTGATAGATCAGATGTAAAATGATGACAATATTTAACCACATATTTATGATAAAATGTATTATTTTAAATACTTTAATAAAATAATATTAGAAATAAATCCCTGCATTTAATGAATGAACATTATATAATTTCCAATGAATAAATAGAATTAAGCTTTAAAAGTTTGGAAAAAAATATTTGTAAAAATGAAATTCATGCTGTTCAAATAATTATAATGATAACAGTTATAGCAAGTTAATTTACAAAATAAATATTAAAAATACATTTACAACATAGTCCCAAGTATAATATAGAATTAATTACCTTTACTTAAAATATGTCTGATTTAAACAGTTTATAAGCTCAGATCAATAGCAGATTTTAGATATTCATATATGTATAAAACTCTTAAAAATGGTATTTGGATGTTCATATACTCCTAAAAATACATTGCCACATTGTTTCAAGATATTTTGGCTTTCAAGAAACATAGTTGCATAACCATCTGTATTTATGTTAGATATCACTGAATTATATGATTCCATAGATTGTTTTGAATCTATAAATATTATTGAGAATGCTTTAGATGAAATTTTTAAAAGTAAATTCATAATACATTTTTTTGACATTTTGTTACAATTTATAAAGGATAATATTTTTGCCATCTTTAATAACAAATATCACAAAATGGCCACAAGATAGCTCATAAATCTGGTTAAGGAATTATGCAAATTGCATTATCCAAATATGACGAATGTGTTTTAAATACTGATAACTTAAAAATATTAAAATACACCATGTTTTCTCTAAAAGAAGATTATGTTTTTCATTTGTAGCCTTGAAAATAAAAATTGAAGTTTGTTTACATAAATTAAACAGTCTGAATTGGAATTTCAATGAAGAACAAAATAGTTATACACTTTTATATTTATCGATGTTCAGAGGCAATGATTGGTTAAACTATTAATTCCTTATGAAGTCTACTCAGGGAAGAGAGTATTATCTCTTTAAATCAAAATGGCCTAGTTTAAAATCTTTTCTACATTGTAGAATAATGTGCTTTTACAAAAATGACAAAATGTAAAATATTGAACTTTTCTGTAAAGAACTTTTAATGTGTATATATTATAATGATCCGTAATAAGAGACTTAACATAATCTACACTACAGGACGCCACTAGGCATTTGAACCTAGAAAATTTATATAGTAGGCAGATACGTAAGTTAAAAAAAATATTGTTTGATTCCGGTTGTTAGCTCATTGTCACTAGCTCAGTGGAACAGCAGAGATTTATATTTTATAATAAATTCTTGTCTAAGATACATTTCAATATTAAAAAAGGAATAAAATAAGCCACTGCCAGAAATTAATGCACAAACATTTATTTACACACATATATATAAAATTTAGCATTATTTTAGAATAACTTTTACTTTGGATTTTAACTTGATTTTAGAATTTAAATTTACATTTTAATTTTTATAATATTATAAGTTTACATTTTAATTTTTATAAGTTCACACAGATGGATTTATGAAAGTTTGTTTTAAAATGTTGAGTATAGATCAGTTACATAGATTACACAGTTAAAAATATTTCAAAATAAACATAACCAATCAAAATACAAAGTCATTGATAACGTCAATTGCAGAGGGAATACAAGAAACCCAATGGCATTCATCATAATATGTTGCATAGACACCAATAACTTAAAAGACATCCGAAATAAATACATCTTAGATACTCAGTGTAAGGTATCAGTATTTACTGAATGTCTATATATTTTGATCAAATATGAAAACCAAAAACACAATTAACCGATAATGAATCCATGCAGGAGTTTATATCCAACTTAAATTTAATGCATTTTTATTTAGAGTGTCGAGTATGAATAGGTGACATAGATTGCATTTGAAAAGAAAATATTTTATCCCTTATTTAACCTTAGGCCAAAAGTTCGCAGTTAAACCAACGTCAATCCATCTGATATATCGATGTGTTCAATGTAATACGAATATGACAGCACAATTAGGTTAAGAGAAGAAATTGCTACTCGTCAGATAGGAATACTACATCTATCTGATGATAAGAGTAATAAAAAAAAACTCCATAGGAAGGAACTGCAGTCTCCATCTTATAATTCCTGCCATAGGCAAAATGAGAGTGTGTGGCATATAAAGCAATTCTGCCTGTAGCAAATCTCATACTACATCTACTAATTACACCAATATATCCAATCCATTGACCTAATTCAACTACAGAACAAATAACCTAAGATTACATCCCCTAATATAACTTTACAAATCTATATAGCCATTCACGCCCGACTTAAGTTTAACATTTATATAATCTAATTTAATGAAAAACAGAAATCATGATAAAAACTTAAAAAAACAAAAAAAAAAAATGGAAATGATTTTACAAAAGAAATACATTAAATAAAATTACTTAATAATAAATTAAGTTGGTCAGATAGGATTCTATTGCAATTATTTTAAATATGGAACAAGTTTTAGAATTAAAGTTCTTATTGTTTAGTATACTGGAGTCTTAAAAATATATTTAAAGCTTAGAGTACAAAAAGTTCTTACAATTTTAAAATGTTCCTTTTTATCCGTTGCTTGCTGTTTGAATGTGAATTACCACAGCATCCTAAAGAGATTGGTATTCTGTTGGCTGTTTTATTTATTCATCCAGAGGTCTTTTACTTTAGCTGGTCCTCAATGTAGAAAACGATAGGTCATTTCTCATTTTTCTTAGCAGAACTGAAGGGATTGAAGAGTGTGTCTTTTCAATCCCTTCTCCTTCATCTCCGCACTAACACATATCACCCCTACTGTCATACCTCCCTATCCACTTTTTTCCTTTACTTTTTATAGTAGACTTTCAGATTCAGTAAACATTACATCATGATGATGGTGATGGTCTTTTCGCTGAGGTCTGATTCCATGAGTGATTTCTTTTAATTGGCCATTCTGATCCCATTGTTTTTCTCTCCTATCTGCTCCTTGCTTATACATTTTAAATGCCCAAGGGCTAGTTTATATTTAACTAATTACAACAATCATTTCCATTTTATGATTAATTAATGTGTTTTACAAACTTAAATATATATTTTTATCTCTAAATCTTTTTAAGTTTTTGCTTTTAAAATACTTTTTCTATTTTTAATAAAGTTTTATTTTAATATTTTTTTTAATTTCTCATCTGTGCAATTTTAATATATATGAGTTTAAGATGATTTTTTAATTTCCAATTTTTAATTCTTAAAAAAGAAGTTTTATTTGCAAACTTTTATATTTTTCATGTTTAATAAACAAAAACTAATGTAACATCGTATGTGCCCATTACATATATATATAGCTATTGCAAAGAATTTATTATTTTCTGATCAATAAAACTAAGAATAATAAAAATGAATATCCATTTCTTTTCTAAATAATATTCAATTTTTAAATTTAATAATATTCAATGAGAAAATACAATGAATCATTTTATATCCCTCTAAATATAAACAAATCAATTAATAATTGTAAAAATCCTATTTCTAAAAAATAAAAAAAGGAATATCATTTATCAAATTATGTATGACTAAATAATTGAGTAATCAGTCTAATACTGTTTTGGTTTATTTTAACTAAAAAAAATAGGTAACTTTAAATTTAGCTTCAATTAAAACTAGCTAAGAATTTTACTTAATACCCTTTAACTGATTATTGCACCAAAGAACCATCCATGAAGCATCTTTCAGCCAGTTTTGGTTGCAAAATCATAATTTTACACTTATTTTGTAGAAAATTGCATATTTAAAATTTTAGTTCCAAAAAATCCACATTTGACAGTAATTCTTGAAAAAAATTAATATTTCATTGCTGTCTATTGTTATAAACTACAGACTTTTTCCCCTTATAAGGAGATTATAAGCACTGACTGTTAGTTTTTGCCAGTGTCCACTAGGCATTTCTAACTGTCAAGGTCAAAAATCAAACTAAAATGTTTTATGCTTTTGCAATAGATTTTGAATGTAAATAAAAATATTTCGCATAATGTTTTATATTGATAGTTAAGTTTTTACATAAATTTACTTAAATATAAACTTTGATTTGAAAATTTTTAAATTTTAGAAGAAAAATAAGAGAATAGCTTTTGATGCCATTATTTGCATATCAATGACATTTGATGATCTAGAAAAATGCAACTATTTTTCATAATATTTAAGTATGTTATGTTTACTTTTTACACTATATTGACTAATTATGTGTCTAGATTTATATTTTTATCTAAAATGTTGAATTTTAGATGAAGAAAAAATAAAAATGAATAATCAGAAATCATAATGATTGGTTGAAATATAATTACTTTATTTTATCGGAGATTCTTTTTCAAATGTTTTTTTTTATAATTTTTATTTTAAATTTTTCATTACATTTAACCAATTTGAATGTGAGATCATTTGATTTTAGATTAATATTTTATGAATAGAAACATACTTGTAACTTAATTGATGAATAAGATTTCATCAAACTGCTATGTAATTGACCAATAAAATTAAGTCCTTGTTTTTCCTCCAAAATTCGTTAGCTGAATGATTTTTTTTAAAAAAACATTATATAAAAAAGAATTACAAAGATAATTTTTATAAATCAATTTACAGATTCTATACTTATTTCTATTATTTATTATAATAGAATCCATGGAAATGTTTACTTAGATAATCTACAAATGTTGATATGCACAGTTCATGGAAAATCATGTGATATTTGTTTTTCATCTACATAAATTCAGTTAATAATGGTTACATTCTAAGAATTTTAATGATATTTATATATAAGTTATCATACATTTTTAGAAGATTATATATATATAATTGAAATAATAAATTTAACGGTTTACAAACTATTACAAACAATCATTAAATCTGCAGAAGTACTTTCAGTTAATTTCTTAAACCTACCTCAACTGCCATTAAATTCAAAAACAAAAGCAGAACTAGACATCACTCACAAATGAAACTCTTAAATATATGTAAATAAACATTTATTTTTAGCGCAGTTTCTAATTGTAATAAATTTAATCAGCCATTTAAGCTATTGTGTGCTTTTTCATGAGTGTTAAATAATAATAAATGAGTACTTTCACTTACAACACAAGATATAGTATTTAGGAAAGAATAAAATGACATCTAGTAAATTCTAGATAATTTCATCAGCATCATTCATTCAGATATCGTAAACAGTGGTTTAAAGTGAGTAGTCTATCCACACACTTTCACTTACAGTACTTAAGATTTGCCTATATATAAGCATTTTGGTTGGATTGAATAAGTGGATTTATTTTATTCTTTCCTAAATACTATATCTTGTCTTGTAAGCGGAAGTACTCATTTATTATTATTTAACACTCGTGAAAAAGCATGCAATAGCTTAAATGGCTGATTAAATTTATTACAATTAGAAACTGCGCTAAAAATAAATGTTTGTTTACATATGTTTAAGAGTTTCATTTGTGAGTGACATCTAATAAATTCTAGATAATTTCATCGGTGTCATTCATTCAGATATCGTAAACAGTGGTTTAAAGTAAGTAGTCTATCCTCACACTTTCACTTATAGTACTTAAGATTTACCCATATATAAGCATTTGGGTTGGATTGAATAAGTGGATTCATTTTATTCTTTCCTAAATACTATATCTTGTGTTGTAAGCAGAAGTAATCATTTATTATTATTTAACACTCGTGAAAAAGCGCACAATAGCTTAAACGGCTGATTAAATTTATTACAATTAGAAACTGCACTAAAAGTAAATGTTTATTTACATATGTTTAAGAAATCTTAATAATATTTATATTTCTGGATGTTTTTAACTTATATCTTGGGTTCACTCAATCTCTCATAATCATCATTAGCTGATTCTCATGCAAAATAATGTAGCACCAAGTCTGGAAATAATTTATGTGGTATTGCCATATGTGGTGTCCGTGGTGTTATAGATTTGGGGAATGGGCAAATAGGTTAGAATTCATGATTGCTCTTGACCTGTGTATCTCGGGCATGATTGGATTCGGGGTACTTTTGCTTAGATTCTAAATCTTGTTGGATGGTCATGCATTTTAGACCAGTACAATATATATGCAACATGAAAGTTTTTTACATTTTCCCAGTATCTTGAAACATATGCTTGAATAACTTGTCTGCACTTATTTCCATTAAAGATTACAGCTTGTTTACTTCAGAAATAGTGTAGTAATTCTCTCACTTTAGATAACTTATTATTTAACTGATATTAATATAGGGTTTTTATAACATAGTTTCTTTAATCCTGCTTTTATTGATTTATTAATTTAATCTGAAGACCACATCACAGACAGTAAGCAAATATTAATCATCTTTATTTTATTGTTTACAATAGAAATAAACTTCTCCAAAGCATTTATCATTTCTGGTCAAGTTTTCACAGAAGGTTTTGGAATAAAAATATTTTTACACTCCAATTTATTGGTAATTATTTAAAAGAATACACATGCACTTTGATTTTATATACTCTGATTTTATTCACTGTTATTTTTAAAAATAGTAGTTAATAAATTTGATATAATAGTACCAAAGAAAATGATGATGTGTGTAATGTCATTCCTGTGGGAATTGAGATAATGTTAGAATGTTATCAAACATTGCAATAATTATAAAGCAAATATTAGATTTTAAAGCAAAATTTGATAGATTTATAATAAATCTACATTAGTTTGGATTTTTTTTAAAAAATTGGTTTATTTTCTGAAGAGTAATTTTATATTATATGAGTTGCATTACAAATTACTTTCTTTGTTCTTATTTATAACACATGATTTTCTATAGTTGCAAAGTTCAAATATGATTTCATAGAATATATTTCACTTGTAACATTAAATTAAAAAGAAATCAAGCCCAATTTATTGAGTTTTAGTACAAAGTAAAGATTTTATATGGAAATGAAAGATTGAACCTTTTCATACATTTCCACCAGGTGTAACAATAGAAAATATTAGAAATTCAAAGGGGTTAAGTAACATACGATAGAATTTTTGGTAAATTTTGTAGATATGACACAACATCAATAAACAAATTACAAATAAAAATTAGATCTAATGATTGGGTACTGGGTGCAGCACAGTTGGACATTCTCATGATGAAGTAAGAAATATGTATGGACATTTTTAAAGTAGGAGTTTAATATCTCACCCTTTCATTGTGAATTTTTTTTTAAAAAAACATCTGATCCCTAACACATTTTAAATAAAGTAATCTCATTATGTGTATAAAAATATGTGAGCATTATTTTTTTATAAATAACAATTCAGAAATAATATTGAATAATTTTAAAGATTGTATTTTAATTTAAAATTTTACAAATAATGAAGAAACAAATTATTGCAATTTTATTAGTACAAAAAACGAAATGTGTATATTTTTATTAAAATAATGTTATGGATAAATATTTTGCATATCAAGTTAATTATAAAAATAGTTTAAAGCTAAATATGATACTATAATTAATTTAAATATAATGCAATTTATCCACTAAATACTTTTTAGCAAAAAATATATTTTATTGTACATGTATGTACACACAATCTTATGTTTTGACTGTTCTGCAGTCTTCCTCAAAACTATGATATAAAAATAAAATAAAATACAAAACTATATAAATAATACCATAAAAATGTAAACAACAAAATTAATAAAATAATAAACAACAACATAAAATATAATAAAACTGAAATAAATATAATCAAACTCAATAAAATAATTATAAAATAAAATATACAATATGAAATATAAATTACACATGTATTCCTGACTGTATATTATTATTATTTATATAATTATTTATTTTATTTTGTTTCATTATATCATAGCTCTGAAGAAGACCACACGACAGTCAAAATATAAGATTGTGTGTATATAAATTTACAATAAAATGTGTTTTGTTAAAAAGTGATCAAAGTAGAGTGGATAAATTGCCTTTATATAAGATTAGCAAAATAAAGGAAGTAGTGAATTTGGTAATATTTCTATAATTAATTTATTAAAGTTTTCAATAATAAAAATTAAAAAAAACAACAACTTATTTTCTATTTTTTTTTAACATAGTGGCATTCATTAAACATTCCGTCTTCTGGCATATAGTCAGCTTCATTAAGATGCAAATGCAATTTATGTGAAATATTAAAAGTTTTATTTGATGGTCAAAACTATAATCAAAATACATTTAGTGTAAACAAATTTATGAATTACTAAAATTAACAAATACAAGTGTTTCATGGGGTATACTTGGGTAAAACATTTGGAGGTCATCAGTATTATGATGATTTTCACAGTTCAAAGTAGGAATAAATAGTAATATGCTTAAATAATTTACTATTAAAAAGAATTTTGCTATTGTATATTTGTGGGGGTGGAGGTAAAGCACCTTTTCAAATAATGTCTATTTAACAATGTTTCTTGTGATTAGAAATGTTTGATATGTCAATCAATTCATAAGCTTATGTCATTAAAAAATAGTCAAATGCCTTTATTGCTTGGGATTTCACAAAAGGTTTGAGTTCAGAAATGATAGCTGAGCCAGGATCCATGGATTTTACCTTGAGTCTATCACTCTATACTAAACCAAGCAAGGTAGCAGATATGCTGATTAAGCTGTTAGAAAAAGATGTTGAAAATAGGTATAAAAACAGATAAAATACCAGCTGCTAATTTTGAGGAATTTGTAAAGGTATGAAATAATTGCATCATTGTCAATTAAGATTATGTTGAGAAATAAATTACTTAAATTACATGCGTTACTGTTTTGCTCTCTCTCTCTCTGTATATATATATATCTTTAGCTTGTCTTTTGATACACATAGGAACAAATATAAAATTTTAAATAGCCACTGCAAAACAAGGATCTCTTCAATGCCCTATCCCAGAAAGGTATAGTAAAAAGAGCAATACCAGGCTTTTGAATGATAATGATTTTGCATTTTTAAAATCTTTAAATGTATTTTAGCTAAAAATAGCTGTGTAGCTTTTTACTTGTAAATATTTGTTATCTGAGGATAACTATCTGGAAAAAAAGAAAACTAAGTCTTCTTGAAGCATTAAAAAATATGTTTTGTGTATGTTATGTATTGAAAATAAATAAAAAGTATATAACTTTGTTAAATAAAGTATATTTATTTAAAAAAAAGATTATTGAGCTTGCAAAAATACATTATGAAGATAATAAAATATATTAATTAAATCTTAACAAATTATAGTCTGATGTATAATATTTCTGTAATGTAAGTGATAATCTCTTGTTTAATGAATGCACTCTTACATACTCTGTACAATGTTCGGCTTATAGCATTTTCTTCAGAGCTATAATTGCAATTGCATTATTATTTTACACAAACGTACAGTAAGCTCATTTTTATATATCGACATATATATATACATTTATATTTATTATTCTATTATTTATATAATTTACATTTTTTTATATATATATTATCTTACATATAATAACAAAACGTGTATATATACATATATTTACACCCAAATCAACATACATCTACATTTATATTTTTATGTCAATACATTTAATATTTTATTATTAATTTATTCATTACTTAAAATATGCTATTTTAATTTAAATTGTTTTCTAACTTCTGTAATACTAATAATATTTTAAATTTCAAAATGATTAAATTGCTAATATTGAGAATCATATATATCTATATTGTAGTCTTTCTATTTTGCAACATCATTATAGGTTTGTAATTAGTGGTAATTTAAAAAAATATTAAATTTTATATAATGATTTGTAAAACCTCTTGGTGCCATTCTTCCCCTCTGATGACATGGGAGAAGCCAATGATGAACTACTCATGCATTTTGGGAAAGGTACTGATCTTCATCTTTTATTCTTTTTTATATATTTTTTATTTTTCTTTTCTCTCTCTCTCTCTTTTTAGCAATCAAACTCAGTATTTATATAGTATTTTAGAAGCCCTTTGGAGAACATACAATTACATGTCATGAACCTCTTAATGGATTTTTGCATATTTTATAATTGTCTAATTTACTTTCAACTACCTTTTACATAAATGCATTTAATTTTCCATTAGTCTTTGTGTTTATTTCCAGCCTTTCAATGCTTATTCTTCTGTTGATACTCTTGAGCAGTACTTTTACTATTTTTACCACAAAGGTGTCAAACCATAACTATTTGGGCTGATCTCTCTGATATCTAAATAAGACACCAATTATTAATATGCTTAATGGATTATTTCCATTACTGTACCTTTGCTATTGTTCTCATTACTCTACCCACTAAGGCTTCCCCAGGTTTACTTTGTAATGTTTCTAATTTAAAAATTATATAGTTACACCCACTTGTGTATATCTATTATTTATGTGTGCAAGTCTAAGAAAATATTAGTCTCAAGCCCAATGGCAGGAATTAAAGAAAATGAAACATGCATATATGTGCCACTTCAGTATTTTAAATTAGTAGTTATAATAATTAAAAATTAATATTTTTATAATTATTTATAATCAATTTGAAAATTGTTATTTATTTGTTGTTTTAAAATCATGTAATTAATGATCAAATAAATGAAATGTAAGGTGTGTGTTAATAGATGTGTACACACCCATTTATGTAATAAATGAAAATTGTTTCCTGGTTTCATATTCAATTTATTAAGTCTTTAAATCATAAATGTTATATTTTAATTATATAAATTTCATAAAAAGTTTATAAATTCAATAATCTGAATATGAATTTTCAAATTTAAGTGTTAAAATTTATGTTTAAACAAAGAATATATTATTTCAAAGATAATTTAAATTTTACATTATTAAAATTAAAAAAATATTGATTCAGTAATATTAGTTATAATTGTAGACAGAGTAATTAATATTCATTTTTTGCCAGACATCTGAATGTAATTAACCAATGAGGTATTGTAAAATCTTTCCTATAAATAGAAGATAAGCATGTCATTAGACAGAAATCATTAAAAAAATTGAAGAATAAACTATTTTTTGTCATAGAAATTTAAGCTATAAATTTATTGAAATATTATTTTTTTAACATTAAGGTAATAATATTTTTAAAAAGCATGGAGTATTATAAAAAAATTATTTATTAATTTTATTATGGAATAAAAAGCAAATCTATCCTCTTTGGTATACTACAGGAACTGATTACAATCTTGTGGTAATAAAGGGAAGCCAAATTTCATTCAAATTGATAAAAATATACTTCAATAAGAAACCCAACAGATTATCAAACCATTTTTTCTACATAAAATGCAAAGGAGATGTAAGTAATATTTACTAAGGCAATAAACCTCAAGAGTATGCACTTGAAAATGTGAAGGTTTACTGTCTTAGTAAATATTACTTACGTAATCAACATGCATTAAATAAATTTATAAAAGAGATGTAAATAATTTATTTTTTTATTCATTTTCATATACATAATGATAGAAAATGTTTTCTACTAAATATTATTTTTAGTAATGTTAGAAATAATTAATTCTACTTATTAAGACTACTGATATTTCCAGATATAAATTTATTAATGACTTTATTAGGATTATAATGGTCTTAAATAAAAAAGATATAATGAAGGCATAAGTTTTATTAAAAAATATAACTACTAACTTTAATATCATCTGAGTATAAGTAATGTATTAAATATGAATTGTTCTGAAGCGAAATCTGAGAACTTTATAATTTTACAAGTACTATTTTGTAGTATGCAGAAAAACAAAACATTTTAAAAATATAATAAATGTCTTTATTAAATAGTAAAATCCATATTTACTAAAGTGAGAAAGAATTTATCATTAATATAAGGAAGTATGAATTTTTAATACAAGAACTTATTATTATTTTTATTTTTGTTTTCATTTATGCTACAAATAATGGAGAAGAATGCAAAAGGGAAAGAAGGGGAAGATAAAATCTTTTTAATTTCAAGCATTAGTTGGTTGTCATCATAATAAGCAATACTCACCTGAAAATGTGATTTTTAAAATTTACTTCAAGGAGTTGAAGAAAGTTTTTTGTTTTCATTATTTTGCTATATGGACTATAATATTAAGACAGTATTAAGTGCTTATAATTATATGTTTCATATGCTGTTGTATTTTATAATTTTTTCATATAAAAGAAAAAAAAAATCAAATTTTTTTTCTTCTCTTGATTATAATTCTATAACATAAACAAAATTGTATCTACAAGAAAGTCATCAATTATAATCATAATATATTATGATTAAGATAATTTTATTTTTATAAATATGAAATATTAGTATTGAATTTTAAACAAGGAATCTGGTAAAATAAATATATGTAATATTCATAATATGTGTACTTTTATAAAAATATATGAGAAAGTATTGAATATATCTATTGTAATATTAATATGAGGGTATAATCAATGTATGATTGGTCTCTTTATAAGTTAAAAATAACTGATTTATTATATTTTTGATAAATTATATCATAAACTATTTGTTTGTTTTTTAAATCTTTTTGGTATTTTCAAAAGTATGAAGAAGCTAAGGATAAGTTTAGATATTATTTGAGAAATGATGAATAATATTTTATGCGATGTTATAATATTTTATACAGAACATTAGATGTTAAGTAGTAGTACAGAGATGTTGATTTATCAAAAATCCTGTAGTGTTGGGGATATGTTGTTTAAGATTAAATATGATATGGCATAGAGTAAGTTAAAGTATTTATGACATTTTTTCTAAAATCTGTAAGGGCTTAAAATGGAAACCAAGATAGAAAATTAAGGTAGACACAAGATAATATGTGACCTTAAGTTACATAATCCATGGTATTGTTGTTTAATATAATTTTATAAAATATCTATCCCACATGTACTAGCATGCAAAATTGCACTGGTATACACATCACATGAGGAAATTGTAGATTTATGTAATTGTAATAGCTAAACTTTTAAATGACAATAAGATAAATCAACTTATTACAAGAATGATGAAACATAAAACAAATAGGATGCTAAAAAATATAAAAATAAAGATTATATAAATATTTTTATTGGATATTAAAGATCAAAATATAGAATGAAAGTCTGAAGTATAAGAGATAGGGTACTGAAAGAAAAACCTGATAATTATTCTTATTATTGTAAATAATATAATAAAGTGACATATCTTTAGAAACAATTTAAATAATTAAATGTTATTTTATAACAAAATGAAAGTAGAAGGAGTATAATAAGTTATAGAATTATAATTAGATCATAATATCATAGGAAGATTAAAGATAAAGTAATGATAATATAAAAGAACATGTTGGTGAAATATTTAGAATGTGGTAAAATACAAATTGTATATTTATTGATATATTTTTTATCAAAAATATTAAGTATCTTAATATTCATGGAGTAAAGTATGGAATATACTATATCCTAGTTGTAAATAATTTTAATGTGAAGTATAGATTATTTATTTTATTATAAGTATTTTGTTATATATAGAGAGAGCTTGCAAAATAACCTCTTAACAAGCTTTGCAGAATATCACCAACCCCAGACCAGTTTCTGCTACTGGCATCATCAGTGAGGTCCTAATATATTCAAGCATTAGATTAAAAATACCAGGACAAGCCCAGCACTTTATCTAAGGTATAACTATTAAGTAAAAAATCTGAAAATTTCAGACATCCATATGTCTTCGAATACAGTTATCTAAGTCAATAGCCATATGGGACTGAACTAAGTTCAGATACACCATATATTAATAGCTTTAGCAATATAAAATTGCCAAAGCCTTAATAGCAAAAAATAAAATTACAAAAAATGAAGTCAGTTGTCACATGACCTAATTTAATAAGTTTGTATTTACAAATGTTATATATAGAGCTCACAAAATAAGCCATTAACAAGTTAATAGTTAGTTATACATTAAATAAAGTGCTGGGCTTCTTAGGGTATTTTTAATCTAATGCTTGAATATCCTACCACCTCACTGATGATTCCAGTAGCAGAAACCTGCCTTGGGTTGGGGATATTCTGCTAAGCTTGTTAAGAGATTATTTTGTGAGTCTATATATAATATTTGTAAATACAAGCTTATTAAATTAGGTCATGTGACATCTGACTTCATTTTTTGTAATTTTATTTTTTCTGTTAAGGCTTTGGCAATTTTATATTGCTAAAGCTATTAATATATGGTGTACCTGAACTTAGTTCAGTCCCATATGGCTATTAAGTTAGATAGCTGGATTGGAAGACATATGTATGTGTGAAAATTTCAGATTTTCTACTTAATAGTTATATCTTAGATAAAGTGCTGGGCTTATCCTGGTATTTTTAATCTAATGCTTGAATATTCTAGGACCTCACTGATGATGCCAGTAGCAGAAACTGGTCTGGGGTTGGGATATTCTGCAAAGCTTGTTAAGAGCTTATTTTGCAAGCTCTATATATAACATTTGTAAATACAAGCTTATAAAATTAGGTCATGTGACATCTGACTTGATTTTTTTATAAGTATTTTGTTAATATTAATTTTTAAAATTTTGTATAATATGTTAATTTTTTTATTAAATATAAGATGTGTAATTATTTTAAATTTTGAATTACTACTGTATGTTAATGTTTTTTTTTAAATTAATGGAGTGTTGAGAGTCTTTTTTCTTGTTTCCAATTCATTATTCAACCACACATATATTATAATAATTAAGGATATTTGTTATTATCACACATAATCTAAAATAGTATAATAAATAAGAAAAATATTATGATTATTAACCCTTGAATTGATTGCTTCAAATAGATTTGTATACATTATTAATTTGCTGTAATTCCACAGTTTTTACATTACTGTAGTGTATTTAGGCTTATTTTAAAGCTTAAAATGTACCGTAAGATGCTGCCCTCTCTTGAATTATTTTACAATAAAAAATCAATAATATAGGCACTCTAAGTTGGAACAGAGAGAGAAGCCACACCTTTGTAAATTCTGATTGTTTGCTTTGATTTGCTTCAATTTTTGCCAAAGGAAAACCGCCTGTCAATAATTTCCATCACCCCGACTTCTGTTTTAACTTTGAAAACAAAAATTAATGTCTTTGAATGTTTTTTTTATTATTTTTCTTACCTATTATGAATTATTTTCATAATATACTGAAAATATAGTTATTTTAGAAAAATAGTAAGATTCTAGTAAAAAATTGTATCTACACAAATGTAAATTGACAAGAAACCTTTGCTAACAACAATTTAACACCTGTCAAAAGTTTAAATTGCCCCAAGCTCTTTATTTGATTTTCAAACCAATTTAGAGTATTTCTATGGCATTTATTTACATATTGTAATATATTTTGGTAAAATATGCTGAAAATATAGTTATTTTAAAAAAATAGTAAGATTTTAGCAAAAAATTATTTATTATTTCACAACGTAAATTGAGAATGAAAGTTGATGATGTATGCAATATTTTCTAATTGATTACAAATGTTGTTTTTAAATTCCTCACTATAAAATATTTTTATAAGAATAAATAGAAAATTATTTTGAAAAAACTTTTGTTCACTTTCGTAATCTGACAAATTATTAATATACTTTTTACAAACGAAACTAAAACAAATATAATATTAAAAGATGAATATATTTTTATTGCTGATTCTATAACTGACCTATCAAAAGTTTAGAGTTTTAAATCACTCAGCCAACTAGATTTGTGGTCAACCAAAGAGTTAAAGACATTTGATGTTATATTCAAAATATTAATTAATTCATATTTTTTCTTCATCTTACTTAATGATCTTAATGAAGACTGAATAACTAATATGCCACATAAAAATAAAATAATTAGATTATAATGCATGGCGATAAGAAATTATTTTAAATTTATTTATGATAATTCATAGTAATAAATGTTAGTTAATCATTTCAACTTATTTTTTAATCAATTTTATAGAAAATTAGTTAATAATATTGAAAGGGAGGAAGTGATTAGTATATTTGTTTCTTAATTACTTTTAAATGTAACTGGGTGTGAAAAAAAATCTCTTTCTATATTTGGTTATGTAAATTAATTTGTTCATTTTAAGAAACAATAGTTATCTGAGCTGTTGATTAAGTTTAGGAATGTTAGTAAAGGAGTGATACGTAGATGAATATTACATTGTATTATAATTAAATTTACATAGGGAATTTTAATATTAAATATAATTTGCTTATTTTATTGTGAGTCATGGGAGTGTTGATGATATCTTACTGGGATACTGTTTTATGACATTCCTATATTATTGGGGGTATATTTTTTTTGTAAATACTCAATGTTAAAAAGGGAATATTTTACTAGATGATTAGATAACATGTCTTATGACTACAGTTATTTTATTATTAAATAATTTATTAATATTGATATAATATATTAGACATGAAATGAATAGATTTGTTTTATTATAGTTTTATATAAAAGAAAGAAATTTGATTGGACTGAGTTAGAATAAGTTTGTTATGTACATCTACCATACTTTATAGATAGTAGTTGGAGGGCTGGGTCATCATTCAGTCAGGTTATACATAGAAGTGAACAAGAAAAATATCAATGGGGATAGCTCAATATATATGTGCTTTATAATCCTATTTGGCACAGGTATAGAGAAAGTATATATATAAAAGTATGTACCCCAATACAATATTAAAGCATAAAATGTCAATATTTAACTGGACTCCATATCTAAATCACTTCACACAGCCAAAGCTTAAATAATTTAACAGAATATTAACAATATATTGTCAGGGCAATCTCAAGTAAGATGATGGATTTCATATTTTACCATTGTCTGATATCTTTACATAAGCATTGGGTTAAATGAGCCTGATCAGATTGAGATTAAATCTTCCAGGAAGTTTTAAATAAATGCCATTTCACAGGCAAAGATAAACTGTTTGAAGGATGTGAAAAGTTATAAAAATAATTATTTATTAATCTATCTTCAAACTATATTGTCTATTAAATGGATTTAATTTAAAACTTCTAGGCAGATTTAATCTCAATCCATTTTAATAGTGTGCTTCACTTGGGGTATTAAAAGATCTTAGATGAGCTCAACTTTTCTACTGAGATTGTTTTGACAAGTTTTGAATGTGTGAAGTTATTTAAATATGGAAACTACTTAGGTATTGTCATTTTAGGATTATTATAATTAATATGTAAGGTATATGAGCACAGACTTTCACATGACCCACCACTCTCCACTCTATCTCATAACACTGATACACTTGAACACATATATGCTGAAAAGATAAATAATCACCAATATACATATTTCATGCTAAACCAGCAATCATCAGTTAGTCCACATTATCATCTTTACACATATATGCTATAAGTGCTCATATATATATTAAGATAGCCAATTTTCACACTTTAATGGATAGGCTTCAATCTACTTTATACTCCAACTCGTCAACCGTCCATCCAATTAAAAATCTGATGATGGAATACTCAAAGGCAACCCTGAGGCAGAGATTCTTGTCCCATCCATGTTGATCTAAGGTCAATCTGACCCCTCATCATTATTATAATTAAGTATTGGAAAATAGTTTGTTTAAAATGTTGTAAAAACGATTATTTATTAATTTACCTTCAAATAATTTATCATTGCTTGTTAAATGGCGTTTATATAAAATTTCTAGGCAAATTTAATCTCAATATTCTTCAGTTACGTACTTCAATCAGGATTTATTTAAAAGATCTTAGACAAGAATTATAGATGTATCCATCTATTATTTGTTGAAGTTGACTTAATAAGTACTTATTGATATTCTATTGGTTTATTTAATCTTTAGCTGTGTGAAATGATTTATGTGTCAATTTTATTATTATTCATTAACAATTAATAATGTAGTCCATAATCATTGTTTATTTTTGGATATATAAAAAAAATTAAAAAATGTTAGTATGTAAATTGGAAAAAAAAAATCTTTACATTTTTTTTGAAAAGTGTAATTATTTTTAAATTAAAGTGATATTACTGATAAAAATAATTTTAATTGAAGTAGCATATTTTGAATTAATGTATAAAGTAATAATAAAATGAAAGTTAATTATGGTATATGTGAATATATAGGTATATTAAATGTATATATGTGCATACATATTTGTATATGTATGTTGACTCATAAACATATTTAATACTTCTAATAAATATATTATATTAAAGTTTCTTCATATAACTATAATAATATGTAGTAGCCTGAAAACTTGTAAAAGAAATAATTAAGTCTGTACTGCTTTTGATATCCATGGAGGGCATAGCATTTGAGATTTAGTGTTAGTCTTTTTAGTTGATTTCACTATTTTGAAATGATTTCATTGATTGTTTTTACCTTGTCATAAATCCTAAGAAAAAAAAAAGAAATTTACGAACTAATTTTCTTTGTCACAGTTAAACTTAATTAAATTTTTCATTATCAATTATAGAGTAATAAGAATCTATGTTTTGAATCCAAATCTCTTACAAGGAAACTAAATAAGACAATATTATTGTTTAAAACATTAAAGGTTTTATCTATAGATTAAATATAATTATTATGAAATTAAACTGTTAATTTTAATTTTATAAATATGTAGCTTTTAATTTGCATTTAGTTTATAAAAGATCTATTTATTTTCAATAATAATTAACAAAATAACTTTAAAAAGTAGTATGTGTTTGACCTTCAAATTATGTTCGTTTACTTCATGTGGGCTATTTTAATTCTTAACAAAAACATTTGTATATCCAGAGTTGAATATATTTTACTTATATTAATACAAATATGATTTAAATAAGCTAAAATGTATTTACTATGCAAAAATAAAATATCAAATTAGAATTCTACATTGCATTATGTGAGGAAATAATATTTTACATTTTTGTTTAAAGCTGACATCTACTATCAAAAACAAAATATAAATTTGTAATTTTTATAAACTAATCTTAATAATATGTAATTAATATAACATCAGTCTGAAAGAGTGCCAGAATGAAAACAATGGAACAGATACTACTACTCTTGTTGGCAACCAGAACAAAGAATAATAAAGTTAATATGACTTTCATTTAAAAAAAAAAAAACATTTCTACATTTAACTAATATGAGACAATGCGCAAATCATAACTAGTAAGACACTTGTATACATACACACACACGCACACACACACACATATATATATATAGTAACAGAAATTGATAACATTTTTTTTATTAAGATAAAGAAAGAAAATAATTTATGGTCATGATTCCTTATGTACCAAAGTTACTCATATTAATAACTCGTATTAACAAAATAATAATCAAAAACTATACTTTGATTTTCCAATATATGGCCAGATTTCTTGACTTTTAGATACTTACCAGTAAGGGTGAATATTTTTTTGTATGTAGAAAGATGGATGGCTATATTTTTTCATTCGTATATAACTTTGAGCTAATAATACTTATAAATTAGAATCATTTTATAAAAAATAAAAATGCTAAAAATGATTAATTTTTTATTATCAAACATGGATTTTTTATTTTTAAAAATACATTAAAAGGTCCATTTTCGTATCTTTAATATATAATTAATTTCAGAATCAAGAATTATGATTAGTTAATTAGTAAGATTTGAAATATAGACATTGTTATACCTGGAACTTAATTGTAAATAGAGGGGATTTGAACTAAGACTTTCAATCAACCTTCAACTATTCACACTATCTCATACTATTGATACACATGACCAAACACATATAGAAAAAATAATTAATCACCAATATACATATTTTATGCTGGTTCAGCACGAAATACATATATTGGTGATTATTTATCTTTTCTACATGTGTGTAGTCATGTGTATCAGTAATATGAGATACTGTGAATAGTTGAAGGTTGCTTGATTAGTTAATTAGATACTTACATATTAGATCTGCATCATATTAGACCTGACTAGGCTTTTCACATTTGTATCAATCCACTGATAACTTTCTAATCTTATGATCTGACCAAATACTGTGGAGACTTGGATCTTGTACAAATGTAAAATGATAAATTAATCAAAATGGACCACATGTACATGATATTTTCACAAGATTTTACAAAGTTATCAGCAATCTGAATACATATGTGGAAAGGCATAGCAGTTCTAATGCATAAAAGTAATTGCACAAGACTAAATCTAACAATACTAAAAATATTAATTTTTAACAATACAAAAAATATGAATTTTACACAAAAATAAATCTGAAATTTTTTTATGCAATTCCCAAATGCTACTTTGAATATAGACAAAACAATAACTAAATTACAAAATGCTTAAAATATATACATACAGTACTATATAACAGGAATTGTCATGATGATGAAACAATCAATTCAACTGTTCTACTTTATTTTAAGTGCATAAAATTTTATTTCAAAATGGAAACTAAAAGTAAATTTTTTTATTTTTCCTAAAATGGAGACTTACTTAACACATGATTGTGCAATATAATGACTGCTTGGGATTTTCACTAGAAATGTTAATAAATAGTAAATGTATTAATTTTAAAAAAAATGCTACATTTTTATTATTTCTTCAATGTAGTGGACTAATTTTTTGGATGTCATCCAGTATTATTCAGAAAAAAATGGTTGGTAACTGGAATCTTGTAATTTAGCAGCTTTATTCACTTTCCAACAGTACAAATAAATTGTCAATTACTCTTCTTCATTTTGTTTGATGGCTTTCATCAAAGTTGCCACTGTTCTGGAAGAATTCATCTGGCTTGTCTTTTTGTGCAAAAGACTCTCATCAATTTCAACAATTTTGTTAGTGCTTCCAATTTAAACTTTTTCTCTGCTAAAATAAGCCCTGTTTCCCTCCATTCTTTTGATATTAATTTGTGAGCCCAGCAGTAAATAAACCAGATCACCATCAAAAATAGAATTCTGGAACTCTTCAGCCATATACCTTTATGAAGGTCTATTTTATTGTTAGATCCTTGAAATCTACACTGCCATTGTTTGTCTGAAATGTGGATATACCTGACCACATTGATCTCAGTAGTGAGTAAACTGCAAATGTTCATTGTTTTGTACTGTTTAAATAAAAATTGTAGTATTAATCAGAAAATTGGAAAAAACAAATCAGCACTGAAGTAAAAAAAAAACACTTTGACAAGAACTTGTCTGAATAAAATCTGGATAATAAATGAAAGTGTAAACTTATCTTGTTATTGGTCAAGATCGGTTGAGATTGCAAGGATTATTTGATGGGATTGCAAAGTTAGACATTTATCATAAATTTGAAAAAGGCATACAATCTCTTCTACATTGCATGATTAATACACAAGTACTGTTAATTATTAAGAAACTTCTAGAAAAAACATATTTGTTTTTGATGAAGCGAAACATATATAAGAAATTTACTTTTACTTTAGAAAATTTTTTTTTGAAACTGTTAAGTTATGTCATTTTACTTACAGTACTGAATACACTTGAAAGAGAGTTCTAAATTAGAAAAAAGATACAGAGATGAATTCTATTTTTATGGAAAAAGAAACCTGCCATTATTTTTGTTCATGAAAGAATGTTTTTATAAAACTGTCATGTGAAGAATGCATATTTTTCTTATAAGAAAACTTTATAAGTAACAGTTATATAAACAGCAAACCAATGTATAATTGGACAATGATCTCCACTATAATTCTTTTTAAGGAAAGTATAAATCACCAATTTTACTTCAAAGATTTAATTTTAAAAAGGATACATCAGTCTCTCATACTTAGAATAAAATGTTCAAACCAGTTATATAATAGTTTTCATTAAAATGATATAATTTGAGAGAGCATACATTAGAATATATTGGTAATGAATTAAGTAGTTGAGCATAAAACAATTTTAAGTAGAATATTTAAAGAAAATATTTCTTACAAAAAATTACAGGAGAAAAGGCTGTGAATTTTTTTAAAAATATTCATTCCAGTAATAAATGTCTTTATATAGAAAGGAATACTTTTGTGAATATGATACTTAAAAAGAAACATTCTAAAAATTATGTTTTTAATATAAAGAAAAGTTTAACTTTTCCATCATTTTTGAGTAATATTTTTTAAATATATAATTGTATTTATGTTTCCATTGTTATATAAAATATTAACACAATGCACTAAGAAAAAAAAATTTTTTGTTTCAATGATTAAATTCAAGAAGTGAATGTTGTTATATAAATGTGTATATATGAGATTCTATCATTAATACCTTCTATTTATATGTATACAGAAGTTGTAAATTTATTTTATTTATTCTAACAATTATTTTTAATATGTAAGTATGTGGAAGCTATAAATTTATTTTACTTGTTTCTGTAAAAAAAAATTAGTAATAATCAGATTATAAATCTTTTGGCAGTAATTTTTTTAGTTAAAGTTTAAATAATGTTGTTATCTAAGGTCCATTCATGGAAATGATAATTAAGAAATCATTTTTATCAATTGCAAAAAATTTACTTTTTTTAATCATTTAAATTAATTGTTCATTATAATATTTAGCATTTGAAAATAGATTATACCTGGTCTTTTTATTTATTGTGTCCTTGTAATATGTGTTCTAATTTTAAAGTTAAATTTTATTTTATTTATACCTAAATTGTATATTCCATCAACAATCAAAAGTGATATTGTTCATTGATTGACTGCATGTACAATAGGTAGTAACTATGAAAGATTTAGTATCATCATTAATTATGCAATTTCAGTTGGTGGAATTTGAACAGATGCATTTACCATTTTACTTTGAATATAAAACACTTTTTTCTTTAAATTTTTGACCTGTAAAGATTGTGTGTGTCTTAAAGTCAAACCTAATATTTTTAACAACTTATTTCTGAGAATTTTTGCTTTACACTATATATGCAAATAGTATTACAATCACAATCATTGATACCCTTATGTAGAATAGGGTGTTAAATCTTTTTTAATCAAATGAAAAAAAGATTTAACATTAAATGTCAACATTTTTGGGATTAATTTTGTAAAGAGCTTTAATTTTCTCTCGAACCACTACTTTTAACATTATTTTGCTGATTTTACCATTGCTTTATCAAGAATACCATACAGAATAACTTTTTGATTTTTTTTACAAGTAATAAATGAATACAACCATGAGATAAAAATTTTCCTTCACTCTGATTGGTTATTTTTGTTCTTTACACAAGAGACCACCTATCAATAATTTTTGTTTTGGTTTTTAAAGTAAAAACATATGTTTTAGAATCTATTTTTAAACATTTATAATTTTTTTCAGAAAATATTTATGAAAATATTAATTATTTCAGAAAAATTAAATGTTAATACAAAAATTTACTTTTATGCAAAAACAAATTGAGAAAGAAATCAATGATATATGGTTGCATCTTTATGTTGACTGCTATAGATTATTTTTTCCAATTATGAAGAAAAATTTATTTTTAAAAAACTTTCATTTATTTTAATAATCTGACAAATTATTAATTTGCATTTTAGAAAAGGTTTTAATAAAATGAAAAAAAAATAGCCAGTAACATTGTGTCAATAATGTATTTTTTTTCTTTGAAAAAGAAATACATTATGGTATTTACACTCAAAAAATACTTTATAATGTGAACAATATAGTTATAATTTTAAGTGGGTTTTGCAATCTTGGATAGATATACCTAAAGAAATTATCAAAAAATCTTTTTTAAAATGTTACATTACTAATGATTTAAATAGCTCAAAAATGATGTATCCTGGTGGAATAGGGAAGATAAGAATTCAAGTCCTGAAAGTGAAGGTAGAATGTGAAAGTATGTTTAAAGAAGAATTTTAATAAATAAAGTGAGATTACTGTATTTATATTAGTTTCTACTTAAGTAAATAAAAAATTTTTTTTTTATTTTTCAATAAAATCCTATTCAAATTTTTAAATCCTATTTCATCTCAAATTCAGAGGTGCCTTATATTCAAAGTAATATGGTATTATTATTTATGCTTTTTATAATTAAAATAATTTTGCAAGTAGAATCTAATGATAGTAGACAAGATTTATATTTAAATAAATATGCTATGAATGCTTTTGACTTCATGTTTTAATTAGCTTATATGTTATGGGACTATCACAACTGATTTTCAAGAATTTTGACTAATCATAAAATTTAAATCAAATTAGTGTGGGATTGATTGATTGCATCACCTTTTTCTTATTTAACCTTCAATGGTTACAACAACCTGACTACCAAGTTTCAAATCTCTTAATTTCAAATTAGTTTTTAAAGTTAATACTTGATCTTCTCAGTATCTTTCTAAGTATGTCTCTATTTTGCAAAAATCAAATTAGTTGAATTAGCTAATGTATTTTTAATTTTAAACCCCATTTCTGTTCTTATGTAATCTCATACTGGTTATGGTCTAGATAGTTGTAAATTTAAATTCTTTTTTTACAAAAATTGCTTTTTTTTCTTTTAAGACTACATATATTCAAACTTAGTTGTAATAATGACAAAAATAATAAGCAAAATTATTTTGTTATAATAACTGATTATGAGAAAACAATCAACTGATTGTTAAAAATTGCCAATTAAATCCAGTTAATCAGATGTAATTTTATTTCATTTTTTGGCTATAATTTTAATTTTTTATACAACTAATTTAACAATTATTGTACATAATGCTTATAAACAAATCAAATTTGAAATGATCTGTATAACAAATATATATCATAGGAGTCTTAGTAGTTCTGATTTTAGTTTGAGTATCACAAAACTATACTGTAACTATTTTGGGTTAATTATTTTTCTAATGGTGTGTTTTGTCTATGATAAAATTTGGATTTTTTATAATTTTTTTTTAAAAAGAGATCCATCTTTTTTTTCCTTTTATTGATTACATGTAAAAAAAATAATGTGGATTTATTTCATTGCAAACATGGATTATAAAGCTGAGTCATTGTATATATGTTATTCAGATTGATTGAACCATTACTCCCAGGCTAAAGTTTTCTATCATCTCTATGTACACAACCTTTTTAATATTTTTTTGATATAAAATTATATAAAAAATAATTTATGAAAGCCAGTATAAATATCTTATTTGTTTTGTGTGCAGCTGCATGACTTATAATCATAGTCTAAATATAAGCAATTTTAATGCTTCATATTTTGAGATCTATAGTTATTTTTCTTTTCACTTCCTTACACAAAAGTTATAAATTTTTTGTAAGTAATAAATTATTAGAAAAGAAATCAAATTTATTTCATTGTAATAATATCCTAAATTTTCTAAAATGAAGCATCTATTTTTTTGATAAATTATAATTTATTATAGTATTTTTGGAAAATATTTGATTTATAATAATTGTTGTTAAATGTTAACCTTATTTATTTGAAAAGAACATTTATAGAAAAAGCCTGCAAGTATTGACGACTGATATGACCGCTAAAAAAATGGAAGTCTCCAGGATATCAACTTTCTCCTGTTTTAGAGTAAAAAATTATCTCAGGTAAGTCATATAATGTATTATTTTCTTAAGAATTTTAAGAGGAATGTAATAAACATGTCTAAAAATGTGACTTTAAAATTTAATTCTCAAAATTTAGAATTTGTAAACCTATATAAAATAAGCATTTTTAAGAGTGTTAATATTCTATTTTTCCAATTTATTTATGACATTGACTACATTTTCTCAATTTTACTACATTGAAAGATATTTGTAATTTCTGGCAACATATAACATTTTATTCTTGATATGTTCAAATGGAAATTATTGTTTAAATTGTATCTCAGTCCATGTTTTTAAAAAATCAATATTGTGGCTACTGAGAGTATATTTATAAGTTTATAATTAAAAGTTATGTTTAGTAATTTCAAAAAGCGAATGTGTGTGGGTGGGGAATAGTTATTTGCTGATTCTGGAGAAGTTTGAATTATGCGTTTATGATCAGCTGCCTAAGGCAGACATTTTTTTCATTTTATTTATCCTACCCACAGTTAATTATTTTGTTATTTATTGATCCCATAGAACTTATGTAATATTTCATTACTATAAATCCCATGAAGATTTATTTAATTAAAATAGTTCATGCATTTAATATTGGTCCAATTGTGTAAGAATGAATCCATGTTTAGTATTCCTGAATATCATTTCATTTGGCATCAAGTGATTGACTAATCAGTACCACATTCCACAACAATATTATATACATATGTATGCGCATGCATGTGTGATTAGATAAAACAGAAAATAACAATATATATATATATATATATATACAAATTGTTTTAATATTTATAACAATTTTTTTATTATTATAAAAGATAAAAAAAAATCTGTTGCTACATTTGTAAAACAGTTTTACCTGAAGAAATTTTAAAGCAGCTGCTGCATATTGTGTTTAGAAAGCAGCCAATTTTATTTTAGCAGATGCATTATAAATTTATTTAATAAATTATATACATATATCACAGTTGGTGTGGTGATTAAACAATGCTATTTTTAAGATTAATATATTCCATTTGAAATTTTGATACAAAATTTTTAAAATTATAATTATAAATTAGAATGATAAATGGCAACTTTAAATTGCTTTTCTTTTCTAAAAATGAAACTTAATATTTGTATATGATAAATAAATTAAGTATTACATAGTATGCTGAGTATCCCACATCTATGATCTCTGAGTTCAAATCTGGTTTAGAGAAATTTGAAATTTTTTTGGATCAAGAGAAGACTTGAAATTTTTTTAAGGTATCTGATTTACACAGCCTGGCTAACTACTCAATAATGTTTGGTAAATGATTCTATAAATATTATTATTACCAAAATGGTAAAGATCACAAGTTAGTTTTGATTAATTAAATTAAAATTAGTATCAATGCAACATCTGTAAAAGCAAAAATATGTTTAATTATTGAGCTGTATTTAACACTGGTGGAGAATGGATTATATTTCTACAAGCCTTGAACACATGGTTTACAATTAATCTTTTATCGTATGTACAAATATAATGTTAATGATTTGAAATTGAATAGTAGAAATAACTACCTCCCACTGAGTTATGTAATATGACAAATCATGAAAAGATGAAATGATGGTTTATAATTTCACAAATGTTATTATAATTAGAATTTAAATCTTAAATAAAATATTGTATCATTATTGTTATTGTTATGATATCAATTTTTATGAGACTGCAAAAGCGCAATGCTTCTTTTTTTCTAAATTTAAATGTAGTCCAATATTTTTTTGATAAAGTCATTCAACATTCTACAAAAAGTGAAATACTTCTACAATTAATAACATGTTAGTTTTCGTATTTAAATAATGTCAAAAAATTTATATTAAACTTATTGTACTGTTTTATTTACTTTTTTGGAGGATTCATTCAACTTAATTAGAGATACACTTAATTTTATTAGTAGAATGTAAAAAATATGAAACCATTTTATAATGAATGATGTTAATCTCACATCATTGATTTTTTTCATATCTAAGAATATTCTGAAAATTATTAAAATAACCTATTACTCTTTAATTATTTTATTTTTATCAAATCTTCCATTAGTTATATCTTAAAACAAAAACTAAATGCTGTAACAAAAATCCCAAAATCAGATTTAGAACAAACCTTTCAAACCAAGTACTTGCTTTAAATGAAAAATAATTAGAATATAAAAACAGTGTGTATATATAAAATATATATATATTTAAATTATTACTGATCATTTTTATTACATTGGAAACTATTATATTTTTTAATTCCAGATACAGATTTTAATTTCATGAATTCTAAATGCAAATATAATGTTTTTATACAGGCAAACAAAAACATTCATTTTTTCTTAATATTTATTTTTTCTGTTTATATGATACAATATTATACTAAACCAAACTTCAACTAATGTGTATTCTCATATTTTAAATGCATGGCTGCAGATGGTAGATAAAATCTTGCTAATGGAACCTATGAAATATTTTGACTCACACAGATCTACTGAGTTAAACAAAACTACTTTCTTTCTCAAACACTACATTTTGTTGTTTCGTATTTCTTACAATAACTTCCCTCATATACACTTTAATGAAAAAATATAATATATTAATGAAAGTAGGGATAGGAAAATAAAAGCAATATTAATTAAGAAGACAAAATCAAATTTGAATAGAGATGGGGAGGGTACACCTTATTTTTATAGGAGTATTATTAGTAATAAAAGATTAGTCTCAATATGTGAAAGAATTGTCTAGTTCAAAAAAGAATAATGAATCAAATTTGAACTTGTTTTAGCTTGCCTTTTCTGAACTGAATTTAAATAAAAATTTCCATATTTCCATAATAAAACTGGATGACAAAGCTAAATAAAAAATTAAAATTTTGGAATTAATAATATTTTAGAAGTTATAATTCAAATTGTAAAAGTTGGCAATGAATTTTCCTTCTTTTTATGTTAACTAATGAGATATTATTTTATATAGCGCTATGTTTATTTATGTAATAATAATACTAGTGATTAAGCCAATTCACATGCACTTTAATGAGATTATATAAATGAATACTCAATTTTCCAGACACGAGATATAGTATTTTAGAAAGAATGGAATGAATCCAAGGTGAATCCACCCATTCTTTCTGACCCAAACGTTTATGTATGGGCAAATCTTAAGTGTATGGAAATAAGAGTGTGAGATGTTACACCATCACTTTAAATTACATTTGTTAAGTTTGAATGAATGACTATATAAAATAATATCTCATTATATATGTTTAATTTCAACTAAAGAATTATGGTTCATAAATTGTCAAGATTTCGCAAAGTGTCATTCATTCAAACTTAACAAATGTAATTTAAAGTGATCGTGGAACATCTCACACTCTTATTTCCACACACTTAAGATTTACTCATACATAAACGTTTGGGTTGGAAAGAATGGGTGGATTCACCTTGGATTCATTCCATTCTTTCTAAAATACTATATCTCGTGTCTGGAAAATTGAGTATTCATTTATATAATCTCGTTAAAGCGCATGTGCATTGGCTTAATCGCTAGTATGTTAACTAATGTAAATAAAGAGAGAGAGAGAAAGACAAATAATTTATGTATAAAAATCAGAATATAATGTACATAAAATTTATATTCACAACATGATTTGAAGAGAGTAAAAGGATTTTTTTTTTTAAAAAAAAAATGTTATAAGAATGCAAATGTCATATTTGCCCTAGATGGTGATGATATATGTTGCTCATAAAACATTATGATTGAACAATATCAAAATGGTATAAATAGGTTTGGAACAAGCAACTAGGCATTATTAGTAGTACTAGTATTTTTACTCCAGAAGGGTTGCAGTATAATTCTATATTGATTTGCATGCCTGCACAGTCTCCTTTTAAAGCTGTGTTTCCATGATTCACGCCAAAGAAAGAAACAACCACTAGTTAAAAGTGTTTTCAATCACAATTTGGATTGCCATGTTTATTGATTGTTTTTAAAATATTTTTAAATGCTTCAGTTACAACACTCAGTATAATGACTTTATTTAGAAAAAATCCATCTACCATATTTGGCTAAATAACTAAAAACTATACCAGTCAAAATGCCTAGAAAATGCAGTCAGAATCAGATATTAGTGCTGAAGTTTGAAAATCCTGCTCTGCAACACCTCTATAATGCTACAAAAGAAGAAATGGATTGTTCCATATATAGACTTACAGATATTATACCTCATATAGTATCACCAGTGCTGTTGTATTTACTCTTTGTAACATCACCAGTGTTGAAAGAGAAGACCATCATCGGAGAAACTAAGGAAGACAACAGTATAATATTAAAAAAGCAGTACCTAAATAAACATGGTGACTATTTCAATATTTAAAGTGGTAAAATCTTATTATTATTCATACTACATAAGGTCTTTTACTTGAATCATAACTTTAATTTACAATATCTTTTGTTACTATAATATTTTTGTATATTTCTTGACAGCTGCGACTATGTACACAACCGTTTCATTTATTCATTATTAATAACTTGTTCTTTTTTTATTAACCCATTTAGTTTGTGTTTGTATCTCAATCCAAATATAATGTTTTTATACACACAGTTTAGTTAATATCCACAGCCCTGAGACATCATGTAAGTCACTGGGAAACATGCCAGGATGGCGGTAATAATTGATGATAATTGTTCCTTTAAAAAGTTTTTCAAGAGTAAACTTTTTTTTAGAAGGTTTGGCATCTTTGATTTTCTCTTTTAACGAAACTGAAAAACAAAATACTTTTGGGAGTGTTGCATTTTTAAGATATTAATCATCATCGTCACACATCAGGCAGATGTCATTATATATGTATATATACTATTATATCTTATAAATATTATGTCATTGATTGTATATGGTTCTGGATTCAAATTCGTCTTCCATCTACCTGTTACAATTTTTTTTATCGTTACAGTACATATATATATATATTGATACAAAGATTTTCACAGGTTGCATATATAAAAGACATATTTTGCAGGATTAATCTGTGTTAAAAAATTTAAATATTGATATACTGACGTTTCGACTTGATCACACAAGTTATCGACTGGGTGATAAAAGTTAGAAAGACACTTGTGGGATCAAGTCGAAACGTCGGTACATTAATACTTAAATTTTTTAACATGGATGAACCCACAAAATGTCTTTCATATATATATATATATATATATATATATTTCTACTTTTTCCCAAGTTAAATAAACCTGTTAAAAAAAGTATTCCAAAGAAAAAAATCAGTGAGTACATTAATTATATTATATTTGGATACTTTAAATATTAATAATTTATATTTTGTTTAAACAACCAAAGGTTTTGTCAAACGTGTGTTTGCATGCATGGATATTTTAAGTTGAAGCCATTTAGAACTTTTAGTTAATAATTGTAATAGATAGTTATAATGTTTGGAAGTTTTGGGTTTTACTCACACTATATTACACTTGAAAATCTTGGTTTTCAAAATTTTAGTTATTATTGAGTTTTAAATACTTGTATTTTGACTTTTTATCTAATTCGTCTTCGCTTGAAAATAGTTATTTAATTTAGTAAACCTTTTTCATATAACATTTCAGTGGTAAGAAAACATATTTTTAGATAAAAAATGCTTACTTTTTATCTCCAAGATATTTTATCATACTTAGTATTTTTTTCTGAGAAAGAACTATATTCTCAAAGTAAAAAGTACTTACCAGTTATAAGGTGAAATGTTTTAAAAGTGAAATGCAATGACATGTATCTTTTGGCAAAACTAATAAATATTTTTCACACTCCTATATATTATTTTAAAAAAAATGTATTTTGAACTATTTAAAATTGCTGAATGCATATGCTTAATCGTATACTTTTGATAAGAAATAAGGCAATCTTTTAAAAATCCCATGTGCAGCTTATGAGAAATATGTTCTTATTTCTTATGCTTGGCAGCCATACATCCTAATACTGATATTAGATAACATGAAATTCTTTATTACATATACATATGCTAGCTTTAATATATTTATTGAACACATTAGTATGTTCTGTTAGCACATATATCTGCTCATGAATATTTAAATGTGTAATACTTTAGCATAGTAGATAATAGTTAGAATCCTTAGAATATTTTTTTAAATAAAGGCATTTTAAATAAACAGAATAAGGTTTGCAATATTTTTTATATAAATTTTAAATATCTTCCTTACAAAATATCGATTTTTTTATTATTTCTAATTTGAATTTATATTTATTAATAAAGATTTTTTTAATATTTAACTATTTTTTTGCACACTTGCTGAATTCAATTATTTTAATATCTATGCTTTTTATAATGATGGTGATAAAATTATCTAATAATGTTAACTTTAATAATTAAATATAACTTTAATGCCTTCAATTATTTTCATAATCAGTATGTTCACCACACATAGATTGATAGAATGCAGATACATGGATGGTAAAAAAAAGAAGATATTTTAGTTTATTACAATGTTTAATCATTCTGAAAATAATTCTTCCTTGGTAGAGTTTTAAAATTCTTTCTTGATATTTGATAAACAAATTATGTTTATTTTTTGCAAATTATGATTAAACTCAATCATCACTTACACTAATGTATATCGAGAGAATGTAGGAGATATGATAGAAGACCCCTTTCCATTCCAATTGCCTAGGATATCATTTTCGTAATATGTTTTAAAATATATAATTTATATTTATCTTTATACTTCAAATGATAATCATCATCCCCATATTATCCATCATGCTATAGTAAATTTAGGCGACTAAAGTAAAGTCTTATTGATTCTTAGATTTAAAATTGCAAATAATTTGAAAACACCAACATGAAGTTTATTTAAAACATATATTTATTTTATTACCATTTACTTCATTACATTTTATTTAGCTGCACCAACATAAGGTTTAGCTTTTATTCTCTATCTACCATTTCAATATATATATATATATATATATATATGTGTGTGTGTGTGTGTGTGTGTAAAAAAAGTATTTTTGGGCTTAAACCATGTATTATTTTGTATTTGATGAAATAACATTCACAATGTTCAAGGACAAGTTTTTTATTAAAAAAATAGTTAATTTTAATCATTTTTATAGTCATTCAATAGAATATAAATTATCCAATAATGAATAACATTTCTGTAGCATAATTTTTACTATACCACTACCTTGTGTGAGAGTTTTGTAGTGAAAATTAACTACAGAAAAAAAAAAGTGTATTATTTTGTATTATTTTCCAAGTTTTAATAAATAACATCCACCATTTTCATGGGCAAGTTTTTAAAGAAAAAACAGTTTTTATAAAAATAAAAAAAAAACTTGACTTTGAAAATGGCACATGGTTTGATAAAAAAAAATACTTTGTTTAACAAATAACAGTGAAAACATTACATCGAATATATGTATACACACACACATATATTGAATAATACAATTTCAATTTTTTATCAACAAAGTGAGGAATGTACGAAGTATTTATTGTAAAAGCTTGTCATGCACCACAAATTGGGATTCAAGTCTGAACCACGTGAATCCTACAAATTTTCAAAAAAATTTTTTTTTTTTCAGATAGTTGATTGTCACATAGCCAGGAATTAGTTGATAAGTTAATATCTACCAAAGAAAAATATATTCTAAGAAGAAAAATTGTCAAAATAATATGAATAGTCAGAGAAATATCAAAGGATCGACTGTAAGAAACAACAAAATTGATTGTAGTATTTATGCAATCATTACAAGTGATGGTATACAGACATTAAATATACAATTTACATTAAAATGATAAAAATATTATGGCTTTATTTATATTAGGTTAAAAAGTGATATATAAAATTATGGAAATCATATTTTGATAAATCTCAGTGAATTGATTAATTTTCACTCAAATTTTCAAAAGTGATGGATAAAAAGTTTTAAATGTATATTAGTTAGTACAAATAAGAAAATAATATGATTCTCACATGGAAGTCTATATGGCATTTAAGCACTTGAAGTGAAAGAATTAATTAAGCTGCGATCCATGGACATTTACTTCTCAAGTTCATTACTCTACAACTGCATTAAACCATGGAGAGAAATAATTAATAATTGTAATTTATTTTATAATCCTTTCAATGTTCAATAGGTTTTATATATTGAAATAAAAGGTTTAATGCGATAAAGAAATAAAATGCCATTCAATTTATTTTTACTTATGGCTAAGATATTGTTAATAAACTTCAATAAATTGCAACTTTATTTTTTCTTTTTATATGAAAAAAGGTGTACAAAAGAAGCTGTTGGAATTGTGAAATACCCATTGAAAGATTTTAAAAGAAGTGAAGAAATCAATATTTATTTTGTTGATCATAAAAAGATATCAGAATGAACTGAATTGTTTAAAAAAAAGGTATAGAATCAAAGAAATACTATTGTTAAAAAATGTGCATGCTGGGATAAAGGATATTTGTAACACTAACTTACAATTTAAAGAAAAGACAGAAGTGGCACAGTTTATTCTAGTTGTTCAATAGTTGTTTTAATAATAATAATAATTAAATGATTCTTTACTTGAGGAGTTATATATAAAACTTCTATTTTACTACACACATATAAAACACATAAATAAAAATATATGAAAAAAGTGACCTTCAAGATGAATTTTTAATTCAAAAAGACTATTGTGTTGGTTTAAATTATCTCTCTCAAGTCCTGATAAATATTTATTAATATCAATTACTATAAATTAATCTACCAGCACACACACACACACATATATATATATATTAGGTATTTACGTATTAGTCTAGTGATGAGATTTCGCATGCGTATTGTCTGGGAATATTTTTTTGGAAAAATGATCTATAAATGTAGTTACTGGAAATGATACCAACATCTATTAACACGGATTTATGTTTTTTGTGTGAAAAATTATCTTCCACTATCTAAATTTATAAAGATATTTTATTTTGAAAAATAGCCATCTATAATTTTATTTAATGGAAATGAAACAAACAAGCATTTACGTTTTTTCTGAGAAATGATCTTACAATAAGTAAACTTAACAATCTAAATTTATTAAAAGTTGTATTCAAACCAAAAGAAAAATACATTTTGACTCATAACTTTCTTGTCATTGGAATATTATCTAATATTCACTTACAAAATTAATTCATTTTTTTGTAAATATTGTATATGTGTTGAATTAGTTCTTTATTTACACATTTGTTTGTATCAGTGACTTTCATCACTGCCAGATTAATATGTAAGTACCAATATTTATTATGAATCATTTATTAAGTTAAAGAGTATTATACATTTATTACGTAATATCATAAATCCAACATTAAGTGGAAATGCATATTAAGGGTTATATTCAGATGTCTTTATTCATGTATCTAAAATGTTTGTTGGTGAAACAATAACATTAAGTATATTACACATGAAAAATGAGAAGTGAAATTGAATTAATATCATGTAAATGTATTCAACAATAATAGTTATAATATTATTTAATTAAATTTAAAGCTTATTTTATCTAGGCTAAAAATGGTGTAGTAATCTCTATCTTAGTTAATGAATAAATTAGCCATTAATGCATTTTTTTTATAAATGTCAAACATGGGAATGCATGAAATTTAGCACTTGTAAATTAATTTTCAGTAATTGAAGAAATGACAAAGTTGAGTTTGATAACAGGGATTTTAGGATTTTACTTTACCATTGCATCATTAAAGTGCTAATTATGTGAGCAAGAAATAGAGAACAGAACATCAATCAGATCAGAATTTCTGATGTTGTGTCAGTGCTTCAGATAGTGAGAGAGAAACTAACAAAATAATAAGAGTTACTACAAATTATAATTACCAGGAAGAAGGTAGCAAGTTCAACTAAAGACATGATGATACCTGGAGAAAGTGAAAATTTAAAAATAATAGAAAATCACAGAATAATTTAAGCTGATTAATAGACAATTCAGTTAAAAAGTAAGGTATTTACACAGTTTCCCTGCCAGAAAGTTTGCCACTTGTTTTATTCTAAATTATTCATTTTTAAGTGCTTGGAGGCTTCCAAGACATAGTATAAACAATATGGCTGACTCTAAATTATTGCATTCAATATTTACATTTTTTATTTATTAAAATGATAAATAAACACAGAGTTGTAAATAAACATTTTTAAAAGTAAATGCAGTAAAGAAAATAAAAATAAAACCAGATTAAATAAACAAAGAATGTTTCGGAGGTTTCTAATCATGTTCCTTTCCAAAAATATAGGTGCTTAAAACATGTTCACATATGACAACACCATTGCATCTTCATTCATACATTAAAGGGTGATATCATCCTCTTATCACATACTTTTAGGCAGGAACTATCCTGCAATTTTAAAAATAGTCCACTGCATCTTGTTATGTTAATGAAATATTCCAAATTTTAAACATACTTCCAAAAGTGTTAAGGCAAAAAAGAAATGTTAACAAAATCACACATGTTAATGAATGTCAACAAAAAAAGAAAATGATGTTAATTTTAACCACATGTTGTCTGTTTACCTCATGTTAATATTTGTTGTTGAACATGTATAGCTTGTTAATTTTAAAAAATATTAACAAGTGTATTGGAAATTGAATGTAATAATATATCAAATTCTTACATTTTATTTCTTTTTGACAATAAGTAATATGTTATAAAATTACAAAAAAATCAAGTCAGATGTCACATGATCTAATTTAATAAGCTTGTATTTATAGAGCTCACAAAATAAGCTCTTAACGAGCTTTGAGAATATCCCCAACACCTGAACGGTTTCTTCTATTGGCATCATCAGTGAGGTGCTATAATATTTAAGCATTGGATTAAAAATACCAGGATAAGCCCAGCACATTATCTAATGTATAACTATTAAGTAGAAAATTTAAAATTTTCAGACATCCATATGTCTTCCAATCCAGTTATCTAACTTAAATAGTTCTATATATAACATTTGTAAATGCAAGCTTATTAAATTAAGTCATGTGACATCTGACTTAATTTTTTGTAATTTTATTTTTTGCTGTTAAGGTTTTGGTGATTTTATTTTGCTAAAGCTATTAATATATGGTGTATCTGAACTTAGTTCAGTCTCATATGGCTCTTTAAGTTAGATAGCTGAATTGGAAGACATATGGATGTCTGAAAATTTCAGATTTTCTACTTAATAGTTATAGATTAGATAAAGTGCTGGTTTTGTCCTGGTATTTTTAAACTAATGCTTGAATATCCTAGCACCTTACTGATGATGCCAGTAGAAAAAACTAGTCTGGAGTTGGGGATAGTCTCAAAGCTTGTTAAGAGCTTATTATGCGAGCTCTATATATAACATTTGTAAATACAAGCTTATTAAATTAGGTCATGTGACATCTGACTTGATTTTTTTTTGTAACATAAAAAAGCTTCAATAACTGCTTAAAATGTATAAATAAACACTTTACATCAATGAACAAACTAATTAAACTATTTAAATAATCTGCTTATCTCTCCCTCTGACAGTATTCAGTTCTGTAGCTTTCTTCATTTTATTCTATTGTATTTAATTATGACTTTATTATTATTACTCATCATCATCATCATCATTATTATTATTATTGTTATTATTATTATTACTATTTCAACAATAATAAACTTTATTGATTCTTTTAGTTACATAGTATTACAATGCCAATTAAGTGTAGAAAGATACTTGTTTAATTCTATTACTCATATTCTATGATAGTTCAATTTTGCATGTTACCATATTATTTTATCAAAAGTATATATATATATATAATAATTCAAACAAATATATTTAATACAGAATTCAAAATTAAATAATATATTCTTTACCAGAAGTACTTTCAATTGTTTCACTGACAATCTTTATCAACTGTTAATAAAAATGTACAAAAAATAAAAACTCGCATTACCGGTCAACGATATCATTGCGGTTAGATTCGATCTTCACTTTCATTTCGATCGTAAGAAAAATTGAGCATATGTAAATATAAATGTGAGGAATAAAACATAATAATAAATATAAATCATAATTTTTTTTTTTAAAAAGTCTTGTTAAATTAACATTTAATCATTCAACTTGCCTAAGTAATAGTTAAAGGTAGGAGAAAAGAAACTTGGAAGGGAGGGGGCAGAAATTTAGCTGGTAATAGGGAATCAACAGTCAACATTTTTTTTAAAATCATTATATTTGTGTGTAATTACTGTTTTGTCTTGTAAAAAAAAAGTTTTGTCTTTTTGATCATATATAATCAATTTGTGTAACGTAATTACTAACACTAAGTAAATTCTTTTTTTTTTTATGTTTTTGTTTTTTGAGGAAGTTTACTGATATGTAACGATATATAAATATGTCGTTACATTAATTTAAAATAAAAACTTAAAAGTTCGCAAATAAAAGTAAAAAACTAAATGCTAAAATTAAAATGTTTGTTAAACGTATATACATTCGCACAGATGCCAAACTTTAAAAATTTTTTTTTTTTTAAAAAAAACAAGTATTTGAACGTACTTTTTTTATAAAAAAGTACAAGTTTTAAAAATAAAAACAGGTATTAATTAATGTAATCTGTAAATGGAAATGATTGTTTATAAATTGTTTGAAAAGCAAGCTAGCCTTGGGCTCTGGTATAATTAAAATGATGAGATGAAAATTGGATAAGAGAATAGAGAAAAATTAGTTTGACCAATGGAAGCACTAAGCCTTGGCTCAGACCCTAATGAAAGTGATGGATTAGTGACGTTTTGTTGATTGAATCTGTGTGGATAATATAAAAAGGGAAATACAGTTTTTTCAGACAGTTCCAGTGTTGTGTGTTTGAGAGTTGTGGTAGGATGCACATACCACACTCTATTTAAAAAAAAAGAAAAAGGAAAAGACTGTGATACCTTGAACCAGCTATTGCCCTCTCCAGAACATTATCTTCCAATGGAGGCGTCGCAGGAATTAAAAACAGGAACCTGGACTCTTCTACCATAAGCTATATGAAATGAACAGTTATTAAAATCAATTAAGAACTTTCGTCAAGTTTTATAAATTGATAAACAAGCCAACTTAAATGTTAAAAACGGACTCTTATCTGACTTTTGTAAGTTTTTAAATCAAATTAATAATGTTTAATTTTATATGTTTTCCGATTGATAAAAATCATTTCCATTTTTTTTTTCCTTATTGTATGAATTATTTGTTGTTTAAATTTTAAATGATGAAATTTAAGGTTGGGCACCAATTATAATGATCGAAATGCAAGTGAAAATCGAATCTAACTGCAAAAACAATATCTGCAACTACCAAAGCGCCATCTAGGCATTTGAGCCTAGAAAAATTTATAAAGTAGGCAGATACGCGCTGTTAAGATTCCACTTTATTTAAATATTCCGATCGTTAGCCCAAGTCACTAGCTCAGCGGAGACGCAGAGATAAAAATCTATATCTTAATTTATATCTTAAATATCAATAAATAAAAGCCACTGCCAGAAATTAACACATAAAAATATTTATTTACGCACATATAAAATAACATTTAAATTTTGAGGAATAAGTTTAACATTTTAGATTTTTATATTAACTTTTAATTTTACATTTAACTAAGTTTCAATGAGTTTAATATTTTATTTAGCTAGTCAAGTATGAATAGACTACATAGATCTGCATTTGAAAAGAAAATATTCTTCCCTGATTTAACCTTAGGCCACAAATTTCGCAACCAAACTGGCACCAATCCATCTGATACATTCATGTATTCAATGTAGCATGATACGACAACACAAAATACTATACTGTCAGGAAAGTACATCTGAACAATAAGTAGAATTAGAGAAGACATTGACTCTCCACCAACAGGAATGTCACATCTGTTGGCAAATAGAACAATAAACAAAAAACTCCATAGGAATGGACTGCAGTCTTCTGCCGACTTACCAACCCATCCATAGGCAAACAGAAGGTGTGTGGCATATATATACAATCCTTCCTGAAGCGGATCTCATACTACATCTACTAATTACACAAATATATTCAATCCATTGAGCCAATTCAACTACGAAACGAATAACCTAAGATTACCCTCCCTTAATATAACTTTACAAAACTATATAGCCATTCACGCCCAACTTAAATTTAACATTTAGATACATTCGCACAAATGAATTTTATAAAATTTGTTTTAAAATGTTGAGTATAGATCAGCTGCACAGATTCCACGGTTGAAAACATCCCAAATTAAACACAACCGATCAAAATACAAAGTCATCGATAAGCGTCACTTGCATAGGGAATATACAAATCCCATTAGCATTCATCGTAAGATGCTTGCAGAGATATCGTTGACATATATTCTAATCGAATGTGAAAACCACAACATTATCAACCGCTAACGAATCTATGCAACGTCTATACCCAACCTTAAATTTCATCATTTAAAATTTAAACAACAAATAATTTATACAATAAGAGAAAAAAAAAATGGAAATGATTTTTATCAATCGGAAAACATATAAAATTAAACATTATTAATTTGATTTAAAAACTTACAAAAGTCAGATAAGAGTCCGTTTTTAACATTTAAGTTGGCTTGTTTATCAATTTATAAAACTTGACGAAAGTTCTTAATTGATTTTAATAACTGTTCATTTCATATAGCTTATGGTAGAAGAGTCCAGGTTCCTGTTTTTAATTCCCGTGATGCCTCCATTGGAAGATAATGTTCTGGAGATGGCAATAGCTGGTTCAAGGTATCACAGTCTTTTCCTTTTTCTTATTTTTAAATAGAGAGTGTGGTATGTGCGTCCTACCACAACTCTCAAACACACAATGCTGGAACTGTCTGAAAAAACTGTATTTCCCTTTTTATATTATCCACACGGATTCAATCAACAAAATGTCACTAATCCATCACTTTCGTTAGAGTCCGAGCCAAGGCTTAATGCTTCCATTGGTCAAACTAATTTTTCTTTATTCTCTTATCCAATTTTCATCTCATCATTTTAATTATACCAGAGCCCAAGGCTAGCTTGCTTTTCAAACAATTTATAAACAATCATTTCCATTTACAGATTACATTAATTAATACCTGTTTTTATTTTTAAATCTTGTACTTTTTTATAAAAAAAGTACGTTCAAATACTTATTTGTTTTTTTAAAAAAAAAATATTTTTAAAGTTTGGCATCTGTGCGAATGTATATACGTTTAACAAACATTTTAATTTTAGCGTTTAGTTTTTTACTTTTATTTGCGAACTTTTAAGTTTTTATTTTAAATTAATGTAACGACATATTTATATATCGTTACAATTTATATATATATATATATAATTCAAACAAATACATTTAATACAGTATTCAAAATTAAATAATATATTCTTTACCAGAAGTACTTTCAATTGTTTCACTGACAATCTTTATCAACTGTTAATACAAATGTACAAAAAATAAAAACTTGCATTATCCATCATTCAATCTATTCAAATTTCCCACAATTCTGTTGTCTTTATATTAGCTGATTGTTTATTCATTAAACCACCTCTATTCCTAGATATCATCATTGCCTCTTTAATTTTATGTTTTTCACTACACTTTTCAATTTGAATAATTTTTATATCTCTATTATTAAATTAAAACCATAATTACATGTTTTATTATGATCAAATATAATTGATGGAGTATTCTTATTTACTGAAGATATATTTTCTTTCTGTACACGTTTATATAATGTCTTATGATCATTATATCATTTTTGTAATATATATATATATATATTGTACCGGTAAAAATCACCATATCGATCTGTCTGTTTCAATATATATATATATATATTTGTAAATGAATCCATCCTCTTTGGATGTAATGTCACTAACCATATTATTATCAAACAGGATCTCAATCTTGATCATCTTTCTTTAATTCTTAGCAAATAGGAGATTCATTTTAATCATGGTTCTTTAATTTTTAGATCTCATGATATATCAGGAAAAATCATTATAAGGGTACACAATGTGATCAGATTTAATTGATTCAATGTCTAACATTGAAATTTTATTGACTGAATTAAGTCCTCTCATATTTATCACAACAATTTTAAGTCTCATTAATAATCTTGTTTGAGTTTATGCACTCATGACTTGCTTCCCTTCATTTCCATGACATCCTGAAAGACCAGCATACTCTCTTCATCCACTGCTACAGCCCAGCCATATATCTCCAACTCACTATGAGGGCTCTCTTGTTCAATTCTCACCTTTTTAAATCTTCTCTCTTTTTTGCTGGTCAGTCTGGTTTGTGCCTATGTTATCCATGCCTTTCTATTTAGGTGGATGGATCCAAAGTGATAGCTTCCATCACTATAGTCGATATTTTGTTCATAATTGATGGCCATGGTAAAAGTTTGGCAGCTATTCTCCATCTTTGTTGTACATCAATCATGTCTTCAATTTCAGTCTCAAGTGCCACTACTTTTGTGCAATCATGATTTGCTCTCTGACTGATTTTATTGGTCAATTTTTAGCTGGTTTGCCTTTGCTCTAATTTTTTTATTATCTTTTTTATTGCCTAATTTCTCTTGCTCATATAAGTGAGCATTTTTCTTACCTTGGCTATTATTTTCTTGTATGTCATCCAGTTTGTTATTTCCTGCTTTTAAACCATCTAAATCTTGGTCACTCTCTATATGATTGATGCATTTTAACTTCTTATCTGTCCTTGCTTTATTTTTCATCCCTTCAATTATATCTTCTTTATCTGGTTGGTCTATTTCTCCACATTTTTTCTTTTTTCTTATCTATTTTTGGTCTCCAGTGTTCGTCAAGGGTATCTTCAATTCCAGTGTCAGATTCCAGTCTTTGATTGTTATTTTGATTTGTTTTTTCTAATTGATTTGGTTGATCAAATTTTATCTGTTTGCTCTTGCTTCAGTTCTTTTATCTTTTTCATTGGCTAGTTTCTCTTTCTCAAATAGCTGGGATTTTACTAAGTGATGTGCATCTTTCAGCATACATTGCTTCCTATTTCTTTGTATATAATCTACTTCTTTATTATTTTTTTGCACATCATCTATCTCTTTGTTGCTCTCTTAATGTTTGGTGTGTTTCCTCTTCTTATTTGCCCTTGCTTGATTTTCAGTTCCTCTGTTGTATATTCTTCATCTGGAAGCTCTATTTCTGCCCATTTTCTAAAAAAAATTCTGAATGCCATCTATTACTTGGCCAGTCTCTGGTTGTTTAGCATTTTACACCTTCTTGTCTGGGCTTGGTTGCCCTTCTCTTGCTCTGTTGTGTATTCTTTAATTAATATTTCCTGTGTTTTAGATGTTGACTGCTCATTGCTGTTGTGCTTTTTTCTGCAGTCTATTGCCAGGTGTTGTCTACTGCCAGGCCAGGTTTTCTCTACTGCCACACACAAAACATTGTGGTCTAGGTCCTTTAATTTGTAGTTATGCTAGGGATATCTTCAGGTCTTATGCCTTCACTGATCTTGAACTTAGATAAAAAAAACTGTTTGAAAAAACCAGTGCAGGCCTGTCTGAGCAATATATTGGCTTCATATATATTGATTGTCCAAATGGTCTCATTAGTTTTGTGAAATCATGGATATTATACACAAAATAGGTATTTTTAATAATGCAAATGTGATAAATTTGCTTTTCTTTATCTACAACGACAAGAGCATAATTTAACAAAGCTTTAATTTTTTTTTGAAAATCTGTGCATTGCTTGTTACTAAAGAATTCTACTGCCAAATACTTTGAATTGGTATGTTCTCCTATGGTTGATACTGAGCTCCACATAACTCTTTGTATAAGATTTTCTTAGGAAACTTGTAAGGGAGACATATTTTTATCTGTCACTGCCAATATGACTGTCTTATTTAAGAAAAATATCTTAAATGAAGTAAACAACTTTTTCTGTATGCTCTCATTAAATCTATGATTTATCTCTTCCACTTCTTCTTTTGTCCAAATGTTCTGCAAAGGCTCATCAGCATCACATTCATCCATATTCATATCATTTATTTCATTCATGTCATCCTGATTGGCCCTTCTAAATCTTGGAAATTGTTTTGTATTTTGTGAATTTAATTTTGCTATATTTGCATATGTTGTCTGTGCTATAATATTGTTATCTGTTTGTGATGTCTGATTCAAACCAGACTTTGTCTTGCATTCTGATGTGAATGCTATTTTATCAATATCTTGTATCAGTGTAGCACTTAAGAAAAAATGAAAATAAACCATAAATCATCTACTTTCACTGATAGGCATGATAATTAAGCATTTTCAGGTGATGTCTTAAAACCAGTTTTTCTCCAACTCCTTATTTGTTTTCCACCTTTTCTGGGAACCTTTATCTAATGCATCTAATAATAACTTGAAAGGCTGAAACCTTTATCAGATGCACCTTAAAATGCTTATTACTAATATATCTAAGTAAAAGCACAACAGGACTGCACTATTATTATAATAATAATAATAATAATAATAATAATAATAATAATAATAATAATAATAATAATATTATTAATTATTATTATTATTATTATTATTATTATTATTATTATTATTCAATTCAATTCATTTATTTATTGTACAAAACTACTGCATAAAGCCAATTACAGTATTGCACCATAACAAATATATAAATACATAAATGAGTTTAAATGACAAATTACTAACATAATTATGTGCCATATTTCAATAAAAGATAATTAACACATTTAAAAATCTAAAGTAAAATTAAATATCAGCATATAAACAATTATTATTAAGACATTAATATTAACAAATAAATAAAAGGGATAAATATAAAGCACATAACAAAATAAAATAAAAAAAAAACAATTTAATATATAATATAAACAAAATTAAGTTAAACCAATCAAATCTGACATTTAAATTTAATAACATTACAGAATTGATTATAATCTAAATTGAAGTAATTAATATTGCTACAAATCTGATTATATAAAGATGGTAGCGTAAACAAAGGAGAAAATCTAAGAACATTGGAATGACAAGTTTTAATGTAACAAACAGACTCAGACCGAGTATCATGCACATGAGATCTAATTATAACAGTAGAAATTGTATTAGATAAAAGAACTATTTTATTAACAAGTTTATAAAGATATTTAATATCTCTATATTGTCTTCTAGAAGAAAGATGAACAACAGTTTTATTTCCCAAAGAAACAAATTTAGAAAACTTATTATACACTGATTGTAATAAATTACATCCCTGTTTAGAGCTAGGATTCCAAATGACTGAACAATATTCAATGATGGGAAGAACCAATGATAAAAATAATTTAAATTTTGTATCACCACTGAAATGATAATCAAACCTTAAAATAGTACCTATAATTTTTAAAGCCTTACCAATAATCATTTCCAAATGAGGAAGAAAGGATCCATTACTAGAAAATATAACTCCCAAATCTTTTTGGGATTCAACAGAAATAATTTTGTGAGAATTAATAAAATAAGAAAAATGCAAAACTTCAGATTTTTTAGAATACGAGACTAAGGAACATTTACTGAAATTAACAGTCATATTATTTAGATCACAACAAGCACTAAAATTATCTATATCATTTTGAAGAAGAGTGCAATCAAACACAGATGTGATTCTTCTAAAGATTTTACAGTCATCTGCATAGCACAAAAGATAAAACGATTTTAAGCAATCCTTAAGGTCATTCATATACATGTTAAAAAGCATAGGTGCTAAAATACTACCCTGAGGAACTCCCAAATTACATTTAAAATTAGATGAAATAGTATTATTAAATTTAATGTATGCAGTACGACCATGAAGAAAGGATTGAAACCAATAAACAAGCTTAGTAGAAAAACCCATTTGATATAATTTGTGAAGAAGAATACTGTGGTCTACTTTATCAAAAGCTCTTGATAAATCAAAATAAATAACATCAAGTCTCTGCTGGTCTTCAATTGCATGAGCTATATGATCATAAATTGTTAACAAATTAGTTTCTACAGATCTATTAGGTATAAAACCATGCTGTGAAGAAGAAATGAGTTTACTAACATCTAAAATAATTTTATTACAAACACACCTCTCAAAAATTCTAGCAATAGTATGTAAAACAGAAATGGGTCTATAGTTATTAATACAATCACGTGATCCATTCTTAAAAATTGGGACCATTTTGGCACACTTAAGCACATTAGGAAAAACACAAGAATTAAGTGATAAATTAAAAATAAATGCAAGAGGTACTGCAATAAATTCAGCTAGCCCTTTGTAAATAAATGAAGGAATATTATCATTTCCCAAACTAGAATGAATTTTAAGTCGCTTAATAGCCATAACAACATCATCCTTAGAAATATGGTCAATCATACAATGAACAGTTGAAGAATTACAAAATAATGTAATATTTGAAGATATTGTATCATGTGATGAATATACATCAGCAAAATGTTTTGAAAAGTCATTTGCACTTAAAGTGAAACCATGAGTAGCTTGAACCCTTTTCTTACCCAAACCAGACTTATTAATGAAATCCCAAAATTCTTTAGGGTTAGAAGAAATATTAACCTCAATTTTTCTAATATAATTCTGCAAATCTCTTTTATAAACACGCTTCATCAATCTTCTGAAATTAACAAAATTATTATAAAAAAAGATATTCTGCATTTTAAAATAAAGTCTACGATGATAAGACTTCCTTTTAATAATTTTAATAAGATAGCATGAAAACCAAGGAGGAAAATCCTTATAAAAAGGCCGCTTATTGGGAATATACAAATCAATAAAACTATTAAGAATCTTTAAAAACCCATCCAAGCAATGATTTACATCATTAAAAGAATACAAAAAAATCCAATTAACCTTAGAAAAGTTACTACAAAAATCAACATAATTACCCTTCCCATAATCCTTTCTTGAAATATTAGAAAAATTAATCTTTGAGTGACAAACGTTAATATAAAACTCAAAAGGTGGATGATGAGCATCAATAGGAAAATTAACAGAAACAACTTAAAAATTACTAACTACTGTTGAATTACATAAAATATAATCCAAAGTACGATGATAGGAATTAACAAATGGGTTATATTGCTTAAGTCCTAAAAATTTACAGAACTTTAACATTCTAGAAGCCTTAGAAGACAAAACTGAAAAGTGTGTAGCAATTCTACCCTGATATAAATCCAGAATATTTAAATCACCAGTAATAATAATATTATCATAGCCAATCAGAAAATCTTCAAGAGATGTCAAAAAATAATCAAACTCCAACAATGACAAAGTGGGTTTGAGGTAAACATTACCTAAAATAAATTTAAAATTGTGATTTAAAGTTTCACACCATGTAGATTTACAAAAAGAAGAAAAATAAAGTTCTTTATAAAAAACATCTTTATGAAGAGCAATCAGAGTACTACCACCTCGAGAAATATTATGCATAGATCTGTCAGTTTGCAAAATACTGAATCTATCATCAAGAAAAGAACAATCAGGAAATTGTTGATTTAACCAAGTTTCTGTAAGTAAAATAAGATCAAAATGTTCTGTTTCAAAAAATTGTTTAATTTGAACACATTTAGTTCTCATACCTCTGACATTCATGTAAAAACAAGAAAGGTCTACCATGTTACCCACAAAGATAATGGAAACAACATAAAAACAAAAAGAGAAAAAGAGATAAAGAAAAAATAAAATAGATAGTAAAACAAAGTAAATTCTCTTAAAACCTTAGAGAACTGGCCAGAGATCCATAAAAAAAAGAAATAGAAGCACCGCAAGGCCATAAATTTGGGGGATATTATATCATTATGTTTATGTGCAGAAACAGAAATATAAAAACAAGAAGACTTAGAATTATTCATATTAACTTTATGACAAACAATACTAGTTTGTAAATTATTTTCAAGAAATACTGTAATATCTTTTGAACTGAGATCTACTCTCATATTAGAAAGAAAATATCTATTATAAGTTATATTAGTATTAGAATAAACATTAGCAAAATTAGATTTATTAAATCCATCAGATATATTAATATTTTTAGTTCTTGAAAAGTCATTTTTACTAGAAGATAAAGAGGAGTATCCAGAATGATTTAGCTGATAGTTGCTATTTGAATGAAAGTCAAGTGAATGTGATCTATAAACTGGAATGAATTAATAATAATAATAATAACAATAGTAATAATAATAATAATAACAACAACAACAACAATAGTAATAATAATAATAATAATAATAATAATAATAATTTATTTATTTATTTTTATTTATTTATTCATTATGAAGCAAACAATAAATGTATAATACAGTGAGATAAATTCCATACAAGAAAAATCTTGTGTGAGAAATTTAAATGTAACAACTAAAAACACTAATAAAATACAAAAAAAAAAGTATAAATATAACATAAAATATTAAAATCACACAGATATTGCATTTGGCAATTCAATCACAGTAGTAAATAATTACAACATAACATACAATATAAACAAAAAAATAAAATAAAATAAAACTAATGCTTAGCATAATATAACCAGTGCCATAAATGCTTTTTAAAAATCAAATAAGATAGTGTTCATTAAATTCACAGAACAATCTCTTATAAATACATATTAAATAATTTAGGACCATTATAACTAAATTGCTTCCTACTGGATGTTTTAAGAAAATTAGGTAAAGCTAGCTGATATTTAGTAGATAAACGAGTATTTACAACAGAAGATTTAGTATCCAAATGAAGTTTCCTACAATAAATATCAAGAATCACTCTATATTTATACAAATGGAAAACATCTAGTATATTAAAAGTGGCATAAATATCTTTAACAGATGTGGTACGTGATCTACCAAAAATGATACGCATTGTATAATTCTGTAAAACAGACAAAGTAGTCATTGCAAAAGTAGAACAGTTCCCCCAAACTGATATATTATAACATAATAAGCTTTGATAAGAAGAAATATATAAAGTAATCAAAGCTGACCGAGGAAAAAATTTAGATAAGTAGAAAAACATATAATTTAATTTACGTAAACAAGAACAAAGAAAGTCAATATGGTTTGACCAGGATAGTCTGGAGTCAATAAAAACACCTAGATAGCAAATATTATCAACAAATGAAATGTTAGCACAAGTACAAGTGCTATTACAATGCCAAAAATACTTATTACAAATAGTAATGTTAAGCGAATGAATATTTGACTTATAAGAAAAATTAATAGCTTTTGTTTTACTCAGATTAATTGATAAATTATTAAATGCTAACCATTTACTAATTAGGATTAAATCATCATTAATTATTTTTTCAACAAAATTATATGAAACTGCAGCATAAGATAAAGCAATATCATCTGCAAAACCATAAATCTTATATTCTAAAGGTAAAGAAAATAAATCATTTATATAAATTATAAATAAAATGGGACCCAAAACTGAACCTTGTGGTACACCATGGTTAACTGTTATAAAAGAGCTTACAACACCAGAAATATTTGTTGCTTGTTTTCTATCCTTTAAGTAACTCGCAAACCATGAAATAAATCCACCACAAAAACCATATGAATATAAACGCTTAAGTAAAATTTTGTGAGATACAGAGTCAAATGCCTTAGACAAGTCTAAATAAATAGCAACAGTTTTAAAATCCTTATCTAGCGAAGTTGTCAAATTGTTTACATGACTATAGAAAGTGTCCAAGGTACTTCTACCAGAAATAAATCCATATTGATGTTCAGATAAAATATTATTTTTAGATAAAAATGACATCATTTTCTCTTTAACCACCATCTCTAACAATTTGGATATTACAGATATAATAGATATTGGTCTATAATTGTCAAGCTGTACAGGATCACCCTTTTTAAAAACAGGTGTAATAAAAAACAACTTTCAAACAAATAGGAAACAAATCAACATTTAAGGAAAGATTAAACAAATAAACAAGAACAGGTATGAAAGCTGACTTATTTTCCTTAAGAATCTTTGGTGTTAACTTATCTAGACCAGCTGAATGAACATTCTTTAAGAGATCAATTTTACCAGACAAATCCAAATCAGTAACATCTGTACACAAAAAAAAAAAATTTAGACAAGAATCAGCAAAAGACAATTCTTGTACTAGTGTTCTATCTATTGATAGATCTGAAAAAAAAAATTATTAAACAAGTCAGCAACACATTTTTCATTATTTTCTACTTCAATCAAATTATCATTGTGTTTTATAAATTTAAGTTGATTTGACAAAGGTTTCTTTACAAGAGAATTTATCAACTTCCATTTCAAAGAAATATTTTTATCATTAAAATATTTTTGATAATATTGAAATTTTAATTTCCGAATATCAGATTTAATCTCAGTATTCAATTTCCTCAAAGTCAACAAATCTCCACCCAAACATTTTAAATGATTTTTTTGATTAATTTTTCCAATCAAATCATTCGTTATCCAGGCGGTTTTTGCTAGTCAATTTAAAACTAACCATAGATTTTGCAATTAAAGATTTACAAATATCTTGAAATTTTAAAAATGCTGAATCAACATCATGCAGAGCAAAAACATAATCCCAATTCTGATCAGATAATAACATTTTTAGTTTATTATGTGATAACTTATTAATATATAAATGAGTATTTACATGTGGTCTACAATTTAATAACCTCAACACAGTTGCAAAATGATCCGAAATAAAAATATTTTGTACAGACGATTCATAACTTTGATTCTGGTTTAATGTGACAAATATATGATCCAAAATTGATTGACAAGATTTAGTAATACGAGTAGGTGAAAAAATAGCTTGATTAAAACCATAACTATAAAGCAAATTCAAATATCGTACAGTAGGACCATGTAGATTATTACATAAATCTATATTTAAATCTCCCATAAGAATTACTGAAGTAGTATGTAAATCAGACAATAACACATCCAGTTCAGCTATAAAATCCCAAATGATACTTGTGCACGATTTATATAAAGCAACAATAGTTAACACAAAACAAGGTAAATTCAGATGAATCAAAATACATTCTGCAGAGGCAAGAAATGGATTATGATACGTAAATTTAATGTTTTCTTTCACAAAAACTAATACACCACCTGAACATGAAGATGCATGAGGAGAAAGAATATTTGAATAGCCATCCAGAACATATAAATGCTGTTCTTCAATGGAAATCCAAGATTCAGTTAAAATTATCACATCATAAAAACCGGCAGGAAAATCATTTAAATACACAACAAATTCATCAAAATTAGATCTAACACTTCGTATATTCATATGAAAAACATTTAAATTAGACAAAGTTTCATCATGAAGATAAAATGCATCAAGCTTCACTTTAGGAAATAAATTTCAAAACGCTGACAACTCAGATTCATTTTTAATTAAAACACATGGAGAATTTAAATCATTTCTAATATAAACCAATCCATTGCGTATAAAAGCCATACCTTTATGTTCACGCATTTTTTGCTTAGCCTTCCATAACAGCTGTCTAATATGTGGAGTTATACATTGATTAACCCTTAAATCGCTAATTATATTATTGGTTGTATGAGGTAAAAATCAAATCTTTTAATTGGCCAACTCACAAACTGAAGACAAAGCCTATTGTTAAAACATATTCGCTTATAATATTAAATTCAACTCAGATACATTTATAAAAAGTATATTACTAATTTTTCAGGTTATGAAAGAGAACGAAAGTTCTTTCAAAAATAAATTGCTATTTATTTATTATAAAATATATTCAATTTCGGCAAATATAAAGCGAATGTCTAAACAAAAAAGTGCTGACGCAAACGCTTTTTTTCAATTTTACATTATCGAAAAGTAAAGATTTCTTTTTGCTAAATCTTAAATATTTTTACTAAAATCTTCAATATTTTTCGAAAATAATTTTGTTTTTTTGGTATATTTTTTAAAAAACTAGTTTAATTTCTCAAATTATATTTTTTTAATACTTAAATTGCATTCGAAATGAAAATCTCAGCATTTTTCTTTATTTTCTTTGATCAGGTGGTTTCTTTGTTCTTTCCAGCCAATCAGAATGTCTTTTTCGGCTGAGAGTCAGCTGACAGCGAATCACTGACAAGGTTCTTTCTTTGTTTAGTTTAAAATGCGGTTTTTTTGATTTTTTACTTGTAAAATAATTCGGAAGAGGGCACCATCTTAAAGAACTTTTAAAAACCTAATCAATACCTGTCAAACGAATATTTTAGCATAAGAACTAGCAGAGTTAGAGTGATGTCAGATGTCAACGAGATGCCTTGTAAGAGGCGGTTGAAGAATTAATACATACGCGCTGACTAGATTCCATTAACAAAAAATCAGAAACCGATTTAATAACATTTCTCTTCAATAAAAATTATTTAGCTAAATTTCGCGAAGCAAAATGAGTAACAATAAAACCTGCTATATTATTAGATTTAGATTTTATCCGATAAACATTCTCAATACAATTAGTAGTAAAGTTTTCAATTTCAAGTTTTTCCGCCAACTTCGTTACAATTAAAGATAAATTTTAATTTTCACAAAAGGGAACACCTTGTATTTCTATTTCACAATCCAACCGTAAACGTTCCATAGAGTCAATTTTTTCCTTTAACAAAGTGATTTCGTTTTCACAAGAATCATACATATTTGACAATCGTAGTAAATGATCATTATTTTTATCAACTTTACCCTGCAAAAATCCACGTCAACCTGAAGATTCGCAACCGTAATCGTAAGCTCTGAAATTGCCGTATGTATAACCGGAAGTAATTTTAATTTTTCCAAAATATCACTTAAAATCAAGTTCAAAGAATCACTATTATTTACCATAACAGAACCATCACTATCAGGTGGAATTCTACAAACATTACATCTCCATTCCTGTTTTTTTTTTAAAGACATTCGTCTATAGGTAGCCTCTCCTAACATTGAGCATGTGTAATGAAAACTGGTGCTACAGCCCATACACGAAACAAAATTTCCATTTTTAGGTAGTAAATCATGACAAATCTTGCAGAAAGACATTTTATAAGCAAACCCAATTAAATCCTATTTTACTGAACACAATAAAAATTAATATTTATAAATAAAAATACAGTAAAACAAAACAAAAGCAAGAGAGAAAAAATTTAACGCGTCTTTAATAATAATAATAATAATAATAATAATAATAATAATAATAATAATAATAATAATAATAATAATAATAATAATAATAATAATAATAATAATAATAATAATAATAATAAATAAACACATACATAAGTATTTAATCTAGAATTCTCATATTCATTCTTGATCTATCAATATATATCATTTATTCGTCTTTTTATACTGAATTCTGTTCTAATCTTTAAGGAATATGAATTATGCATAATGTATTCATATAAATTATTATTGAATAATGCTAAAGTATGAAGATATTGAAAAATGTCATGTTTATTTTGCCTCCACTATTTCACATAAATTATTCTTTGTTACTATTATTACATTTTTTGTAAATCTTTGTTATATATTTTGTTATAATAGAAATCTAGGCTAATAATAATTATATTAATATAAAATTTAAGATGAAGAATGGTGAAAAGTTAGTTTTAAGTTTAAAGACATTTTACAAAAATATTGATATTATCGCTTTTTTTGTTATTCATATTTTTCTATAATATAACTAAGAACCAATAAAATTAAGGAGTCTGGAAATGAAAAAGAAATGTATATATATAATTTTTCAATTTTTTTATTATGTTACAATGTGAGTTATATTGCACATTTTTTTAACCCTTGGTTGTATGGATGTATTGATTATGAAATGGTAAATTATAAAAAAAAAAAACGATTTAATTTAACTTAAAGGTGCTTTACAATTTTGCTATAGATGACAAATTTTAACATGTAATCTAAAAAGAATGCACATTTGTTAGACTATATCGTAAATTATATTAAGATAACTGTTGGCAGTGGTAAGAAAAGTTCAAAACTAAAATCATGAGATTTCAAACTGATAGTAATACCATTGAAAGAATTAATAGGCTGATATGAAGTTGGAATTTCTAAAAGTTTTAAACTATATATTAAAAAAGATTGTGAAGAATATGGTATGATATTATATATAAAATTAATGAAGGAAGAAATTTTGAATAGTGATAGGAAGAGAAGAAATTATGAATTGGAAAACCTTGAAATATGAAAAAGTCTTTATTCAGGTATGGACTAATAATGTTGGAAAATGGTAAGATAAGAATTTTTTATCAAGCTTTTAAATGAACTGACTAGAACAAATAATTAATTTTCCACTTTATTTATTATCATAGATATCGATTATATTACCATATATAAGTCTACATTGGTTAATGAAGATGGATGAGCCAGTAGGTTTTATCTTTGAATTTGTAATTATTAAATTACCATAGCTCTTTCTCTTCTCATATACCTGCTAGCACTAACATTTAATTAAGATAGTTTCAATGTTTTGATGAAAGGATAAAATTGTAATCCTTGGTAATTTTATTAGTATTGTTTAATATTGAGTTTGATCACTGAAAGATATACATCCATATAATGGACTTATAAGAATAAATGATAAAAATATTCTGATTATTTAGGAATGGTCAAATCATCATCGTCTTGCGTTGTTAGCCGAGAGGTATCGCAGCCGCCATGCAAGCAAGTAGTTGGTTGCAGACGGTTGTGGCTATGACATATGAAAAAAAAAAAAAAAAGAAGTAGATAGCAAATAAAATTAAATGGCACAAGAATTATTTAAATGTTTTATTACTATTGTATTTTAACAATCACTTTATAATGATACAGATGAAGTGAGTATAAAAGAAGATGTTAAGCAAAGATGTTATAGAATAATTAATGTATAACATTGGTAGATAATATGACTCTTATAGCTGAGCATAAAAATCTTCAAAATATGCTGAATAAATTGGACAATATATAGAATATAGAATGAAGGTTAATGTAGAGAAGACCAAATGTTTATAAATAGGGAAGAATACAAAAAGACTGAAAACTAAAATTCATAGTAATATACTTCAATAGATAAATAGATTTGAGATTTGGTATATTGGTTAAGAAAGAATGTAAGAAAGTGAAGTTTAAAAAAAAAGTATTTGTAAGGGAGACATTTACTAAGGAAACAAAATTTCTTATGAAACTTTTAAGAGACAATTAAGGGAAAGATTAATTAAAAGCTATGTGTGGAGTTGACTATGGTATGGTTGTCAAATGTAAACAATGAGTAAAAAAAACTAGGAACAGATTGAAAGCCTTTGAGATGTGGTCATGGGGAAGAATAGAAAAAATTAGAATAAAATGACAAGTGAAGTTTTGAAAAGAGTAAAAGAAGAAAGAGAATTAATTATAGATACAAATACAAACTGGATTGGACATTATGTTAAGAAGAAAAATAGTTTAATGAAAGATATTGTGGAGGAAAGTGTAAATAGAAACAAAAAGAAAGAATGGAAAAAATTGACTTTGCTGTATAATGTAAGTGATGAGGAATTGAAGAACCAGGTAATGAAGAATATGGACTATAGAAATGGATAAATTTGTTATGTGACTACTCTCTGGACCTATCCATATAATTTATTGACATTTTTATTAGTTAAACATTTTATAAACAGTTTGGCTAATAATGTATTTAAATTTTCATGTGAGTCTTTTCTTAAAGTATTCATAATAATTCCATCTTTTCCCTATAGGTCTTCTATTCCTAAGATAAATATGATTTCATTTAAGATAAGCAATATTTTGACAGATTATTTTATTTTATGGTTAGGATAGTTGGATGATAAACTTCCTGTGGCCCACTCTCATTAATGTGCAAAATGAATGCCTCATTTGAAATCAGATGTTATTTTGAAGAACTTCTGCTTAAATAGAGGAAATTATAAAATTATATCTCAAAATTATTAATGGGAATTCCAAATATATTATTTGGGTTAGATATGTTAAAACTGTAGTGGTGAAGGTTCAAGATTCTAAAAATGATAACCTCGTATATGGTATTTGTAACCATGGTGCACATCAAATACTTGATATTCTCATAAACATCACTATTTTATTCATTCACATAAAATATGAGAAAATCACTTCAATTAAATAATGATGGGATTATCTAAGTCAGTAATTCTCAACTTTCCTAATGCTATGATCCTTTAATACAGTTCCTATGTTGTGGTGACCCCAACCTTAAAATTATTTTTGTTGTCACTTTATAAGTGTAATTTCCATTAGTCTTAGGTGACACCTATGAAAGGGTTGTTTGACCCTCAAAGGGGTCATAACTCATAGGTTGAGAACCACTGATTTATGTCAAAATGAAAATCCACATTAATTCTACAATATGGAATTGATATAACTATATTTTGTGAGCCATCATTATTCTTATAATGAACAACTTTGTAAAGCTTTAAAGTATTTTCAAAAGACAAATGTTAAAAAAATAATATGTTAGGTCATTAATCAAGAAATAATTTATTTTAAGTTTTTAATTATTTGTGCATGTTGTCAACTATATGAGAGTGAAGAATGCATACGTTTGCAAAATTAAGTCATAATGATTCCCATGATATCATGCATTTTGGAGCATAATATGGACATGTTTTTAATCATAAGACTATAGTATACAGATTGATAAAAATGAAAAATAAAACAGGATTTATTTATTTGTAATGATCCATGTTTAACTGAATATGGTTTGGAGCATGCATAAATAAATCAAAATTTAATTATGTAACACATTTTTCTAACATTTGCCTTTAGAAAATCTTAACAAATATTTTTGAAATTTTTATTTTATGCATGAATCATTTATATTAAACTACAAAATTATTGTAACTTTAAAATAAATTTGTTTAATCATTAAATTTCCATGCGATCTTTCATATAAATATCTTTTTATTTCTAATGAAAATAAATATTTGGCTTAGTTAAAAATTTTAAAGCTAGTATATGTCTACAAATAACAGCATAATTTTGTTGTAAATAAATTTAAAAGAAAATTTGAACTTTAAAAAAAAAAAAAAAATTAATGTTATTACCACAACTTTTCTTCTAAATGATGATGTCTACATTTTGTTTTTTTCCGATTTTAAATACACTCTAAGAACAAAAATTTGTATAGCTAATAAGTTAAATATTATATAAAAATAATATTAAAAAAATATATTTTAATTTGCTTTGTAAAAACTAATTTTGCATAACAAGAAAAATTCAAACTAATTTGTTTCTGTGACGAATTTTTTACTGAACTATATTGCTTTTGCATTTTATAATCATTAACATATAAAACACATTAAATTCAAATTAAATATTTATTCATAATCTTAATGTCACTTATTATATAATTAACTAAATAAATTATTAAATACTGGTGTTTATCTGAAGGTTCGTGACAATGGCATTTGTAGTGGTTATTTGGAAGATTTTTACCTTCTAGTTAAATCTTTAAATGTTTTCAGAAATATAATCTAGTTATGTTTTTTTAAATACATTCAAATATTAATAATAAGACAGAGACTTCATGGCATTTCAGTTGATATTATTCTCTCCCATTTAAACGTTACTTGTTTGATCAGTTACAATCTAGCATGAGAACTGAATTACTGTTCTTTTCATTTCTGGATACTGAATTTCAAGGGACATTCTAACCAAATAGTCTGTTTTGCTAAAAACATCAATCAATTAGAAATTTTATATAATTGTATAGCTTGTTTTGATTTCTTTATTTTTTTATTAATGGGATGATGTTAAAAATAAGAATTATCACATTAGATTCAGTTATAAACTTATTTATTCATTGTAATGTGAGAGGCTTCCCTAAATTTCAAACTTGTTAAATTTTTGTACTCTCTGATATAACCTATACAACCAAATAAGGCAAACTAACTATGCACAAGATTGGAACAAACATGCTGCAGGTTGATGCAACAAAAATTATAACAATATATTCTAATGAAATGAACAAATTATGCTCACACAGGACCAAAGCAAGAGAAAGGCCATATGTTAAACAACAGGACCAAACTAAGTTCTCTAGGCCCACATACAAAGTTTTAATAATATATATAACAAAGAGAATATTTTTACCAAAATATATATTGTAACGCCATTACATTATTTGTTTTTAAAATTAGACATGAAAAATAAAAGTTTGCAAATAAAAACTTTTTTAAGAATTAAAAATTGAAAATTAAAAATCATCTAAACTCTAATATATAAAATCACACAGATGAAAAATTATTAAAATAAAACTTTATTTAAAAAAAAGTATTTTAAAAGCAAAAACTTAAAAAGATTTAGAGATAAAAATATATCTTTGAGTTTGTAAAATAATTTAATTAATTCTATTGTATAAAATGGAAATGATTATTTTAATTAGTAAAAGTAAACTAGCCCTTGGACATCCCAAAATGTAGAAGTAAAGGTCAGATAGGAAAAGAAAAAACAATAGAAACCTTAGCCAATAAAAGAAATCCCTCAGGAAATGGACCAGAATGAAAAGATCATCATCATCATGACGTAATGTCCACTGGATCCAAAAGTTGCAATAAAAGGAAAAGTTTGGAAATAAAAAAAAAGGAATGAAGAGAAGACAGAGATGTGTTAAGTCGGAGAGTTGGAGGTGAAGGGATTGAAAGATTCACTTTCAATTCCTTCAGTTGTTATAAAAAAATGAAACATTGTTTTCCCCATATTGCCGACTATAGGACATCTGGGCCTGGCAATGAAATACTAGCTACCATAAAGGACCAATGTCTAACTGGGTACCAATATCTTCAGGATGGCATGGGAATTCACATTCAAAATTACAAACAACTACAAAATATGGACCTTTTAAAACCGTAAGAACTTTAGATAATTCATGAACATTACATATAAAACTTCCCCAGTATTTAAATGATAGCAATAGTATTGCCTATCTGACCAAACTAAATTATTTAATAATTATTTTTATGGAATGTATTATTAGTTTGTTAAATCATTTCCATTAATTTATTTTCCATTCTTTTAAGTTTTTGTTATGATTTTTTTTTTTAAAATAGCTTATATAAATGTTAAATTTAAGTCGGGCGTGAATAACTGCATAAATTTGTAAAGTTATATGTTAGTTTAAGGGAGGGTCATCTTGGATTATTTGTTTTGTAGTTAAATTGGGTCAATGGATTGGATATATTGGTGTAATTAGTAGATGTAGTATGAGATTCGCTATGTGCAGGATCTTATATTATGCCACACACACCCTTTTTGCCTATGGAATGGGATCGTAAGTCAGCAAAAAGTGCAATCTCTTCCTACGGAGTTTTCTTTTTTTATTGTTCTTCTTGCCAGACAGATGTGACATTTCTGTACTGGATGAGAAACAATGTCTTCTTAACCATGCTGTTCAGATGTACATTCCTGACAGTAGGATATTGTGCTGTTGTATTCATACTGCATTGAATACATCGATATATCAGATGGATTGACGTTGGTTTGGCTGCAAACTTTTGGCCTAAAGTTAAATCAGAGATAGAATATTTTCTTTTCAAATGCAAATATATGTAGTCTATTCATACTTGACACTCTAATAAATATTAAACTCATCTGTGTGCACTTTTAAAATAAAAGTTCAAACGTAGAATTAAATTCTAAAAACAAAGTTAAAATGTGAGTCAAATTTTAAAGTAAAGTTCTAATGTTTTATAAAAGGAAAATTTTAGAGTAAAAGTGATTCTAAAATGATTTAAAATTTATATGTGCATAAATAAATGTTTGTGTGTTAATTACTGGCAGTGGCTTCTTTTATTTATTTTTTAAATGAAATATTATTAGATAAGAATTAATTTTTTATAAATCTCTGCATCTCCCTGAGCTAGTGACAATGGGCTAATGGCTGGAATAAAATATATGTGTAAAAGTTGGATCTTTAACAGTGCGTATCTGCCTACTCTATAAATTTTCTAGGTTCAAGTAGCCTAGTGGCACTCTGTAGTGTAGATACGGGAAGACTCACCTTCTTTCCGATCATTATAATATATATATATAAAGCTTAAGATCTAGAAAGAGTTATTACTTCTATTAATATCACTAATAATAATAAACAAATACTATCTGATTTGCATAGCTATGTGTGATTCTAATTATACTAATATTATTAATGTTTCAGCATATTCTCAGAAACCATAATGATATAATCTCAGGATATACTGTGTATATAATGGATGAATAACTCTTCTAATAAAACTTCATGTGTTTTATTTTTAATGTGGCAGCAAATTAATTCTTAACTATCAGGTTACATTGTATGGATCAAATACTTTCTCAGAGTTCTAAATAAAATATTACAATTACTATTATGTAAAAATATTAATCTGAACAATTTTAGTGGTATTTACTCATAACATCAAATTCAGTATTAGAATAGAAATGGTATCAGTAAATTAAGTAAAAAATATTACTTTTTAAATAAAGTATAATTATGACCATATTTTTTATAAGATGTATAGATGATGATAATTTCAATTAATGACAAACCGGCATATAGTAAAAAAGTGATAACAATTAATTTATTAATTATAAAACTATTATTAAAATATTTAGACAAATGTAATCATAATATTGCCTGTTATACTTAATAACTATTCTCTATTCCAGTTATAAATATTCCTGTTATAAATACCTATGTGTTATCTTAAAGATAATGCAACAACAAAATACTCCATGGGAGAAAGTTGTATAATGCATATTCAACTTAACCTTTAACTAGATATAAAATACAAGAAAGTTTTATTGCATCCCTAAATATGCTAGTAATAATAATTGTAATAGCAGGAATCGATTCTTATAGATACCACCCTTACTGCTTATCACTCTCAAGAAGGAATAAAGCATTGACAAAACATATTATTATTATTTACATATATAATTTTAATGAAACCTGGCCATCACAGATGCTAGGGTCAAGACCTGTATACCTTTTAAGCTTATATTAGGGTTAAAACTTAAATATGTATTGTTAGAGCCGAACTCAACTAAACAATATCATATATCATATACTCTTCATTAACTCACCTGGATACTTCTTGGGACAAAAAAAAGTAACCATATAACTATATTTAGCTATTTATTCTAGATCCATTTTATTATATAAATTATGAGGTTGATTTAAGGCAACAATAAAATATATGAGAGATTAACTATTAACTTGAATTTTTCTTATTTCATCTTAGCTTAAAGTTTAAAAGAGATGATCTTCAATGCATATTAGAATTTCAAACACACATTTATACTTGATTTCACTTATAAATACACTGCATTACCCATGTTTTTTCTTATAGTAGTTTTGTCTTGGAGAACTTTATTAAATCATAATAATAATAACTTAAAAATATTAAAATAATTAAACAAATTAACTAACTATAAGATAAAAATGTAATCCAGAATCATTAAATAAACATCCAAGAAACTTTATCCAGATACACATTAAATATTTCCTACAATAAAAGGTATCTAGAATAATCAATAAATAGTTATAAGATTACCTTTCGTATCTTGCTCAAGAGGCACTCATATGAGTTAGTGAAAATTATATGATATATTGAATTATCCTTGTGGCATTACTAATCACACATATTATTGTTTAGTCTTCAACAATATTATGTTAAAGTTTTAACATTATCATAAGCTGACAAAGTATACTATGTCATGCCACCAACACCTGTCTTCGCGAGGTCTTATTAAAGTTATATATTTAAAAATAATAATATGAATTGAGTAAATTTATGAGAGGATTAGCAGTAAGTCTGATACCTACAAAAAGGTTGTTTGCTATTATCATAGCAAACTTAATGACGAAAACATTATTGCATTTTATCTGCAGTTAATGCTTAGGTTTTAAATAAACACTATACAATATTCTCCAATGGAGTGTATTGTTGACACATCATATTTGTGATAACACAGGTATTTATAACCCAGGTAGAAAATATTTATTAAGTATAACAGTGCAATATGGTTGATAATTTTTTCAAAGAACTTCTTGTTATTATGATTATTTAAATATTTTAAAATAATTTCATAATTAATAAGCTAATTGTTATAATTTTTTTATTATATGGCTGTTTGTCATTAATTTAAATAATCATCATCCTATATACAACTTATAAATAAATATGGTTACAATTACACTTTATTTAAGAAGTAATATTCTTTAGTTAATTTACTGATGCCATTTTCATTTTAATATTGAATTTGATGATATGAGTGGATACCATAAAATTTCTTTGCTATCTTAATCATATCAAAAATAGATCAGTTTAAAATTGTTCAGATTAATAATTTTTCATAATAGTAATTGTTATATGTTATTAAGAACCCTGAGAAAAGTGTTTGATTCAAACAATGTAACCTGAGAGTTAAGAAATAATTTGCTTGTACATTAAAAATAAAACACACAAAGTTTTATTAGAAGAGACATTCATCCACAATTATAAAAGTACCCTGAAATTATAATATTAACATTTATATGAGAATACTTTAAATCCTTACTGACATTAGTATAGTTAGAACCACACATAGCTTATTAATGATATTGGTAGAGTAAATACCTCTTTATAGATATTGAACTTTATATATTTTTGGAAAAAAACATTCTGTCTCATATATACGATTAAAATTTCATGTGTGGGTTTAATTCTAGTTTGACCCTCATCACTTGACATCTTCTCTTGGCTGGATCAGTGGTGTGTAGTCTGATCATTTTAAATAGATTGTTATAAATTTTGCCAACTTTCTTATGTTTTTCTCATCAAAGATATGTTTTGTAGTGTATATATGCTTTTCTGTTCTAGGCACAACTGTGATACCATCTTTAAGGTTTCCAAAGTAGTGATTAGGTTTTTCAACATATATCTTTTAATCTCATGTGATATTTTACAGATACAGTATTTTTTCTTCACTTATAGTTTACAGTTTTATAGAGTTTAAAATTTCTTACAGTGTATTATGGCTTTGGAAAACTGTTATGATATAGCACTGATGTCATTTTGTTTAGTTTGTTTGAAATCAATGGTGTGAATGGTGTGTTACAATATCTATTATCCATTTTTTTTGTTTATTTTAGTTGCCCATTTAATGTTTTCTTATGATGGATTAACCATTCTTTACAAATATCTTGAACTTTGTTTTATCCAATCTTGGGTTTTTGAAGAAACATCTTTTGCTTTGTTTCAGAGTGCTAATGTAATTTCATTTATTATGTTTTTCTATTAAAATTTGATATATACATCAAAAATTAACCTGGTTTTATGAGGTTTTTTTTATTATTAATAAATAGTAGATTTTGCTTAAAAAAGATTTGTCATAAGATCATTAAAAAATACCACTTTTTATTCTTATTCTAATTCTGTATGAATTTAATTGCAGATATGATGTTGATGTGTATCCAGAATTTTTGCAAGGATGCATCAACATAATTTTCTGCACTAATCTATGTGTTCTTACTAATAAATAATTATATTTGGAAAAATATAAAATTTATTTAAAAAAAAAAAACCTTTTAACAATTTAAATATATGAAATAAATAGTTCAACATATTAACCACTAATGTATAAATATATAAGGGTAAATAAGAGATAAATCAGCCTCTAAGTAGATCACTGCAAGGCAAAAAACTTTTTGATAGATCTTTACAAATAAACAGTGAAGTCAAGCTTTGGTGTCCTAGTGGTAGCATAGTTGCCTTCCAAGCAGCTGGTTGGGGTTCGCTTCCCGGTCAACGCATTTGACGTATGAGAAAAAAAAAACAGTATAGAAGACATTATTTCCCAGGATTTCTAATTGTTGAATAAAGAAGACTTGAGTATTGAATAGAGAGGATTTCAATATTTTTAAAATATTGTTTTATCTTCTATTTAAAAATACCTAGCTACTCATTAGTAATTAATTTAGAAGGTTTTTCTCTATTTTGACTTTGAACTTACACCAAAGAAGAAATCCTAAAAGTAATTAGAATCAGAAAAACCATTACAAATTTTAATGAATTTAGATTTAAATGAAACAATAGAAATGAAAGACAGGTAAACTAATCACAATAACATGTGTTGAATTATATATACATGTAAAATAAAAAGAAAAGCCCAGCTTTGCATAATTTAGTGCAGGGTCCATAAATCGCGCTTACTATATTTATTACTCAAACTTTATATAAATCCCTGAACATTAAACTATTCACTTATTTTACAGAAGAAACTCATTTAATATCGCATTAACAGCAATTCAGAAAGGAACAATAAAGAAGAAAATGTTCCTGGGCTAACCAGGTATTTACTAGTTGGTGAGGATTTTAATAATTCCGTTTATTAATTTATTCTCTAACAGTCTAAATATTGCTATCTAGATACTCATTCGCTGACTAACAATACATTTTGTATATATAACAAAAAGTAATGGTTCAAAAATTGTTTAGAAAATCTAATTTATTATTTTACTTAAGAAACTGTTTCGCGAAAATCTATCACTTACGGCAATCGTAAAATCAATATTTTAAAAACTCCTCGCAAAACCACTTTATCTATGGCAATTTATCTGCATTTTGTTTCTCTGACCAGTAGTATTTATATGCATGGGCTGTTCAACTTTGCTAATCTCAGAAGAACTTCTTTTAGTCTTAGAAATAAAATGAATGTGAAGAAGTAATATTTGCTTAGTCCAGCATAATTTTCTCTATTCTTAGTTGACCTATCTAGTACTTTTAATGTTTGAGAGAAGTTTTAAATAAATCCTCTAAAGATTATTAAAACATTGCTTTTCCGTAATAATTTGATTAGGTAAGAGTAAATGCTTCTCTTACGTTTCTCACTGATGCTAGATTTTTCATAAATATTGTCTGTCAAAAAGGGTCTGCAGATTAATTTACAAAACTCTGAAGAAACAAAAATTTAGCTATAAATTAAACTGAGAATGGGGGGGGGTCTTTGGCAATCAAATATCACTATTAACTTTGTAGTTCTTTCCAATAAGAAATTGTTTTACATTAGATGTGCTGAATCTATCACGTTTTTACTTAGTTTGAGTATAAAACGCTCTTTTTTGTAAATTGATAAAGTTAATAGATATCAAATACAGACCTTTTTTTTAAATCAAGAGTAATTAAAAATTACTATAAGTCAAGAAATATAGTTTTATTTTTTTAAATATTATGATATACTTTGCTACTTTATTATTTTTAAATAAACTCTTTAAACAAATAATAGCGATTACATATATAGTGCTGATAATATATGTAATATTTTTGAAGCAATAGTTTTTAGGTGTGCAATTCTTGATAAAGCTTTTAAAATTAATAAAAATATGTAGAAGCATTGCAATCTAAAACAGAGGCTTGTTATAATAAGATTTTGCTGAGATCACAACTAATGTATTCTTTAACTCGATGAAATATTACTGATAACTCGGTTACTTATAGGAAATTCTGATTAGTAGATTAAAATGGTATATATGTTTTAATCATTTGCTTTATTAAAGAAGGAGACTGTATGGAGAAATTGAAAAAAAGTATTGAAACCAATTTGTTTATACAGCTGTCTATTGAGATATTTCAATTTTTTTTTTTTTTCAAATCAAAAAATTCAAGCATATTTTGTTGGAATATTTTAATTGCAAAATAATTACTTCAGCGAGTTTTAGAAAAAAAAAAACCTTGATAAGATTGATGAGTCTTGCTTATTGTTATTAAAAATCCAAATTGTACATGCTTATACATTTATTTTGCATGTATTTGTTTTATTTCAACAATACTATCTTTTTTTACAATATCCAGATATACAATCATACAATAATCGAAACTATAAAAATAAACATTGATAAAAAATAGTATTGTTAAAGTGTATAAGAAAGTTGAAAATGATATGATTTTTAAAAATAGAAAGTAATAAGTTTTAGCATAACATTGACAAAGCAAATTGTGGTTTTCTAATAAGCACACCTTTTCAAACTGACATCTAATACATCATCACTGAGACTCTGTTACATTATATTGTAATAATGTAAAAATTATAAAAAAGTGTTAATATTTTAATTTGATAGATTTATCAGATATTGATATTTATTTGTCACATTTTAAATACAGATGTCAATAAAAGAGATTTCATTAATTTGATGACATTAATTTGATCCTCCCTATCATTGAATGTTGTAAAATTTATTTGTTTTATTATGATCTTATTTTTTCAATATTTTCAAAGATCAAATATGACTTTTTTGAATTTGGTTTATTTGTAAATGTAAATTTCTACCAACTCAAGTTTAATTTATTATATTCTAATATACACTAACAGTTTAATACTAAAGTCAAATGTTGAAAGTTTACAAAATCTTATCAGGAAAAAAAAAAACTATCATAATACAAACGACATGGAAATTAATATGAAGGGTCATTATTTACAAGTTTTTAAAATGACATCTAGAAAGTTAGATATGGAATAAATTATTAGATTATTATTGTTTTGGAAACTGAATTTTATTGTTTTACTTTCATTTTATTGATAATTTAACACAAAGAGACATTGTTTACAAATTTACTAAAATGATTTTAAAAAAATTGACTTGTAAAGAAGTCATTATTACAGAATATTTTTAAAATATTATTCTATATTATCAGTGCTATGTATTTAATACCTATGCTTGTATAGAAAATTGTTACAATTAATAAAATTTATGTCTTCATTGTTAACTGAAACTTTAAACTAGTTAGATTGAGAACTGGTTGAGGAAAACATTAATATAATTTTTACCCCTACAAAATATCATTGATTATTTTTCATTTGGTTTATAAATTAATAGAAGGTGTAGTTTGTGATGTTATTAAAATTACTTCTAGAATATTTTCTTGTAAAAAATTTTTTCATTGTGTACAAAAATTAATACTTCAAAATATTATTGTATGTTATATTCATATTTATTTGATAATTATATTTCAGTGTAGTGTCTGAGAGAGCATGCATTTTAAATTATTATCTGTTCATTGCAGAATAAAGATCATTGACATACTTAAGAACTACCCTTTTTTGTTTCACATTATTTAAGAAATATCTCAAGTATCTGTTTTCTTTTAAAATCTATTAGAATCTAATTTGTCTTCAGTAATACATCTGCTATTATATCTTCTAGCAAAAAATCAATTTAAAACTCTATTTGCTCTCTTATTCATGTCTTTGGTATTCTTTCTTGTTAATGTTAACACATCTCTTAGATACTTCATTATGTGGTTAGTCCCTGCATTGCTTTTCTATTATATATCTAAGTCTCAGAATTGTAAATAGGCAATGGTAGAAGACATTTATTATATTTTTTCAGACACAATTGCATATTTTCTTTTAATAATAAGTTTCTTCTACCAAAGTATTCTTTCTAAGTTTATATACTCAATTTATTTGGCAAATTATTTATAAATGCCATTTTTATAATTTATTTACATCAGTTATTTATTTCTTCTTTTTAAAAATATACTGAACATTCATTTAGATTTTGTAATAATTATTTCATAATTATTATCTTTTGTTGGTAGCTCTGTAAAATTTCCTTTAACATTAAAACATTATTTATAAAAACAATGATGCTATTTTCAAAATGCAAATGACTTATCTCATTTGCTTTCCAATTTTATCAACAAAATGTCTTCTACAAATCTATTGTAAAATGTTTCACTGAAATAGATTTATCTTGTTTTTCATTGGTATCAATGTTGATTTTTTTTAATGTTTCCATGTAGAATATAAATAACTTAAAGCACTTACATATAAATATCTTTTCAAATTAGAAAGTATCCCATATGTCGTAATATTCTTAAAGTGTTAATTACAACAAATGTGCTTATAAAATCAAATTCCATTCATAAATTAAAAAAATTGGTGTTGAATTGCAATTCATACTCATTGTTTCTTTCCACAGTATAAAAAAGTAATTCAGTTAGTCTATTTAGTTAGTAGTTATCCAAAAAGATATCTTAAATAGTTTAATATCTGCTTGAAAAAAATAAAATTAATATTTTAAAAGAAAAAAGAGTTAATCTAGAGTTTAATATGTTTCAAATAGATGTAATAGATAAAGTTGTTTTATGCTGTCTGAAATGATTAGTTAACTTTGTTAGAATTTTTATTGATTTTTAAAATAAATAGTTTTAGAATAATAGTTATGATTTAATAAATATCAATTTATGTGAGAGTATTTAAAATTAGAGTTTAAGAAAATTAAATATATCTGACTGATATTAGTGTTAATTTTAAATTATTTTTAAATATTAGTTAGTAACTAATTTATTTTCATTATATTAAAAATTGCTGTATAATTAATTTACATGAGTGTGAGAATTTGTAGCATGCAAGTGACATATTTAAAATTAATAAGACTTATTAAAAGTAATAAATGTAATTTAAAATTGGATACATCTATTATAATGTTAAAAGGTTTTAGTTAGGCTAAAGTAAAAAGAGTTAAATGAATTGAGAATAGTGCATTTGATAAAAGAATGTTTAATATGAAAATCAGTTAATAAATTTATTAAATAATTTGATAATTATTTAAAGTTGATAAAAATAATTAATTAACAAGTATATTTATTGTCTAGATGGTTACATAATCAAATAATCTAGATTTAAAGTGCATAGTCAAGGTCCAATCAATTAAAAAGTGAATATGGCACTATTATTTTAAATATAATGTAGATCTGTAAATTATTGTTTTGATAAAAAGAAATGCATTAAAGATTTTGGAATATGGATGGTGAAAAGAGCAATAAAAACACTAAATATAAAAATATACACACTTTAAAATTATTGACATTTCACACCACTTCACTTAAAATCCCCACTTTAAATTTTAACCTTATTTTAGTCTTGAAGTAACTTGTTTGGTTTTATTTAACTATTTTTTTAAAAATTAGTTTAAAATATTAAGATGTATTTTTATCATCTTTATGATTGAGTAGAGAACTAGCAAGTCATCCTTGCAGTATTTCTTCTAAAAGCATATGTTCAACTAATTTATCAAACAATAATTTTAAAAATGCTAAAAAATTCCAATATTTTTCAAAGAAGCCAAAGAAAAAAGAAGTCACATAAGAAAAAGTATGTCATTTCATTTTTCTGCACTGTTCTATAAGAATATTTCTGGCACATTAGTTATTAATATTAATTATTGCTACTAAAATAGACAACAATCTACTTATGTCAAGCTCAGATATAGAAAAATGAATTTCTATAAAAATATTAAGCCTATAAAAACAAGTAGTGACAATGATCCTAAAGACAAATTTACAAAAAAAAACTTTTTAATTATAATTATAAAAAGACTATATCCAGATTATTTATTCATTTATTTATTTGATTTTTTTAAAATGCTGATTGCTTAAAACATATTGTTATTAAATTTAGAAAAAGAACAAATATAATTTAAGTTGACAGCAGTCAACTTATAATAATAAAACTTCATAAAGAGCAATTTTAAATAAAAAAATATTATTTTGTTTGTTACTCTTCTGATTTTCATTGCCATTAAAGAACATGTTTTAGAATAAACTCTTTGCTAATAAAATTATTTGCCATAAAATCCTGTTATTTTACATTTGTGAAATGATTGCAAACTTTTTCTCAAAATATTTTTGCATATATATGTGTCTGCTCTATCTTAATTAAAGACTGTGTATGCACTCATACATCACTTCAAGAAGAGAATAAAAGGACTGAAAAAGATAGTTTTTTTTATAAAAGATAATTAAACTTTTAATCTCTTAAAATATATTATCATTATTGTGTATATATTTTTTCATGTTTAGAATTATTATAATCATAGTTTATATTATGATTATTATGGATTATGATGTCATAAATATGTTTGCATGAATGGTCTTCCAGAGATGAAATTGGTAAGATATATGATAGAATGTTTTAATTATAGGTTAGTTGTATTATTTCAGAGTTTTCTGAATTGATATTTAAAATTTCAAATGATTGTACCCAGAGGTATAACAGCTTTTTGTATATTATGAAAAGTATTTCATGAATAAAAGTATTATAAATATTTACATATGTATGAGGATTTGAAATAGTTTATACATAAAGCATTGTAACCATTATGCAATAATAGGTTTTGTCATTATACAAATAATCTTAAACTGAGTAAATGAATTGTTTGCCTTTTGTATGTGCATGCGAGATAGACAATTATTCATGTTTATTATTATTAGCTCCATTTCTTTTATTATTAGTAATATAATTTTTGAGGTAATTTTAAGTAGATGTTATAGTACTTTTATATTTAGCTTTCCATGAAAGAGAATGTGGTGCATTCATTCACCAGCATGGCCTGCACATAGTGACAGGTTCTTGTTAGTATTTTTTCTAGCTTTTATTTTCTATATCCACTATGACTAGAATGTCAGTATTAGAGTATAATTTGGTATATGTCCACAGCCATGTTCAGCTTTACAATTTATTTTAGCTCCACTATAATTATTTTAATTTAAAGTATATTATCAGTGTCAAACATAGTTATTACTTTTCCCCAACATAGGTATTGTTTAATGCTAAAAGCGTCTTATATTGTATCATATTTGTTGCTATCATAGCTAATATTTATTAAGCATCTCCATACTGATTTAATATTGTTTTTGATTAAGAAAAGTGTATAAGATTTCCTGGTAGCTTGGACAAAGTTATAGAGGTATATTGTGTTAATTTATGGGTATTGGTTGGAAATAAAGATTGTTTTTGATAAACAAAAGAACTATTGAGTAGTGAATATAACATATAGGATAAAATTGTAGAAATGGTTTTAAGAAAGGTACATCAATATTTAAAGTTGTTAATATTTGTAATTATTGGTAGTAGATTAAAATAAATAATAATTATTGTAAATAAATATTATATGGATTATTATATGTTGTAAATGAACATCTTATTATTAATTAAATGTTTTTGTTTCATTGCCATTATTACATCATTGCATTAGCATATCTATTTATTAGAGAAACCTATTTTAATAAAGTTTGCATTGGTAATTATTTTTTAGGAGTATATTTCAATGATCACACAGTGTTTATATATTCATTTTGCTTACGAATTATTTAATTATTTTACCTGCATTTTTAGAAAATAGATGTCATATTATTTCTTTTATACCAAATACACTTGTTATATAGTTGGCAGCATAAAATATATCCTTACTACCTCATACATTATTTTGATATTGCTTATTCAAATTTGCATCTGAAAATATAAGATTTCTGTATTTCATGGTCAGTAGAAGTGAAATTATTATATTTAAATAATTGTAAAGTATTTAGAAATGTATTTTTTATATTGGACTAATATGAGTATTGAATGTCTTTAGAAAAATTTAACTTTATTTAAATATTCCAAATACATTCAACTGCTAAGTTAATTTTTTTCTAAAGACATTCAATACTCATATTAGATAATGGAAATAGTCTAATATAAAAATACAAGTAAAACACCATTATCATATATTTAGAAATGTTTTTTTTTTTCTGTTACTAAACATATATTACTTAAGTATTTGAGTAATCTGTTATTTTGTAAATTGATTTCTACTTTCTTAAAAATAATAAGATTCCAAAAGAAATTGAGAGAAATAATAACCATCATATTTTATTTTTGTTTAAAAGTTAAAGTATTACCATTAACATTTTGTTTCAAGTGCATTTTTATTCTGAATTTGAACCTTGCTGTCAAGATTTTTTAAACTTGTAAAAGAACCTATATTTGAGATAAATATATTTTAGGACATAAGATAAGATATTTAAAATTAAAAAGAACCTTGTATTTTAATAATTATATTTAGCCATGGTATTGTGTACAAGAGAACTTATACTCTGATGTTTTAGAAATCCATATTATATGGTGCCCGTTCATGTAACCTTTGATTATTCATGTAGCCATTGTCTTTTTTGTGTTGTGTGGTAACATTTTTGGCTTGTCCAATGTGTTGTCTTTCAATCGTTCATAAGGTACCAATAGATTACTAGGTTAGAATATATATATATATATATATATATATGAATATATATATATATATATATATATATATATATATATATATATATATATATATATATATATATATATATTTGTATATATCATCATCACAACTTTCTCATATGTTTTCCATGACAGTTCTTTTCACTCTACTATGATAAATTTTTGTGATATTGTTGATCATATTTTTAGAATCTTGTTAGTTATGTTTTTTTTCTTTTTGGCTTTTTTATATTTTGATTTACTTTTTCTCATTTTCATCATTATCTTCTTTGGCAGATTTGTTTTTTTTTTTTTTAATATTATCTTCTTGTTATTGATGATGTATATCATGTATCTTCTTTCTTGAAGGATTCATTTTCTAAAATTATTATCAATAAATAAAAGACAGTGAAAATTTTTCTTTATTAGATAAGAAAGGAATAATTGATATTGCATTCATTATAAATTTAACAAACACATTTTTTTCAGAAAATATTTTTATCTCACCAGTACCATAAGATACTATTGATTTTTCATCAACATTGGTATGGTTCATAAAATCATTATCTTCATTAACATTACATCTGGAAGTGTAGTAAGTCTTTACAATTGTACATGTAGGTAAAATTTACTTTGTATTTTGTTACTTCAAGTCTAAGTCTATATGAATCCAAAAACAATTGGGTTGGAAGTCTAATGTGACATAATACATTTTTTTGCATTCATTGATGATGACACAAATACAATTGTTTTTATGTAAGCTGCTATTTTTTATGACATCCATATGATTAGCATATAATAGTTTTTGACGAAAAAATTGTCTATTGTACTGTTCTTAATGCTATTAATATGAATAATAAAGTTGTTTTTCTTATGCACTCTTTATAATGCAACAATTTATTTTTTATCTTTTTAAATTACTTATTGTTTTGATTGTTCATTAATCTTCCTAAGGGTTAATATTTATAAAGAAAAACCATTAAAAAAAACTGTTTGAAAAAGTGAATATTTTTTACATTTTTACATAAATAAATACCTCTTATTAGTGATCACTTATTTTGATAAAAGTATATAAAAAGAATTTGAGTCATGATATTAGTTATAAATAAAGTTAGATTATCATTGAGAATTTCATATTAATTAAAAAAATTGGACTGTTATTCAATCAGGCTTTATTAGATATAGACTTCGGATTTTTTTTTTTGTTTTGTTAAACGTGAAATAGAATTGTTTGATTAGTTTGTTTCAGAACTCAAAACTCTTGGTAAATTGTGGATAATAATAAACTATATAAAATAGTTGTAGAAAATATATACACACACCTACAGAGGAATTTAATAAAAATATTTAATAAAAATAATGTAGGTATAAAAAAGACATTACAACATTAAAAATGAGAAAGAGACCAGTCACATAATAAAATAAAATACTGAGTATATAAGATGAAAAAAGCTGACTAAGCATATGCTTCATCTTATACACAGGCAAAACTCTCCATACAGTAGCAAAACTCAGTGCAAGCCAGAGTAATCAATGGATGCATAAAGAATGGTGATTATATAATATTTAGTATTTTAATACTTTATCTTATATTATAGAATTCATAAAGGTGGTTAAATGCATAATATTTATAAATTTATACTTACAAATTAAATTTTTTAACACTTTTTAATGTAAATTTGTTGCAAATAATGAATTACTAAAGCCATAATAAAGAATTCATGAATATTGGGATATTCACCAAATTATGATTAAGTAGAGGGATTTCAACTTAGGATTTTTCAGTCTATATTCATTCTCCACTTCATTTCAAACAGCCAATACACTTGACCGCATACATGCAAAAAGATAGATGCTTTCCAATATAAAATTTCCGGCATAACCAACTCTCATAAGTTGAGTCAGATCATAGTTTCTCACATGTGTATGTTTGAGATGGAGTGAATAACAAATATAGATTGAAAAATCCTAAGTTAAAGTCCCTCTACTTATATATATATATATATATATATATATATTTATATAATTTATCATTATGAAATGATCAATTAAGTAAATTTTAGCATTAAATTACTCTTACTACAAAAAAAAAAAAAGAAATAGCTTTAATATTATCATAGGATTACACATATTTTTTTATTATTTGAATATTTTGCTGAACTATTCTTTATTAACATGTTATTATTAATGCTAGAATTCACTTTGTTTCTATTTTTAAGTATACATTTATATTAAAATATGTTTTTGTTGGGAATATTAAACTTTATTAATACCCGACTAGTAATGGTGAAATTCTTAAATTAATGATCCAATTTAATTTTTCAATTGTTTGAAAAGGCATTTTTTAAAAATGAAAATATAATTTTACTAGCGATTTATTAGTTAACATTATATATAATTATTTTCTACACACTGTAATAGTAGTGATTTATTATTTAAAATTAAAAGGAATATTATTACCAACAATGCTGATTATCCCAAGTCAGTATGATAGATTGTAATAATAATAATAATAATAATAATAATCATCATCATCATCATCATCATCAAATTTAAGTTCAGTGATTTTCAACCAGACTGCCAGAAGCCAGTATATTGATGGCTCCAGGCAATTTAAAACAAGAGTAAGCAACATTATAATGGTTTAAATAATAGAAATTTGACATCAAAATATAAAGAAGTTGAAATTGATGAATTCGTACTGATATATTTATCTTTACATTGCAAAAAAAAAGCCTTAATTTTGTTGGTGCAATTTTCTATTACTTATTTACATAAATTATTCATTTGTGTATTAAATAACAGTACTTATGTATAATTGGTGTTTTTTGATTAATTATCCATTTTCAGGAAGGTCAAAGTATTTGTTGTTTTTTTTTTCTCAAAATTATTTTATTGAACATGTGTTATTTGTTAAGTTTAAAATAATATTAAGATATCAAATAGAAATTTATGTTAACTTTAAAACATAATATATAATTTTTATAAATGCCATTCACAGCATTTAATGAGTTTTTTTGCATATATTGTAATTTACAAATCATTAACATATTGCAAACATTGTAGTAATTTTTTATGTTTACTGTAGCATTTTTGTTCAAGCTGTTGGCAAATTTTTTTTCTAATCTTTTGCAAAAATGATTACAATTTGAAATCTACCAGTGACAGAGGAAGACACAGTGAATTATTTTCAAAATTACAGGATAGTGCCTGTGCAAAAAGTGTGTGCTAATGGGCATGATATAAAACTTTAAGCATGAATGGAGATAATGGCATGTAATCTCAAAACATATTCAAAGGGAACATACTTTTATCATAATTTTATTATGTTTATTACAGTTGTACTAAATTTTATTTAATTGTCTTTTTACAATTATCTTAAAAAACAAACAACCATATTGTTTAAAACATGGTGCCCCTGAAAATGGATTATTAATTTAAAAAAACATCTGACAAGCTTTGGTGAAGGGAGCAAAGAAATTATACTAAGTCCCTAAAAAACTATTAACATAAGAGAATGAGACTAAAATCAGTTGAGGCAAAAATAAGAATATATCATTCTAGTATTTTACCTAATATAAAAAAAATATTTGAGCTTTAAATCACAGTCAGATTTAATTATCCAGTAAGAGTAATGTGTATATTTAACTTTATTGTAATATTTATTTATCAATTGTGTTATTTATATTTATAGACAGGGTGTCCATAATGTCCATGTGCAATTTAAAAAATATATTACTTTAGAAAAAAATCTGTAAAAAGTATTAAAAAGCTTAATGAACCTAATTTTAAGTAAAATTATTTAGTAACTTTTTAACACAATAATTTAATAATTTTTCAAAACTTTAAAAATATTTATTTTTCAGAATTACATGACCCATGGCTTCAACTGCAGAAAAAGTAAACTGTATTCTTTGGTTGGTTAAACTGACATCTACTGTTGCTGTACAAAGAAAGTTTAAAACTGAATATCATAAACAACCACCTCATAGGAACTCTATTGCCAAATGAATGAAAACATTCAAAGAGACAGGCATAATAAGCCATGGTCTAAGATTCCATATGTCAGTGAACAAAGTGTAACATCTGTAGAACAATCCTTTAAGGTAAGTCCAAGAAAGTCATTAAGATGAGCATCACTAGAGCTGAGGCTTTCAAAGTCCACTGTTTATAAGATTCTACTGAAAAGCCTTCACATAAAACCTTACAAAATTCAATTGCATCAAATGTTGTTAGAAGAGGACTATCATGCATAGCTAACATTCTATGATCAGTTCAATTAAAAACTTGTAGTGATGATGCATTTGTGAGTAGTTTAAAGTTCTCTGATGAAGCAACATTTTACACTAGTGGCAATGTCAGCATGCATAATTGTCAGATTTGTGGAACTGCAAACCCAAATGAAAATATTGAACATGAAAGATACTCTCCTAAAATTCATGTGTGATGTGCTTTGGGAAAAAAACTAAATCACAGGACCTTTCTTTTTTGAAGGCCATGATATTAATGATGACATCTACTTAGATATGCTGCAGAATTATTTTATACCTCAGATTGAACAATTAGGACTAAAAGATGATACAGTATTTCAAAAAGATGGAGTTCCTTGCCACATTGGTCTGTGCATTAGACAGTTTCTAAATCAGAAATTTCCTGACAAATGGTTTGAAAGAGGTAGACCATTTTCTTGGCCTCCACATTTCCCAGATTTGATTCCATTAGATTTTTTATGGAAACATTTGAAAATAATAGGGTATGAACCAAACCACAATTGTTAGAAGACCTGAAAGCTAAAATAACTAATGCTATTTCAGGCATTACTATATATTTATTGGAAAATGTTTTAGAGAACTACTAAATCTTATTATCCTTTATATTACTAATGATGGTCAACATGTGGAAACTTAATAAAATCCAATAAAACAACAAAAAATGTAAATTTCTTATTTCCAATACATTCTACATAATTTCTCTATTACAAATGCTAATAACATTATAATTTTTTAAAATTTGCACACAGAATTTATGGAAATACACTCTTTATAATAAAAAAATTATAAATTATTTATCTGTTTGTAAACATTTCTTTGAAAAAAATAAACATTATGTAAAGAAACAAATTATTATTAAGAAATTATAATTTATATAGGTTCTCTGCTGTTTACTTCATAATATTTGACCATGACTTTCTATTCATGCATATATCCTTTCAATTGTGCACTAATACTCACTATACTCTCACAAAGCTGCAATTTTGAGTGATCTACATATTAATTTTCTTTCCACATGATATTTTTTATAACTAAACCTGGGTCTCGTTTTATGTGGTAGATAGATTCCTCAGATAATGTGCACAAAAGAAATTGCACAAAAATAGACTTAACTTACCTTGAAAAATGGGGGATACATACTGTAATTTTCCAAAAATCACATAAAAGCAAAGCAACAATGTAAAATTACTTTAAAATTCGCATTAAAAAAAATAAGAAAATAAAATATGACTAATAAAAAATTTAAATTTGAAAAAAAAATGATACAAGACAAACTTTTTTACTTTTTTTATTAACTACAGTATTTAATTTTATTCAAAACAATATATTTTTATGTGTAATTTACATTTCTTTCATAAATGCATGATATTTTAATCATTATTGTTATTTGAAACATCAGATTCATCATGATGTGAGGTACTGTAGCTTCACCTTAAATGGAGTAAAGAGGAAATACAACTAAAACGTTTTTCAATCACTGTTGATCCTTCCCATTTTACTAAGCAATCTAAAACTGAAATTTTTGTTTCCAAATAAATTCATTTTATTGGATGTTTTTTCTCTCTCCATTAGAGTAAACTAAAAGTTTAAAATAAAAATAAAAACTTAGACTTATGATAATAAAAAGACACTGAGTCACCACTGTTGGGCAAAATTTAATTGAAACTAATAATTAAAAATTAAATTCTTATTTTTGTCTTTAATTTTTTTAATTTTCAATTCCGTTTAAAAATCAAATTTCATCATTTCACATCACCTTAATTTCAGATCATGTTACATAATTTTTAAATAATTAATTACAATTAAAAATCAGATTTTAATTGTGCCCACCACTGTTACTAACCTTTTAAAAATAAATTGTGGCCACTAAATGATTAATTGATTATGTACTCTTTTTATAAAAAGCAAAAATAGAACGTGATTTAAAATACAAAAACAACAACATACATAGTGTTTTTTATCTATAACATTTGAACAGATTTACATTATAGTCTTGTAAAATTTAATGTGTGTATATAAAATGGGGAAATTCTGATTTTAAGTGAATTATGAACTTCTTTATTGCATAAAATCAATTACAGTACTATTATAAAGAGCTGAAAATATTGAAATTATTAGAAGGAATTCAAACTCCGATAATGCGTGATTACTTTAAATATGATGTGAGTATGCAAAATTTATAATATTTAAAGTAATAGCGCATTCTTGGAGCTCGACTTCTGATCTAATAATTTTTATCGTATAAAAGAAAACTGCATTCAAAGATATTAAGAAGAAACATTAATGGCATAACTTGAAAATTACATTAAATAAATCCGCATAAAATGAGACCCGGATGTATATAGTAATATGAATTATCCATTTAATTCTTTTAGTTTTACTTTGACCTCAGTAAGATTTCTTATATAAAGTATATATCTTTGGATTTGTAAAAGTTATTCAGCTTTTATAAAATTTATTTCTTCACAGCACTGAATATTTTGTGCAATATTTATTGTAAATTGTTTATAATATGTATATTGGTGATTATTTATCTTTTCAACATATATGTGTTAAAGTGTATCAGTGTTATGAAATAGAGTAGAGAGTGATGGGTCATGTAAAAGTCTGTGGTATTATATCTTATATATTACATATATCGATACAGGTATATAATAAGCCTGTATATCAGTTAAAAAATAAAACAATAAATTATGCATGCACAATATATTAATAATATTCTAATTATGAGGGATATCTTTTTTAAATTAATAAACATAAACAACTGATATCCCTTTTTCAGTGCTTAAGTGAACACATTTTACACAAAGCAAATTGCTATACTGATAAATGGAAGAGTGGAATTCCATTCACTGTGGATCAATTTGTAAATGTTGAATAGATTTTATTCTTGTATTAATAGTGTAATAATTTACTTCCCATATAATAACATATGTAGCAGACATAAGTGATATCATTTTGGTTTATTTAATAAGTTAGGCATAATACTGAACAATATAAATTGTTATTAATATATAGTCATAAGTTTTCCAAATTTATAATATTTGATGCACTAAATTCATAATATTTTGTTTTGGGGATGACATAAATCTTTCATAAGATAATTAAAAATGAATACATGATTTTGCTTTATAAATATTAATCGAATTAGTTTAAAATAGGGATTGAATATTTCTATTCACACAATATATAAAACATAAAAATTCCATAAAAAGATATTATGAAGTTGATGATGCAACCATTAAAAAATAAAAATTTTAGATTAGTTGCTTAGGAACTAGAAGTAACAAATGGAGTTTTAGTCCTTGAGTTCATACTTAACAAAGTGCCAAACTACAGAAGACAAAACAAGTTTTAATAGTTTTTTTAAGGCTTTGAAAAATATTAATAGTTATATGAAGATTCTGAAGCAAAATGACATTGTTTGTGTATATATATATATATATATATATATATATATATGAATAAGATTTATTAAAAAAAACATAACCACCTCATGAAAAAACTGCCATGTTTATTAGATTGAACTGGTTGGAAACCAACAAAGGAGATTTGCATGGAAAGCACAGGTCCAAGACAGATCATTGTAGAATAGGCAACATAGATTCGATGTGAAAAGCGACAAGAGCCAATACATGTAAAGGAATAAGATTTATTAAAAAATCCTAACCACCCCATGAGGAAACTGCCATATGTTCACTAGATTGAACTTGTTGGAAACCAACAAAAGAGATTTGCATAGAAAGCACAGTTCCAAGACAGAACATTGTACAATAGGCAGGTCGCTTTTCACATCATATCTATGTTGCCTATTCTACAATATTCTGCCTTTTGCTTTCTATGCAAATCTCCTTTGTTGGTTTCCAACAAGTTCAATCTAGTGAACATATGGCAGTTTGCCCATGGGGTGGTTACATTTTTTTAATAAATATTATTACTTTACATGTCTCTCTCTCTCTCTCTCTATATATATATATATATATATATATATATATATATATATGCACAGTCTTTTAAACTTTTTATAATTTATTTATTTACAATGATATAATTGTCATTTTTTTATGAAAATTTAAAATACTAAGAAAATAATACCTATCAAAAGTGTGACATCAACTGTTTTCATTTCATTAAATTTCTTAACCTAATGCAGACTTTTAGACATTTAAATTTCTTAATGAACTTAATTTAAATTATGTAATTAACATAATTTCAATTAATAATTAAGAGAATAAAGTAGTCATTAATAATGACTGCTCATTCCTTTAAACAATTAAAATGCAGTGTATGTTTTTAAATAGCTGAAATTGAGCGTAAGCTCGCACACATTGGTTTTTAGTTAAATGTTTCTGTTATATATATATTCTTATTTTTTTTTTTAAAAACTATGATTTAATTTTTTAAAAATATGATGCTGAGTGGCAATAAAATACATTTTTATTTTTGAATAAATAAAATAGACAGAACTCTATGATAACATTTCCTTTGAGATTTTTTATTTTTTTAATTACATTAGAAGCTATCAAAAAAAAAGATTACCTGTTGTTCATAAAAATCTTATATGAATTTTATGAATGTTAATAATTTAAAAAGCTTCATATAAAGTTTTGAGTTATAAAAATAAAGTGACAATATGGTAATTGCTTAGGAGGACTTGATATTTGAACATCATGGTTATCACCAGCTGACCAATTAACAAATATAATCAGATAATCTGAGGCAAACTTATTTTTAATAGCATTACCTAGCTTAAAATCAATCATAAAATCTTCGGTTTCAACACTGACATTCTACCACACCTTTCCCCCTTACATTATCAATTTCTTTTTTAAATAATTTTTCTTCGGAACACAAATTCATTGCTCTAGTTATCCCATTATTAATAATATGATAATATTTATTTTTGCTCATGCTCAATATCTAAACCCAATTACATAACAACCTATAAAAAGCATCTTTTCAATATCAATCTTCCAACTCTTTATAACCCTTTTTATCACAACACCCATACAATTGACTATATCATCCCTTTCCCCCTCCACAGTAAACCCAATATCATTATCAATTGAACCAATATACCCAGGAACATCCTCTGATTTACCAACAGTTAAATGATAGAAATTCCTGTGTATATGTGCATTGTTTAGAGTTTGGATATGAAAATTTTTATATAAAAATGTTGGAAAGGGTTGGAAACTACAGAGAAAGGATGATAGGGAAATATTTTTATATAAAAAAATATAAATCTGTTTTGAATGGGGTTAATGGTGTAGATGGGGAATATAAAATAAAATATAATTAATATGGAATGTTTAAATAGTATTTGAGTAAATTGTTAAAGATAGAGGAAAACAAATTATATTAGTTTTTAAATAGATTTGAAAGTATAGATGGGGAATGTAGATAATTGAAATGGAAGTTAGATAAAATAGTTAAAGGAAGAAATAAATTTGTAATTGTGGGTGGGTTAAATTGATTTAAATAGTTTTCATTTATTGGTATGTTAGATGATTTCTAATACTTTTGAAAATTTATACTTCATATGTAAAAAAGAAAATTTTATAATAAGAGAAGTGGCGGAAGGTAGAGATAAGTAAGGGTATAATTGTATATAATGAATGTGTTTTATTGTGATGAGTTTAGTGTGTTAATATGTGAAAGGAATTTTATATTTAGAGTATTATGTAAAGATATGTATTTTTTGCTGTAGACTCTTGAGCGTGGCGGTAATGGTATAAAAGACAGCTGAAACATATGTTCATTAATTAATATATGGAAAGAAAGTTTTGGAAAAAAATAAAAAGTTTTATGCATTTACTTATAATGTTGGAGAACATATATTTTAAAAGAAAAAAATGGTTGTTTAATTTGTCATTGTATAATGATAATATTATGGTGTAATATATATTCTATAACTTTATCGTATTTAATTTATCTTATTCATCAGAATAAGCAGATTATTTTAAATAATCTAAATTACTTACATATATTACATTTGTCTATCTGAGTTTGCATTATATTAATACCATTTAGAAGTCACACTCACTCATTCTCTCACTATCAAAATATGCATTTGATATTTTAGTAATCTGTATTATTATTACTATTAGGAATATTAAATCATTCCATTATCTTTATCCATATTAAATAAATATCATTTGTGATAAATCTTTTTCTCTTCTTGCTCTCAATGAATACTGAGAACATTTTATAGTCCAGCCATTATTCTCTCAAACCATTTTATAACTATAACATTCACAATGCAAGATCCAGTGTTGATAAACACAGATTAAAGTGAGGGATACAAAAACTAAAATAATTCAAACAAGTAATAAAATATCATGGTTGCAGTGTTCAAGGCCACATTTTCTTGTGTCTACCTTAAATTCCTGTCAGGGCTTCTACCTGACCACTTAATGATCTATGGAAACAAATGCTACTGATCATGTATTATACATACAGAACTATGTTAATTGTATTTTATTTATCAACTCACAACATTATATTTCACAGATAATATTTATATTCAAACATCTCTATCACTTAGGATTTTATTTCCACACGTATACTATCCAAACCACTATTATTTACATTCTACACTCAGAATATTCTCTTTAACATCATAAAGAAATTCAATCAACTTGACATCAAATAATTTCAAAATTTCATTTCAAAAAATATCTAATATGATATCAAGAAGGTTCAAATATTATATACACATGATTTTAAAATAGTTCATCTTTATAACCCTTTCATTCTAATAACTTTGTTATATTAAATAATTCTGAGATCAACATATTCATTTGTATCTCAACAGATATAGTCTAAAATAATATATTTATAATTAAACATGATATTTACACTAGGCATTCTTCAGCATTCATGAAATATGGAAATAAATTTAGATATCTCACATAGTATATTTTACACCTTCATATGATGTTCCAAAAATCAATTAATATATTATTAATAATAAAACTATCATCCCATCTGGTTTCACTTACCAAATGCCATAATAGATAAATAAACACACATAAAATATTACTATAAGTAAATAACCATTTATCATAATCCTAAACATAAGGATTAAATAGGGTGAACCCATCCTCTTTATTGATGTCCATGCATATAAAAAGTTGTAGGCATTTTACCTTTTCAGAAAATATTAAATTTTGTGTCATATATTTATTTTTCTTTATTTCAGAAAAATTATTCAAATATTTCAAATAAATCTTATCTCTAAAACAAATATTAGTTCACATATTATTTTTTCATCTAAACAACTAATAATAAAATAATATAAAAAATTAAATTACTGCAAAAGTCTTTGACTTGCTTGTTGACTGCTAAGTTGAAGGGAGAGAGAGGTTACCATGATAAAGCAAGTTCACTAAGCAGAATTTTTTTTTCTTTACCACTTGCTGCATGCTCTGGACTCTACAAAGCACCAAAGTTTAATCACTTAAAATCTAATGGAAATTTTGTCCATCTATTCTTGAAAAAGTTTTTTTTCTGATAATGTTCATTTTATTCATCAAGCAGGACACACATTTCTGGGAAAAAATTATAATATAATCACTTATTCAATCAGGTAATTTTTCACATTTGAACATTTTTCTTGATCATTCAGGTTTTTAATAAATCAATACACAAATATTTTCTTTGGCAAGTGCTTGTTAAAACTTTATAAATTTATCCTTTTTAAATTTTCAACAAATATTTTTTTTTCACTTAAAATTCTTTTCCACATATACATGCAGATCTGGCTGATAATAACTTTTAATACAAAACTCTATTAATTTTAATATTTCTTACTTTCAAATGTGAACATAATTGTTAGCTACTTGCAAAATTTTCTTAATTTTTAGGATTCAAATAATATTTTCTAGGATTTAATAAGCATTTTAAAACAACATTAAGAGTTCACTTCTTCTTTAGACTAATAATAAAATTTTCTTAGACTAAATTTAAGATACTTTATCTTTATTTGAATATTATTTAAGCAATATTTAATATTCATTCATTCTTTTAACAGTTAGTAGCAGATATATTATAAATGATGCATTTTCAGATAATAGGTAAAAAACTGCACAAATATAAAGTTCATTTTCATGCATTAATTAATGTGCACATATTCTTCTTTCTTTCTTTTTTTAATGGGAGGCAACTTTCCATATAATTTTTAATGATTCTTCTCCAAATAACATGGGTACACAAATCCCTTAAAAGTTTATATTTTTGAGGATTCATCATTAATATTAATTTAAATTGTTCGTTCAACTAGTTAGACAACACATATCTGTCTCCATCAATGACCAAGGTTTCATTAAGCTTCATATGAATTTATCAATAGGGAATATATTTTTCTTTATACCATAGTAGAATAAATTAAACTTCTTAATATTATAAATCATTTAAAAATATAATTTACTACTTTACTGATAAGAAAATAAAATATTAAAAAAAATATGACTTTACTTGATTGGAAATAAAACTTTTATAACACTTAATTGTCTTAAATTGAATTGATTCGAATGATTAAGGACTTAAATCTGACTTCATTCTGATCACACTTGAGTTGAACACATATATTTATAACTTTTATTCTTTATCATTTGATTTGCTATTTTAATTCTTCCTCACAAACTAATTTACATATGAATTAATTTCTGTCTAACTTTTTTTTTCTTAATATAATTTAACTAATTAAACTTTTATATTAAATAAATTTTATTTAACACTTTATTTAACTATAATAATAAAATACATTTATTTTAACACTAAAATATTGTTAACAGTTTTAATACTAATTTTAAAATATAAAATATTATTTAAACAATATAACCACAAAAATGGCTACATTTTAAGAATAAAATTTATAAAATAATTTGCAACATTATTGAACTAATATAAAAATTTAACTTTATCAATTTTTATTAACAAGGAATTAAAATTAATTTAATCTGTCTCTAATATGTGTGTTCAAGAATAAATACACACAATTCAGACTTAATCACAGCATCATAAATATTCTAGAATAATTAATTAATATGTATTTAAAATAATTCACTGTAAATGAAATTATTTAAAACACATTTAAAATACTTATTAAATATTAACTTTAACAATTAAATTTATTACTTTAACATTATCTTTTTTAACTTTAATAAATACTAATTATTTTATACTTTAAATAGTAGATTATAACTTACTTTTATTTATAAACTGAACTGACACATCTTTAAAACATTTCAGATACACATTTTAATTAATTATACAATAGGTTTTAACATGTTTTTTTTTTTTTTTCATTATCAAAGCACTGTGCCAGGAAGCGAACCCGTGAACCTGGGACAACTGCTTGTAAGAAAGCTGTGCTGACCATTCGGCCACCAACACTTGACTAGGTTTTAATTTGTTTTAAGCACAAAATTAATACAGAATGATATTGATTGATAAAATTTAATTTTAAATTTGGTAAACATCTACTTAACAAACACTGATTAGAACTTTAATTATTTATTTCTTAACATTCTACCTATTGACTATCACTCTATCCCTTTGGAATCGACTATTTATGTTAAATATTTTACATACTTTCTTACTGAAACAATGATAGTTTTATACAGGGCCATATTTCTCAACCATACAATACAAATCCAGAGTCACAAATTCCAATTTTACCTACCAATACATTTATATTACAAAATGATAGGAAATTAAGCTTCTAGCATTATATGTATCTCTTATTCATTCTGATGTTGCAAGCATAAATGTGTTCTTCTACTTTGCTTGCGATCTGATAGATTTGAAAATAGAAGACTAAAAACATATTAAGTCTTATCTTTACTTAAAATTCTTTCTAATATGGTTATAACATTTAGAAATAGTGTCTTATTCTGAATTATTTGTCTTTATCTTCATTAATTCTTTCTTTTCTTAATAAAACTTTCTTTAAGTTCCTGTTCACTGATCCTCTTAAGTTTTATTTTAGCCCTTCCAACATCTTTCTCCCAACCAACATCCTTCTAAGATAATTTGTATTAAGTAATTTCTCACTTATCTTCTTGAGTTTTACTTTGGCCTTTCCAAGAACTTTCTCTTGATCAATATTTTCTTCAAGAAAATTCACATTAAGTGAATCTGTCTTTATCACTTTAAGTTTTACCTAAGCTTTTCATATCTCTCTCATTTTATCACTTATTTCTCTAATAAAATTTAGTTTAACTACCTTTTCATTTATCTTTTTAAGTTTAACTTTCATTTTCCCCATATCTTTATCATGATCAATTTTTTCTCCAATAAACATTACACTAGATATTATGCTTTTAATACCCTTACATAAGGTTGGGACTTATACAACCATTATTAGTAGTACATTGTTGCTCTACATTTTGTATTTTATTTTTAAATTTGTTACCAGTATTATCTTTGAATTTTGGTAATTCATTATCTAAATACAGGATATATTTATATCCACTGATTCTAAGTCTTTTTCTAGTTTTAGTTACTGATACCATATATATTTTCAAGTTTTTTTAATGACCAAAAGTTTTATTTCCATGTCTTGCATAACCAAAAATTAATATATGATTTTTTTTTACAGTGCAGGCTTTTTCATACATGCACTCCAATATATAATATATAGGGGGTTTGAACTCAGACTTATAAATGCTGTTTTAGCACAAAATATGGATAATGGTGATTATTTATCTTTTCAACATGTGTGCGATCAGTATGAGATAGCAAGGATAGTTGAGGGTCATGTGAAAGTCTGAGTTTAAACCCTCTATATAACCAAAAGTTATAAATTCATAATTCATTTTCATAACTTTTTTTTTACATTATCCAGTTACATTTTATTGATTTATTTTTTGAATTAAAGAAAACAAAATTTTAAAAATGATAAAGAGTTAGAGCAATGTCTAAACTGAAGATTCTTCTATTATGACTCATTAAACTGTGCATTTGATATTAATTGTGTTATACAAATTATCTTTAAATATTAATAATTTAAAGATTATCATTATAAAAGCAAGTAGAAAAAAATATGTTACTTGAATGCAAACATCTATCCTAACAAAAAATGTCTTCCTCGGTGAATCCCCACATGATTTAATTAATACAATCTTCAAGTAACAGATTTTAAAGTGAAAAGTATTTTATTGATTCTCATTTTAGTAAAGTAAAAAATAATAACGTTAGTTGAGTTAATTAGCCAAATTGACATACTCAATATGATTAATTTGATATAGTTAGAAAAGGTAAAACAGTATCTAAATATTCTGTTGTAGAAAAATAGCCTCTTCAAAAATCATTATAGAAAAATAATAACGAAGAAAACATTACTTATCAAGTTTAATAATTTCTGGATAGTGACAGTTTAAATTGTTGTCCTTAAATATTTTACTCTCTAGTTTAAAATTGCTGGATACAATCTACTGACCAATATTGCATGATTACCTGAATTGAATACTGGCAGGCTATCTAAAACACCATGTTTTGGCTGATCTGTATATGAACACAGGTTTGAAATGACAGTGGATATATTATCACTATACCACACTTTTGGAAAATAAATAATTAAAATCTCTAATAGTATCGATATATATATATATTTAAAATTATTTTTTGCTAATACGTTTTCTGTCTCTCTAACAATTTATATCGTTATTGGTTTTGTATATTATGTTATTATATCTAAATTTATTATTATTGACATTTTCTTGTTATATACTTGTTAATGATTATAACTTGTAACTCAATTCATTTGAAATATTTCTTCTATTATTAAATGCAGTCTAAGTTACGATCTTTTTTATTGTTAAAGTTATGTATATATAAACTTTTTTTTTTTTATCAAAGCAGAATTTTGCATAGAAATATAATAATCTCATCAATTTTACTGGAAATCTAGATTACAGTATTTCAATAAATAAAATGAAAAATGTTTAAATTTCAAACTTTTTAAAATCATTAGAAAGTTATTGAAATAATTTTATTTTTATTAAAAATAAATAGATAAAGAAATTATATATATTGTAAATAATCTATCTATCTATCTATCTATCTATCTATCTATCTATCTATCTATCTATCTATCTATCTATCTATCTATCTATCTATCTATCTATCTATCTATCTATCTATCTATCTATCTATCTATCTATCTATCTATCTATCTATCTATCTATCTATCTATCTATCTATCTATCTATCTATCTATCTATCTATCTATCTATCTATCTATCTATCTTTATGTTCATCCATCTATCTATATAGCAAACGCATCATGGTGCAATAGTAAAACGCTTGCCTTTTATGCAGATGATCCGGATTTTAATTTGATCCATTGATAATTCTTTTGACCATCTAATAATAAGCAGTAAATGGGTATATAACTTCTTATATTTAGTGGATACAAACCCTCATTTACTCAACAATTGACAAGCCTCCACATCTTTTCCTTTACCGTCAGAGAGGTTTTTTGCTATGTATTAGGTTATTTAGAGGATATTTTATATATAATCAATACTAATTATAATCATTCATATTTAAATTTTTAACGCAGAGTAAAAAGAAAATCCAATTTTTAAAAATAACTATTATAATGTATTTTTGACATTTAATATCATGATGATTGCAAAGACAATCTGCGATTACCTTGGGCATGATTACAACTATAGTGGCACTGCTGATTTGATATAATGATAGAGTGGTAGACTCTGGTTCAAGTTTAAGATTCATGGATCATACCCATGTCTGTCATTCCTAATATTTGAACTTCTTATGAACCCTTGAGCATTAAACCAATTGATTATTTATTGTTGACATCTAATGGCAAATAAATTTAGCTAATGCTATATTTGATACAACATTAAAATATGGAGAAAATTATATATATATATACTTTTGGAATGATTTTTTTCTCTTTCATAGGAAATACCAATTTCATATTCTCTTATTCTCCTCTTTCACTTTCTTTGCATATCTTCATATATATATTGTTTATAATACTTCTTTCATATACACTTCAATGCAAACAAATTTTCTTAAAAAGCTTCTTTATTTTCCTTACAGTTTTGACTTCCAACAGTCTTCATCGGAGTTTTATCCATCCTCCTCTGCTTTAATTAAAGTGACCAAGAAGTTTTTTAAGAAAATTTGTTTGCATTGAAGTGCATATGAAAGAAGTATTATAACAATATAAATACCAAAGTCATTTTGAAAGATTATAACTATAATACCATGAAGCCATATATAAATATCTATAGCAGAAATCCTTAATATCGGGCATTATCATCACAAAGACATCCCTGCCTTTATATATATATATATATGTGTGTGTGTGTGTGTGTTGATTGAATGAAAGAGAAACAATGATGTCTATTCATGTCTATTAGATAAATGAATAAAAACTCAATTGTAATTCCTTATATACTTATAAGTTTTAATAATGTATTTAAGAAGGAATATTATATGTTTAAACAATGCATATTAATTCGTAGTTACCAACTATTCAAATAGGAGTCGGAATTATTTAAATAATATTGATGTTGAAGGTTTTCATCACATAGTATATGGTTTAAAGCCGAACTTATATATGTATAGCAATTTTAGTCATTAAAAACACATGAATAAAAAATGTTCTTAACAGTTATTTTTTTATATAAAGAAGTTAGTATAAGAAAGATTGCAAACACCTTAGAATGACAGATATATAGGAGTCTGAGATGGATTTCTTTGTGTCTTGTGCGGATTAGCATTTTGCGCATTCAAGCTTAAATTACCTTCAGAAAATATGAAAAGATAAATCCATCCTTGCCATTTGAGCAGATAGATGCAAGCATTTCCACTAAGGGGAGCTCTGACAAGTGTCAAGATAATTTAAGAAGCAGTAAAAAAATTCAAATAATAAACTCACTCAAGGATTAAACTTTTGAGCAAAATGAATAGCAAAGATTAATAACAAAAAAAATGCAGTATTTCATGAATTAAATTTTATTTTATTTTTTTTCTTAGAGATTATGGAAATGGTGATAAAGTTAATGATTTAGGTACAGCTGCTGTTAAAAATATTGTATATAAGAAGTAAATATTTAATATGTATCACACATCTAGATATAGGTTTATGGTATAAAAGCAACACATCCATCTCCCATACTATCCTGTAGATTCGAATTCGGTTCAAATGTTTTTTTTTTTTTGTTATTTCAATATTCTTATAATAGCGTTTTCAGTTTAGCTAGTTTTTAGCCAATCAGTTAACCACCCAACACTGGCCATTAAATGGAGCTTTAGCTGATTTTATGTAGATAATAAAATAATACAAAAAATAATACTCAATTCTTATCATCCAGCAATTAGAAAGCTTGGCGAATTCTATCTTCTTCTTAAAACTCTTTCTATGTGAGACTTTGCAGCGGGAGATTTATTAAAAAAGACTATTTTATCATTTCTGTTGCATGACGATTAGCATTTCTTGTCTAAAATACCCACAACCCTGTTTTGGAATCCAGTTAGAGCTTAAAATTTATTTTTTTAGGTAACTAAGAATTTTCAAATATGCTTTGCAAATAACTAACTGATAGCCAACTTAGCTAAACATTCATTTATGATGAATAAATGGATACTCAACCACTATCATGTGTAATGTTTACTCCTTTATTGTTTTTTATGAAAAGCTGCTCAGGCCTTTGCTCTTCCCTAAGATATTTAAGGCTAATTATATATATATGTTAAAACGAAGATTTGCACAAAATATGTATTTTATATATATATATATAATAAAAAGTCAGATGTCACATGCTCTTAATTTTATATATATATCATCATCAACTATTATCAATCTACTGCAGGACGAAGATCTCTCCAAGTTCAATCCATCCTTTCCTATCTTTAGCTTCTTTTCTCCTAACACACACACACACACATATATATATAATTAGTTTCCAACCAGTAACCACCTAAACATTCTCAGTAAATATAGCAACCAATATTTCTAACTGCTGTCAAGGCAACCTTCACACCTTTTAATAGCAAGAATGGAAATCCATTCTTACTAATGGTCCATTGAATATATATGGACACTTAAAGATTGCAACTTGACTACAGAGTATGAAATATTGTTACAATGAAGTTTAAATAAACCACTTTAAACATGAAATAAACATGTCATTATAATGCAGACTAATAAATAGTCATCTAAAACATTACTTAATGCAATACTTTTAAATTGCCCATGTATTATTTAGAAATAATAAGCAACGGCAGTGAGAAATATTGGTTGCTATATTTACTGTGAATGTTTAGGTGGTTACTGGTTGGAAACTAATTACATCATTATCCCAGATTAGCTTTAGGCACTATTTCGCTTATTATTTTATATATATATATATATAATACTGCTCTGATAAATACTCAACATTTGGAGGGATAAACCACCAAAGTATTAGTTATATCAAATTCAGTGCTAATAGTATCAATGTCTGCAACATTTGATAAAACATTTAAGTCCATTCTTATTTTTCATTTAAGACCTTAAATAGTTACGTAGACTAAGCAATCATAAATATAAAGTTAATTTATTATGAGCCAAAATATTCTTGTAGCTTCATTTGAAAATGTCCTATTTAGTTATCCCTATATAATCTGCATATCTGCATATAGTCTTAGATAAAAATAAGTTTATTTTTTTACTTGAGGATTTATAAATTCAGTACTTTGGATGTTTATCTTTTGAAGTGTTAGACATTTGTCAGTACAGTGATATTCTATTGTTACATATTTGTTATTTAGTGGTTTATTTGCAGGATTATTAAAATGATTTGAAATTAACGCTGTCACATAAATTTAATATAATCTGATTTAAATGAGGATGCAATAATCTATTGGATGATTTGAAATTCATCCTTATAGTTATAATTGTCTAATATTCACATGTATGTGAGATATAAATGCTGACATTTGATTCACAATATTCAAGGTGGTTGCATTTTTATAATTAGTGTTTTAAAGTCATATTTTTTCAAGAGGTAGTATATAAAAATAATTGTAATTAACATTGGCTTAGAGGTATCGCAGCCGCCATGCAAGCAAGTAGTTGGTTGCAAAGGTTATAAAGGTTCGCATCCCGGCAGATGCTATGACATATGAAAAAAAAAAAAAAGGTTATAAAGTCAACATTAAAAGAAAAAAAAAATTCTCTTAATATCAAATTTCTGTTAATGGAAATACTGATCTTATAAATCAAACTGTATAAATTTAAATTTATGTAAATTAAACCTCCTAAGATTGCAAGCATATTTATTTAAGATAGATTCAATTCTGAATTAATACAAATTGTGATAAGAAGATTTTAAATTGCTATTTACCAATAACAAATTATTTAATTATCTAAATAATTATTGATTTGTATTGATTAACTCTAGCTTAAACTACTTTGCAAATAATCAGTTAATAATTGCTTTTCACATATAATTTATTAGATTATGTTAGTGTTTCTCAATGTTTATTATTAAAAAAATATTAGTATAGATTACAAGACTCAAAACACCCTACATTATTGAAAACATAATTGCTTTGCAATCAGTAAATACTTATGATTTGAAGAAAGTCAATAATTTTTGTTTCTATATGATATTGTTATAATTAAAAATTACTATACATTGAGTTGTATATTTACATGAATTTTTTGTATATAATTTGTACTTTCATAACCTGGGGGGGGGGGTAATTTTTTATATGATTTATTTTGTTCTAATCATAAGTTTTCAAAAATCAGAAAAAAAACTCTAATATAAATTTAAATCATTTAATTAATAATTACCTATTATATATTAAAGATAAAAAATAAAATAGTAAAATATATCCAAAAAAAAAAAGGCTGAATTGAAAAGTGCTTCTATATAATTATTGTAATATTGCCATATAATGTTTTTTTTAAGTATGCAAGTCTTCAAATTTTTTTACAAGTTAGAGGTTCCATTTATTGAATAAAACTATAGTTATTGTTACAAATACATAAAGTGTGACAAAATTGATGAAATCAGATGAACTTATGGAGTTTTAGCAAGAATGATTTTCACTTTTATTCTGACTTTATTCTATGAATGAAGCATTCAGGAAAATATTATCTATTTGTTTCAATATGGATACAATTTGTTTACTATTTGTATGAAAAGTTATAGTTCTTTTGGTTTTTAATTTGAGCAAAAAATTAAAATAACATTTGCATAAGTAATATAAAGTGATCTGTAAGATTGGAAACGAATCTTTTATTTGTCCATATATATATATGTTTTATATGCATTTTTGCATAGACTTTTCAAAAATGTTTTTAGTATGTAAAACAGAATTGGTATACTATTTTATTAGCCAAAATGCAAACTGATATTAAGTATCCTTTTTCATTTTACCAACTTTTAATTTTAAAGTCAAGTGCACAATGAGAATTAGTTTATTTTAAGAAAAACAATTAGATATAATTTGTAACATAAACTATATTTATTTATGTATAACTTTTTACATAGATTTACCAAAACATTTACATATCTGTAAATCATCAAAGAAATCTTTAATCTTTTTTTTTAAATATCAATAAAAACATTTTTTAAAAATTTTCATAGTTAATGGATTTTCTAAATGTAATATAAAAATGAACAAAAATGATAGTTTATTCAAATGACTTCAATGTTATTTTTAATAGTTATTTACATTTTATTCAAAAAATATTACTATATATATATATTTCTAAATAATAAAATTATCTATCTATCTATCTATCTATCTATCTATCTATCTATCTATCTATCTATCTATCTATCTATCTATCTATCTATCTATCTATCTATCTATCTATCTATCTATCTATCTATCTATCTATCTATCTATCTATCTATCTATCTATCTATCTATCTATCTATCTATCTATTTATCTACCCAACCACCTACCTCCCTCCTACCCTACCTATATACATACATACTTATCTATCTACTTTTTATGTCTATCTATTTATCCATCTATCTATCTATATACCTACCTACCGACCTACCTATCTACATACATACAATACCTATCTATCTACCTATAATGACATGTTTGAGTAAAGTAGTCTTTCTAATAGTTAAAATAATTTTTGAAATTTAAAAATTCAATTTATAATTAAAAAAAAAAAAGAGGAAATATATTATTTATAATCCCCAATAACTATCTACTATTGCTATAATTTTACTGTTATAAATTTTTATATTTTGATTTACAAGTGTCAAACTTTCTCCAACCACAACTGTGACACAATCCACTCTAGATAAATACAGTAATGATCATAACTTATCATTTATTAAATTAGAGATTGTCTCTAGCCCAGATATACATTTTAAATCTTCGTTAAAGATTAAAACATCTAATGTTTTAATTAGTTAAATACACACACACACACACATTAGAACATATGTGCTTGATTTACTTTCTAGTAAAAAACAAAACTTTCAATGTTGTATTATTCTAAACATAACACATTAATCAAAAACAAATAATTAATTTAATTTTACAAAAACAAAATAAATAAATTATACTGTAAACGATGAATTTTAATTTCCAGATTTTAAATAAAAATGATGGTCATATAAGCACAATGACTACATTGCATCTAATGACAAGCCTTCTCATTTACTTAAGATTCTATCTCTACATCCTTCTTGCTTGATATCACAAGTTGTTAATGTTGACTCTGAATGCTACTCAATCTAGACATTTTAGTAAATTATTATTGATGAATATACATGTATGCATTTTAATTTACATTTTAACTGTCAAATATATGAAGAACTGTTAACCAATAACTACAGAATATCCACAGTTGAGCCATTCCAGGCTGAGTGCAGCACCACTTAACAATACCATGAAAAATATATATATCAAATAGAAAGAAATTAAACTCCAAATTAACTTGTTTACATTACAAAGGCAATGTAAAAAATTACTCCTTTGATTATCTTTTTATACAAACATAAGCAATTCAACATATATAGAAAATGTCTAATATAAAAAGTGTAGTGTGGAAATTTACATAGACTTATCAAATCATATTGATAACATCTATTCAAAACAATGTCAAGCTATTTATTTATAATTGCTTAGCAATGACCAAATCCGAGTCTGTAACAGACACATAATTTGTAATGAATTTATTTTGTTGTTATCAAGATAAATATAATTCTAATAATAATTTATGGATTATGTCTAATTTGTGTATTTTTAATGAAAGAAATTAAAATAGTTCTGCTTATTATTTAAAAAATTATATTAATTCTGTAATTTTTTTTATAAAAGGCTATTTCTATAATAAGTGGCTGTAATGTCAAATTTTTACAAACTAATATAAAATCCAAATAACAAAGTAATTTAGCCTTTTAAACCCAAGATTTTGCAAACATTGTGATATGTTCAAAGGTATCCTCTCTGTAAAAGTTTATTAAGTTAAAACAAAGATTTTAATTGGCAACAGATATGAAAAACATACTGTCCAGGTTCACCTAATCATGCTTTATCTAGCTATGTGGATGGTATGTGGGTGATATATTTTATATTACCAACATTAAAATCTCAAATAAAGAACCTAACACAATTTGTTTTTACATTAAAAAATTTAAAAATGAAAACAAATGATAACCTAATTAGTTAAAATGATGTGTTTGTATTTACAAATAGTTCAATAAATGAAGCTTTAAATATAGTTACATAATGTCATAATCTATGAAACCAAATGTCTGCCTTTTGAACACATATTGTTTTCAATGGGAAACTTATATAAACCAATTTTTTATACTTCAATAGCTCTTTCACCCCAAGGATGGTAATTGATTTGTTTGCGGAGCATGCAGAATTCAATGCCTTTTAAAACAATTATTTGGCTCAGATGTATAAATGAAAGGTTTATTGTCTGGCAATATGATAAGCTCAATGATTTTCCTCACATGCAAAGAATATTCTTCCTGATATAACATTCACAATGGAATCTTGGTATACTCACCACCAAAAAAACAGAAGATTATAATTTTTTATTTAAAAAAATATAAACATACATAGCTACTTAACATTTTCATGTCATCAGCACTCACATTAAATTAGTTCTGTAGCAAATCTCCTTTGGGATAGCAATTAATCTTGCACATAAGTCACAACTAGAGGAAGAATTAAATTATATAAACAATACCATGATAACTAAGGTCATAATAAAAAATTGTAAATAAGGCTTTTATTTGTGAACAAAACAATTACATTAAAAATGTAAGAGAAAAATATTAATAATCATTAAAACTCATGTATTTTACATAAAAAAAATTACAAATAGTATTGCAAACCTTTTGAACATTTATAACTTTAAGAACACTTTAAATTAATTAATGCCTAAAATTCTCTACTTACCCAAGGAGTTTATAAAAGTCAATGTGGAGTTGTGAACTCTTACTTAGGTGTGAATAATCATTATATCAGTGCTAAGATAAATGAGAATACCAAAGCTATATGGCAATATCCCTTCTCATTAGTACTCTCCATCCATATTATAGATATTGTCAAGGTATAGGTTTTTCAAACATCAAGACACTAATCAAATGTAATAATCACCTTCAACAAAATTAGAGAAACAATTAAGTTCTTTAATTATTTAGATTATATTGTTAAATAGGATGATAGGTGAAACTTATTTTCATTTGATAAACAAATTAAAACTTATAAACCAGAATATCTGTTGATTTTATATCATTTTTTTCATCTATTGCCATCTTTTTTTTCTTATTTTAAAATCAACTATTTTTGTTTAATATCGATGAATCTTTGACTTCATTTTCTGCACTGCTTAATAAAATGCAGATACTCTTTGTATGCAACTTCTTAATACACTCAAAAATAATAGAATAAAAATAAAACTCATATAAATAGGCAACATATGTGTACACATCTTTTATAATTTTCAAGTACAAACTATCTCTAGAGATAACAACTAAATTGTAACTTACACATACTTTACAATAAGACTACATTGTCTTTTTTCACATTAAGAAAATTCAAGTTTAAAATGCTAATTATTCATAGAATACACATATAAACAATATATAGTCAAAAATACAGAATTAAGGCTATATTTTAAATAACAAAATCTTTCCAATTCCTACCAAACAAGTTTAAAATCTCACAAAATCTTGCAAATCTAACAGTTGATTAAATAAAATGAGTCTTACTTTAATTGAAGTCAAAGACATAAATTATATGGTGATAAGTTTAGACAATGTTATCTGCAACAATAAATTTTTACTCCAAGGAATATTCACTAAGTATTCATTTTTAACAACTTTGTGAATGCCAAACGTCTTAAGTTCTTGGGATATCAGACAAAGTGAAATTCATTTAGTTTGATACATGTTACACACACCAGTTTTTGTAAAATTTTAATGTTATTTATATGACAATGGAGAGATATTCACTCTTATTAACAAATTTATGTTTACTGATTCATATTTCTTATAGACATATGTGTGTGTCATGATCGACTTTTCAATGATATGGATTTCAAAATTGGAAGGTGCACAACATTGAAGCTTGAAGATTTTCTATTTTAACATAAACTGAGCACTGATTGTATATATTTATAGGAAATGGCAATCTAGACCCAGTAATGAATGCTGGTTTAGCACAAAATACTTATATTGGAGATCATTTATCTTCTTCAAATGTATGTAGTCATGTGTATCAGTTGTATAAAATGGAGTAAATAGTTGTAAGGAACATGGAAGTTTTTTCTAATTACATTAAGTATAGCATAGACAATATACTTAAATTTGAATATTATATTATATATATTATAATAAACTAAGTTTGCCGGAATACTTCAACTTTGTGACAATGTGGATATTTTACAATTAAATTTGAAGTCTAATTAGGCTTAGAAGTTTTTTCAAGGTGCAAAACTCATAACCAGTCTAAGATAGCAATTTAATGTTAATTGTAAATGAATGATATATATATAGAAGATGAAAAGACGAAACCCCACTAAATACTTCACCATTCAGTTATTAGAAAGCTTAATAAGCACTGCCTTTTACTTTTTTTTAAGGGCTGTTGGAGAAATTATTATTTTGCAGAAAATTATTAACATGCTGTTTTACTTTTATATATATATACAAAAAAGAGAGAAAAAGATAAAAATAATTTTAAATAACTTAATTATAGGGCAAACATTTCTCCTACAATCTTTTCCTTTTCTTAGATGAACAGGGAACAAGAAGACTCACTAAGCTTATAATCTGCCTGGTAGTGAGATTTTTGTAAGTTTCTTTCTTATTCTATCATTTACGAAACAATATTAGATAACTATTTGAACTGCTATGAGTTGATAACCTGGAAGTAAAATATTAATTCTATTTGTCATTTTTTAATTCATATTTCATCAGGCTAGGGTTCGAATTTTATGTTATAGGCATAGCAGATAGATGTTCAAATTACTTTATAATTAATTTGATAAATATAAATAAAGCTTGATACAGTAACAATTTTGAAAAGTATAAAATGTTAGCAGTAGTTTATATATACTCTTTTTTTCATCCCGTTTGACTTTCAGCATTTATCATCTTGTTCTAATGTTCCGCCCTCTTCTCTTGTTTATTTTCTTTGTTTTTGTTAAATATAGACATTTAGTTTTTGTAAATAAATAAAAAGAACACTTCACCTAACATTAGGCTTTTAGCTTTATTCTTTTAACTTTAATTTTACTAAAACTGTTTGTAGAGCCTTTTGCTTTTCTTCAGAAACTAAACACGGAGATTGAAAAGGAATGCGTAGTTAACGCAAGTAACAAAAAATTAGAATGCATAAAAAACCTAAAATTCAAGACTTTTACGACTTAAAAGAATTTATTTTCACGAGGCATCAAAATTGTCGTAAAACAAAGCAAAGCAAAAAGTTATCACCCTAAAATCAATTTAAAACAATTGAATCCTATTGAATAAAATCTGTGTACGTATATATTTAAAAAGCAATGGCTTATCATTATTTACATTCACAGACTATTATATATGTTGTAATATAAATAAAGTTGTCAATGTGATGCAATGTATATATAATAATTTAAGACTTTGTAATTCCTGTTTCAACCAAATTTCCAGATCAATACTAAACTGAATTATTCGTATATATATATCGTTACCACTTTCAAGTAGTATCAGTCCAATGTAGGGTAAAAATTTGTGCGAGTTCAATATAGCTTCTCCAAGATATAACTTCTTTTTTCTCCTATAAAACTCAAGCATTTTATTTCTTATCAAAAACAGGTTTATTCAAAATGGTAAAATAACTTATTAAATTTGGCAATACATTTATAAACCATTAATTTACTTAAAAAGGAAAAAAAAAACCTCACTCTTTTAGAGTGGAATGTTCAATATTAATAAGATGCCATGTGGAATTTACTATAAAGCGGGGCTAACTTCAAATCTCTTTCTTTCATGTCTTTTAATTTTTGTAGAAAAATTAATTTTGGAACAGGCATAACTGACTTGAAGATTAGGATGCATCTGACAAACCATAGACAGAAAGTGATGAAAGTGGCACTTCTTATAGTTTCAAAATTCCCAGAGGCAATACCTTCTAGGAGTGTGTTGATAATTGGATGTTTTGGTGTATAAATTTGATTAATCAATATTCTACAGCCCCGAAGAGAGGAACAATTGTTGAAAATGTGAAATGTGGTATCATCCTCCCTATGGCAGAGAGAGCAAACAGAGTCCAAGGAGGAAAATTTTCTGTACATCACAAGAAAGTGGCTTGTGGGAAGGGCATTTTCTTTCTTATGCACTTTTTTATACATTTTTTAGTTTACTTACAATCTTTAGAATAATGTTTAAGAATTTAATAATCCATCCACAGTTTTATCTTTTTTAGAAACATCCTCACTTGCTTCAACTCATTCTTTTAATTTTTTTAAGAATATCAATGATATCTTTTGCTCTTATGCTGTGTTTATTGCAAACATGTCTTTTGATAAAGTTTCAACATTGATTTTTTTCCAGTACCAAAGGCTTACCTTTGTAAGCAGAAATTGGTAAAACACCATGAATAAATTTTATCCCCAAGCATATAAATATATGTCTTTATATTTCTCTAAAAAGCTCTCCATTCAACTTTAATTGTACAATTAATTTTTGCTATTCTCTTTGTATATTAGTAATCTGTTCAGTATTATTTATTAATTATTATTTTTAATTCATTATTTTTATGCTTTCTTCTCCTTTATAAATAAGTCATTCAATATTATTTTAGTTTTTCTTTCATCTGATTAGTATTGTGTTTTTTAAGTTCTGAAGCATTATATAACAAAAATAATATCTTTAAAATCTAAATGATTTAAGTATAATCCATTATTCCTTTTATTAATCTAATGTAGGGATAGATTAGTGAATACCCAAGCAATATACCATTCATTTTTATTCCTTTATATTTTAATCCATATAATACTTTTAGTAAAACTGCTGTAAAAGTTATTGGAAAATTGAAATTATACAGTATTTTGATGCAATTCTTATCCTACTCTTGCATATTGATAAATATTATTTGGAATGTGATTGCAAAGTTTCAACCACAACAAAAGTGCTTATAGGATCAAATATCTTTTTATAATATTGAAATTGCAATACAAACTCAGTACTTGTTACATCAACTTTTTTTTAATAAACTAATATACTTATGGTCAAAAAATATATGGCATATAATCCATAGCTTATAAAAATTTAGTTATTATGACTAATATTTGAAGGCAGTTAAAATAATTCAGATGTATGTAGATGAAAGTATAATTTATATCATTATAATGTAAAATATAATTTATATCACTCTAAAATAATGAACAACTAAAAACCTAATGTTTTGTCAATTTTTTTTCATGATACTTATAGGTAAATATTTTATGGCATATAAATATATATTATATCACTGTTTATAATTTTTAAGAGCATTGTAATTCTTATTGTCAAAAATTACAGAGCAGTGAGCAAGCCAAATGGTTCTAAGATTGTAAATAATTACAATGACATTATAAAAATTAAAAATTATAATATTTTTCTCAAGCAATTGTTTGAGATTAATTATTTGCTTGTAATATACAAATTGTTATAGAGATAAAAGTAAGGACATGTTTAAAAATATATATCATATTCTATAGATGAATATTACATAAAATATATGTGGGATCCAGATTTAATTTTAAATGATTAATGAGGAAAGTTTTTGTAGGAATTGTGTTAAGTAGTAAGTTAAACAGAAATTTCAGCCATGGTTGAGAACACATACATAATTTGGAATCTGGTTAAAGTTTTGCAAATTGGGAAGATTGACCATAGATGTCTGTTAGAATATTTAATTTTTTTCAAATCTTTAAATCAAATACCAACCAAAGACTTGATTTTGTAATTATCCAACAGATATGCATGCTCAATAATGTGAGTGGTAAAAAAAGAATGATTTATATATGAAAGTTGAGCAAGCAATATTATATGTGGAGAAGTGGCATTGAGAATTGGACTAACTAAGGTTGTGATGTCCATTTAGCCCTGATATAAGAAACAAATGACTGACAACACACTTATAATTGTTATAAGATGTGATGTTGAACTCCAGATATATGATTTTATTGTGGTCATGATAATTTTTAACAGTACTTCTTAAAAAATGCATCCATGGACTATAGTAAGCAACTATACCACCCAGAATAGTATTAACAATACAAAACATTTACTATGGAGTAAAGCAATTTTGGGCAGTCCAAGTTTGATATGTAAGATGCCCTAAATTATTAACACCAACTACATATAAATTTATGGGCTGTAAAGCTTTTCTATATCAAAAGTGTAACATTTGCAAATTTGAATCTGATTGGAAACCAACATAGAGACATATATTAAAGACATATGCCACATTAGGTACAAATATAGGACACTCATTAAGATGGTTAAAATATTCTACTCCAAATCTAGAAACAGACCCATGTTATGTAAAGTAAATCTCTGGATATTGCTTTCTAATATACCTGGAATAACTCAAAGCATAAGCAAGATTTGTTCAAAAATATATAATTAGCTTACAAAAACTTCACCTCCCACCCATAACTTCTTAATACATAGCATCAAGGGCAAGTTTTTTCCATAGCAGTCTCCCTAGGTGGTCTACAAGATCACATGCAATCACACAAATTGTAGGGATTTTTATCATTGGTAAGTCTCAAGCTAACCATACAATAAGGGTAGACCAATACAGGTATCAGTATAAGAAAACTAAAACCAATGCAGAAGTTAAATTCATATTTCTAGAACATGAAACACAAAATGGACATTTATTTGATCCTATATTATCCAGCATTATCTATTCTGAAGGACATGTTGCAAAACACAAACTCAAAAAAGCTTGGCATATCGCCAATAACACGAATACTAGAAATAAGAAAGAACCCTGCATTCCTTTTTTAAAAAAAATGGATTATATAAATTCACTCATTGTCATTCTGTTATTAGTGCACTGAATAATTTTTAGCTTAATAAATTATATACATTCAACTATCAACCTTTTAAGCTAATTGTGCATATGCTTTGCGAGTGTTAATAATAAATGAATACTTTCTCACCAATACAAGATTTAGTATTTATGCAGGAATAAAAGGAATCCTCTTATTCCTACGACTCAAATGCTTATATATGAGCAAATCTGAAGTACTGGCAAGTAAAGCGTGAGGATGGAACCGTCACTTTAGATTACTATATACGATGTCTGAATGAATGACATGGGTGAGAAAGTATTCATTTGTTATTAACACTCGCAAAGCATATGCACAATTAGCTTAAAAGGCTGATATTTGAATGTATACAATTGTAAACATGTGCTATAAAAATAAATGCTTACTTAATAAACTATGTAATTTACTTTAGGTATTTCTGCTATTATTTTGACTACAAGCCATTTGAAAGCACAGAAACATAATGATTGTGTTAATTTTTGAATTACAATTGGTATAAAGAGAGATAAAAAATTATGCTGGAATTACAAATGTAAATATAGTAAATAGATATAAAAATTAATTACAAAAAACAAAAACAAAGAATAATTAAACATCAATCATGCACCATACATACAAATGTTAAACATTGGTTAGAGTATTTGTTATTACTGTTTAAAACATTTTTTAAATAAATAAAGATAAATAGTCAACAACAAAAGAATTAAACAATCTGACACCACTGTAAGTAAATTGTCTTCAACTACTTTCCAAGTAAAGCTTTGACAATGTCAATTGAAAATTCTTAGCTTAATGAGTATTTACAACAGTCACTTTATGACATAATGAAAAATGATGATAATATTACTAACAACAACAACAACAATATCAATAATAATAGTTTAAACAGGCTTTTACTCAATGCACTTTAAAATTTGCAATAATCAAGCATATTTTGCCAATAGAAGGAATCTTTCAAACCACGACACAAGATAGCAACTTTTATAAAGATGAGAGTGGCCATCTTATCTTTAACCTGAATGTCCATTTATATAGGCAAATCTGAAGCATCTTGATTTGGAAGGATGAAGTAGTTGTTTTCTCCACTGTTTAAGTCCACTATTTCATTTACAAAGCAACTTAAGCGAAATCTTGTGATTTACAATGAATTAATATTATGATCTTAATGTTGGAAAATGTGGACTTAAACAATGGAGAAAACAACTACTTCATGCTTCCAAATCAAGATGCTTCAGATTCACCTATATAAGTAGACATTTAGGTTAAACATAAGACAGCCACTCTTACCTTTATAAAAGTTGCTATCTTATGTCATGGTTTGGAAGGTTCTCTCTATTGGAAAAATATGCTTGATTATTGTGAATTTTAAAGTGCATTGAGCACAGGCTAAAGCCTGTTTAAACTATTAACATATGCTCTCTGTATGCTCAATAATTTAACTCCTCCTCCTCCTCCTTCTCCTACTACTACTACTACTGCTATTGCTACTGCTACTACTATTGCTACTGCTACTACTACTACTACTACTACTACTAATAATAATAATAATAATAATAATAATAATAATAATAATAATAATAATAATATTATTATTATTATTATTATTATTATTATTATTATTATTATTATTATTATTATTATTATTTTGATGCCTGTAATTAATTAATTTCTTTTAGTGAAACTCATTTTTACAGAAAAATAAATTCTCATTACATAAATGAGTTGTTATAAAGTTTATTTGGAAAGAAAAACATTTAATGATTAAAAGGCACCAATTAAATTCACTACAATGTCTAATTTAGTAATTTTTTGTTGTTAGGAATCCTAGATGCTTCAATAAAAAGCACTGATGCTTTAAAAATCTTATTTGTGCAATTGTATTTGTATAGGTTTAGTCAATACTTATTCTCAATATTGGATGTAAAAAAACTTGTCTTTTCACCAGATAGTATTATGGATTAACAGCAGTAATATTCCATTCTCATCAAAAAAGAAAAGATTTTTATATCCAAAAACATAGTATTTTGTTTTAAACCTCGTTTTAATTCTTTTTTTTTTTAAAAAAAAAAATTACATAGACTTAGCATAGAAATTTTTTTTTTTTTTAAATTATAAATACAAATGAAAAGGAAAATCTATTCATTTCAATATATGTAGATTTTTTCCATTTATGTTTGTAATATAAATTTGCATACATTTGAACATCTGCATAATGAAGTGGATATTTTCTTCTTTATAACCTAAAACTTAGTGCATTTTTGCTAAAGTTTACCATATATATCATGATTATGGTAAATCTCATTAAAAATGCACTCAGCTTTACGTCATAAAGAAGAAGGAAAGTGATGAAAAAACTATTTTTATTGTATAGATGATCAAATGTATGCAAATTTGAATATCCATATCTATATATAAAGCTGTAATGACTGAAATTTATGAAGAGGACATTAAAATTTGCCCTGATAAGTTTCTTTACGTATCAAAGAGAGAATCAAAGGTTAACAGCAAATTTCTTTCTGCAGCTACCTAGTGTTTATGTTTAATTCAAAAATATTAATTTTTAATTCGAAAGTTCAGATCTAATCAGGAAATGATATATCCTTTAGCCTAATTGATGAGTAATATTAATTAGTGGGGAGTGATGTCAAAGAATATAAGAGCAAAAAGTTTAATACTAGCGATCGAACTGTAATATTATATATATAAGTGTGTGTTATTATTATTTTTATTTTGCTTTCTTTTAAATAATCAAATTGTTAGTTTTCAAGAGATCAAATAAAGTTTTTGAGAACTCAAATGACAGTAAATAAATAGTTTTATTAAATTGACTAAGCTGAATTATTTTTATTTCACTCATTTCAGAAATATTCTTGAGACAGTCACTTTTAACACTAATCAAAAGAATTTAGACTCCTTTTTCCTAAGTGCCACATACTATAGAAATCTTTTAAAATATATATATATTTCTTAACTATAATACTTTATTTTACTCTTTAAAAAAATAATTGTAATTTTAAAGAAAATGTTTACTTTATGTAATAAAAATGCGCATATTTACTTAAACCTCTTGTGGTATTAATTCTGAAAAAAGTTATATAACATAAGCAGTTGTGACCATATTGAATGAATAAACAGTAAGTAGTCTTTAGTGTGGATATAAGAGTTATTCTAAATAACAGTGACCATTAAAAGAACAAATTTCTTTAAAGATAAAAGTATTTTAACACTGCATTGATGATTATTATCATCAACAGTCTTTTGCAAATAAGTAATGTCATTTCTAACTGCAGACAAAGATCAAGTCAAAATTTAATAATAGTAATAAATTACAGATGAATTTTCTAATGATTATACAAGCTAATTTCTGAACCACAAATATATCTGCATATATAACTGAATGGAAGCTTTATTTGTTTATTTATGTCTTGTGTTGCTGTCTTTTAACTTTGCAATAAATTTTATTTTTGTATATTTCAATACTTTGATTAATTGTAATTATTCATTATATTTTAGCCACAATTATAAGCTCTCCATTAAAACCTATCAATATTAGACTTCTTCAAATAATGTTCTTATAATAATATTTTTAGCATAAATAGGTTTTGTATATCTTATAAAAATATGCACTTTTTTATTTCAAAATATGTTTTACGGTATCTATTATAAATTACTGACTTTAGATGCCTTCCCCAAGTAAGAAGAAAGTTTTAAAAAGTTTTTATTTTAATATCATATCCAACGAGTTGGTAGAATACATTGATTGGTACTTATAGATAATTCAACCGATGACGTTTTTGACTTACTGATTTCCCTTCCGGTAGACATCGACGTTTTTTGCATGACAACATTGTCATGGCAACAAAATGACTGGCATGATTAATCCATCAGAGAGTCAATTTTTTTTTCACCCGCGAGATTTAAAATTCGAGAGAGGTTTGGGAATTTTTTTGATTTTTCTGTCTATTGTGATTTTGCTATTCACGGCATCACAGTTACTTTTTTGAGCTGTAAATTCAGGTAAAGTGTTTTATTTATCTGTTTATTTTAAATTTACAAAAATTTTTTGTTAATATTTCTACTATTCTCAAACTTACATTGAATTACGTTTAATGTGTAAATAATTTATTCCGGTAAAGTGTTTTTTATTTATCTGTTTATTTTAAATTTACAAAAATTTTTAGTTAATATTTTTACAATTCTGAAACTTACATTGAATTACGTTTAATGTGTAAATAATTTTCAATAATTTTTTAACAAATTTGGAATATACATTACCAAATGCACGTGATAACAAGGACACCATTAATGCCAGATTCGCATTAATTTGGGTAAAGTGTTTTATTTGTTTATTTTAAATTTACAAAAACTTTTTGTTAATATTTCTACATTACGTTTTTAATGTGTAAATAATTTGAAATAATTTTTTAAATCAATTTTGCAATATGCAGTACGTTTTTAAAATTACCAAATGCATGTAAAAGTGCGGCATTTTCTGGATGCCATTAATACCAGATTTGCATTAGATTGCGTCTTTTTTATTTAGGTGTTTATTTAAAATTTACAAAAAGTTTTTGTTAATATTTCTACAATTACAAAAAATATTTGTTAATATTTCTACAATTCTCAAACTTATATTGAATTATGTTTTAATTTTATTTTTAATTTCTGAATTATATCATACAGCTATGAGAGTAATACAATGTCTGATATACATGTATGCTGAGCCTGCGGCTCGACAAACACATCCGGAGCCCCCCCTCTGCGAATTCCAGCGCTACGCGCTGCTGTATTTTAAAATTGAGAATAAATTTTTTTTCCGTCATCGGCAATTATAAAAATTACAGCTATGAGAGTAATATAATGTCTGATATACGTGTACGCCGAGCCTGCAGGTCGACAAAAACATCTGGAGGCCCCCCGCCAATTCCAGCGCTACACGCTGCTGTATTTTTTTATTTTTTTTTGTATTTTTTTTTAATATTTGCCTGACCTGCGTCAGATATTTTTCATTTTTGACTATTTTTAGCATGTGACCTGGATAATTTAACCGATGATGTATTACCCTGAAGGCATATCAGTCTAATCTTGCGATTTTTAACGTACCGTGTTCACATGATCTGCGGACACATTTTAGCAATTATATGTGTCCGCAGATCACTTGGAGACGTTATCTTAAAAATCACAAGATTAGACTGATATGCCTTCAGGGTAATACGTCATTGGTTGAATTATCCGTAACTACCCATTGATTTTATAAATATGCCATAGTAATTATAAATTACCATTACAAACCAGTCTATACTTAGACAATCCCAATATGTGTATTAACGCTCAAGGCTAAATAGGTTTCTAAGTAACCATTAGAAATCAGTAAATACTTAGACAATACCAATATAGATAACAATCAAGAATTTCAAATTGTTGTCAGACTAGGGGTGGAAAAATGGTTGATCATGATTGACTGGTCAATCATGTACAGCTTGACAGTCAATTGCAGACATTTCTCCCATCAGATTACTGTTGCCTGAATTTCGAATCTTTTTATTTTTACATTTATATTAATAAATTCTATAACTGAGTTGACTGATGGTTAGACACCACTCTTTCTGTATGTGTGCACACTTCTTGCTTTTACTCCTTATTGTACATCTTACCTCAATACTATGACATCTTAAATGACTGGCAAATGTAATATTGAAATGTTTTGTTTTGAAATAGATAATATATTTAAGAATTTGAGAGATGATTTTTCAAATATTAATAATTTGCAACCAATTTTCAAATTTATCTCATTTCCATTTGGAGAAAATATCACAGATATTTCTTCACTAGCTAATACTTTTCAATTGAAATTGTTGGATATATAATCAGAAAGGTTAACAATTAAAACAGATATTATTCTAAAAGCACATGCGAATGGAAATTCCTTTTGGAATTTATTGCCAAAAAAAATATATATCCATTGTTGAGGTTGGTAGCATTGAGGAATTTTGCATTTTTTGGATGTATTTATTTATGTGAATCAGCATTCTCTCAAATGAAATTAATTAAATTTCGTTTTAAAAATTCTTTTATGGATGATTACTTGATGACTTCCATTCAGCTGTGCATCAGCAATTATAAACCAAACTATATGAATCTTTGTGAAGAAATGGATGGCTGTGCTTCTTCATTGCAAAAATAATTATATTACATTTAATTATATTAAAATAATCAATAATAATTAATAAATAATTTAATAAGATAATTTTTCTGTTGTTTTACTCATTAATTAAATATTGCCTCTGCTAAGATTCTGGATTCTACATCCTATCAATACATATGATATATTTAATTAAAGGTAGTTTTTTTAAGTTTTTTTGTTTACAGCAATTCACACTTCATAGAAATTCTTCCAAGCAATTTTTAAAAAAAACTTATTTCTATCAATGTAGCAAAAATATATAATAAATTATTAATAATAATCAATAAACAAAATTTAAATTTTATAAGATATTATTGATTCCTTTATTCCCCCAAAAGTAGATCACCGATAGATAATAAATATAAATGTGAATCATGCTATTTTTATGTTTTCCGACCCCTGAGATATACACTAAAGATTGCAACTTGACTATAGTGTTTGAAATTATTGATAAAAAGAAGTTTAAATAAAGCTGCTTAAACAGGTAAAAAATATAACCTGTTCTGAATGCAGACTAATAAATATAACGAATGTATAATATATTAATAGAAGGATTAAATATCATTCTATGCAACTAGTTGGGTTAAATAACAGCTCTATATGCAATAAGTTTAGTTTAATAATTAAATCAATTTGATGAAATATCCTATTTTTTTAACTATTCGTATGCACCAAAAGTGCAATGGAGTCTGTGATTCACATTAACATCTATATCTGATTTTAAAAAGCTGACGATATGTGTGGATTAATTTATTTTCTCAAGAAGGTAACTGGATTTTTTTTTGTTTCCATCAGTTAGTTGTTAATCTTGCATTTTTTGAAACAATAATTACAATCTAAAAAATTTTTTATATTGCAGTAAAAATTTTGAAACATTATGTACACCATCTTTTTAATTAGCAAAAGTAGCAGAATTATCAGCATATAATAAAAACAATCTAAATTCCAACAGGTTGAAATTCTTATTTTATTTTACTTTTTATAAATTCAAATTATCAACTATCCAATTTACTATTATCTATATCAAAATTTGAAAATATTTTCTAATCAATAAAAATAATTGATTAAAGTTAATTATTAATTTTGGAATACTTTGCAAAAATATAATTTTGACAAATATTTTTTTTTTTAAATAATGCAAGTAAACATAGCTGCTTATGTTAATTATTTACCCTTAAATAAACCTTTATCCCACTTAGCAAAGGCAAATGATTCCCCAAAACTTTTTTGTTGGGACAAAAATGATTGCCTCCTCCAGCTAAAAAATATATTATAAGCTTATATATATATATATATATATAGTAATTAAAAAACTTCCTCAATGTACATTATATGATTGTGTAAACGGTGCTATATATATTATGCAAGCATGCACTTTATATATATATATATATATATATATATATATATATATATATATATATATATATATATATATATATATGGTAATGCAACTTAAATCTAGGTAAAAAATACTTATCTTAATGTTGTTCTTTCTGATGATCCATTCAACAATTATAATTATCGAATTTTCTGAATCATGAATTGCTTATTTTAATGTTCATTATTGTTTTCTAAATTCTTTGTTGATATTTGTTTTTTTGAGGTGTGGACCGGCTGATGGCTGAGGATCTAAAGAAAGAAACTTTGGAATGGATGATTGATGTGATTCTTGGATTTTTAAAAATATGGGATGCCATGATTGCATGATTTTGGAAAGTTTCAATACACCAATGATTGTTTGAAAACATTGTTCTATTCTGTCTTGCTTTTTAAAAATAGTGATGATGGTAACCATGGATAAACTCATAGGAGAACAGATATCACAATTTCTTTTTTTTTCCCCAGTCAATTTAAGATATCTATTTCTGTTTTCAATCTCAGAGTTTTTTTTGATTTTTTTTTTATCATCATATCAGTTGTCGCCATAATTCTAAGTGAAATTGTAAACAGAATTGCTAGAAAAAAAATGCATCTTTTAAATATCCAAAAGTACTGCAGAATGGACAAGAACATGAAAGTACACCAGCAGTTAACAATTTTTTTATGTTATTCTGCAATACTGCTTTTTGTTATGCTGAGAAAAAAATCCATATTAGAGTTTTATTTTTTGCAAATTTGTACTAGTACATGAAATATAAAAAAAATGTTTAATAATAACTTATTTAATTAAACATAAACATTTGTTATTTATCATTAGTGTAAGAGTAGCAAAATGAGTATACTGTACATTGTCAAAACTATTTCAAAAAATATATATATTCTGATTTATTAGGAAAGAAAAAAAATGTATCTAATGCTTTTTGTATTTGCATATTGTAATCAATATTTGTTTTTTTATTTTACAACATGTACTATGCAGAATTAAATAAAGATCACTTTATATGATATAAAAAATATGACTGCTAGCTGTGAATTTTTTTTTGCCATGAGATATCACATTTTAATACATGTGTTAAATATGTTCTTTGAAATGACTTAAAAAGTTTTTGATTAGTGCAGATGAAGTATTTTTTCAGTTTATTTGTTTGCAATTTTGCATACATTTTTAGAGCCAAAAATGCATTTAGCTAACAGTTTTATGTTGAATAAACAATTTTTTTCCCAGTTCTACACTTTTATACATATGCAATAACACTACAAGATATTTTTAAATCAAACAAATAGATTGTGCTATTTTTAATTTAGAGTTAGCATTTTTTGATCATACTAGGTTTATGATTGTAAAAGCACTTTTTTTTTCAAACTAAACAATTATGACAACTTAATTGCAATATGATGATAGTTAGGTTTGCTGCAATCAAAATACTGTTAGTAACAATTTTAATTCCTAAAAATGAGTAAGTAGAGTGTATAGTTTAATATACAAATTTTAAAATTTAATACAATAGTAAAGTATTTGTTTGTTGTATGTCATAAAAATATGATTTTGATTACTTATTATACTGAATGAAGCATTTTTTTAGTGACTTTGATAATTATTAATAATGAAAATTATTGTCTTGCAAAAATGCTAGATAAAAATTAAATAAAAATATTATACTGTACATTCATTAATCGTATTTTAAGTGTATAATCAAAACATTGTAAACAACAGTAATATTGTGTATTGTATAGTGTATTGTAAGTAAACACTGTACTATACAGTTTCTGTATGAAAGTTGCATGGTTTATTTGCACTAGAAACATACTGGGGTTCCATGCTATAAATTGTTCTTACAGCTTAAAATATAAGTATATACATCCCAGTGAAAAGTGACTGGTGCTGATTCTCTCTCCCCAGTCTTCCAGCAATACCATTTTTGAATCATTGCATATATTATATAAAAATGTAATTACCTATTTACCACTGAAAATTTAATATGCTAGCATTTTTGGATTATGAGTTACAACATATAATTTAGTTCATATTTTAAATATCAGGCATGGTTTGCAGTTAGTAAAGTATTTAACTAGGAATTGGGAAATCCAGGATCAATTCTGGTGCTCACAGTTATGGTGCACTCAAATGTAGTATGAATTTCTGAGCAATAAAACCATATACCTTTTTTTATATCTTAACTCATGATAAAATAATGCAGTACCATTCAATTTTATTTTATACTGATCAGAACAGCCACTGAAATATTTTGAAATAATACATGCTGGGATAAGATAGTAAAGCCAGTGAGAACACGTATTGAAAGATTATTTTAAAGTGCTTTGACAGGAAGGCATTGAAAATAATATAGTATGTAAGATAAATATTTTAGAAGCATACTAACAATATTTCTTTGTATTCCATTATGTTATAATCATAAAGTAATTTAGTAAATATAGTTCCGTTTAAATTAAAAGATGAGACTTATGAGCACACAAAAAATGTAATATATGTTTGCATTGTACCTACAAGTACTGATTTAAAATAATATGCAGACAAATTAAGTAAAACTAACTTAGTTTACAACCATTGCAATTTAAATTGGGGGCAGTGATAGATTACAAAGCTAAATATCGTGTATCAAGATTAAAATTATCAATTCAAATTTCACACAAATTCTAAGGAAACTACCCCTTTGAATAATATGTTTAGTCAGTCATGACACCTTGAATATGACTAAAATATGAAATCAATAACTGTTACATATGCTAATGTGATTGTTATTAACCTTTATGTTGCAAGCTACAGCAAGAGATTCTTATTTTTTTAAAAAAATAAGATGTTTCATAGATATCTATTCTTTTTAAATTTTAGAACCTTTAGTGTAATTTTTAAATATTATTAATATATTTGTACTTAAATATATTATTATTGGAATTAAATATAACTTTTGGATAGCTCAAATTTAAATGAAGTTAATGTGGATGTACTGCAAAGCCCAAGTTAGCTAATTATAAACTAACCATTAGCAAATTCAAGTGTAGAATGAGCCCATCTATACCTTAGCTTTGATCATATATAAGCAAAGCATTTACAGGGCATACTAATATGTAGAGTGGCATTCATATACATTAACATAACTTAAAAACAACTATACGCTATTCTGAAATCCCTATATAATGAGCTTGCAAATAGCTCTTAACAAGCTTGTTAAATTAGATCATGTGATATATGACTTGATTTCTTTGTATATATATATATATATATATATATATATATATATAATTCTTCGAAAACAAAACAATCTTAAAACAATACAATAATTAATACAATAAATAATATTTCAAAAACAAATATTTACTATAATTTAATAGAAGTACTTTCAACAATCTAAATAGTCATTATCAACTATATTCAAATTCAGTTACAAAAAACCGTTATAAATGTCTACAAAAACAATTACATCTTACATCAATTTTCCCACAATTCATTAATTTTTATATTAGCAGCTTGTCTATTTATCAAATGCTGCTTTCCATTTCTTATTAACATAGCTTCTTTAATTTTATGTTTATTATTATTTCTTTCAATACATAAAATCTTAACATTATTAAAATCGAAATCAAAACCATATATACATGTAACATTATGATCAAAGAATACTGAAGGTGATATGTCATAATGTCTAACACTCTCTTGTCCTGATTTTTGCAATTGTTTATATAGCAATAAATGCTTGTTGACATTTTATCCAATGTACACCGAGATTCACCTATATATGCTTTTCCACAAACACCCACCATTTATATATTGCACAACTTTGTTTTAAAATATTACATCTATTTTTTGAATTATTTATCAATCTATTTAAATTAGGAGTAGTATAAAATGCGACTCTACATATATTTTTATACATTTGCCTTATAAAATTCTCTTGTTCATTACAAATAAATGGTACTGGTATCCAAGTATATTTCATTTTATCAATAATATCTATAGCATTTAACATATTACAATTATTATTAAACTTACAAACAATATTATAAATTAATTTATGATTATATCCAATATTTAATAAATCCAATAGTAAATACATTTATATTATTTATTTTATCTGATTTATATTTACATAACTTATTATTCCTAATTAAAAATAATTTTAAACCAGATAATTTATGTACTATTGGCACATTTGAATCCCAAGGAATATATCCTTTTTTTCTCAATATCTTTTATTGCCATATGATAATCTGATTTATTTTTATTATGAGTAATTTTAATATCCAAATATTGAATTGACATTTTTTCTTCAAAATATTTACTCAATTTTAAACCTTCTAAACTATTTAATCCATTAAATAACAAATTAATAACATCTAAACTTCCACAAACAAAAATATCATCACCATACCTGTAATATATTTTAATACATTGATAACATATATTATTATTAAGAATTATATCTTCATATTTTGATATTACAAAACTACATATTTGTGATACTACTGGAAGACCCATAGGCCAACTATTATCCATTTTATAACAATCTTCATTAAACATAGCATATATATTTTTATCAATAAAGTATAACACATTATTAATAAATTTTACTTTCTTAACATCAATTTTTTTTGACATTAAAGCATCTAATGTAATTTGTATAGATTTTAATTTATCTATTGAACTGTACATCTCACATATATAAAATGTACACATACAATCATTTTTTTAAAAATATTAATATTATGAATTTATTTATAATGAAAAAGTGAAATTAATAAGGCAAATATATTAAAATATATGTAGAGCCACATTTTATACTACTCCTAATTTAAATAGATTGATAAATAATTCAAAAAATAGATGTAGTATTTTAAATCAAAGTTGTGCAATATATAAATGGTGGTGTGTTTGTGGAAAAGCATATATAGGTGAATCTTGGTGTGCATTGGAGAAAAGGTCAAAGGAGTATTTATTGCTATATAAACAAGTGTAAAAATCAAGACAAGAGAGTGTTAGAAATGATGATGTATCATCTTCAGTATTTTTTGATCATAATGTTACATATATATATATATATATATATATATATATATATATATATATATATATATATATATATATATATATATATATATATGGTTTTGATTTTGATTTTAATAAAATTAAGATTTTATGTATTGAAAAAAATAATAATAAACATAAAATTAAAGAAGCTATGTTAATAAGAATCAGAAAGCAGCATTTGATGAATAAAGAAGCTGCTAATATAAAAATTAATGAATTGTGTGAAAATTTATGTATGTCGTAATTGTTTTTGAAGACATTTATAACCATTTTTTTTGTAACTGAATTTGAATATAGTTGATAATGACTACTTAGATTGTTGAAAGTACTTCTATTAAATTATATTAGATATTTGTTTTTAAAATATTATTTACTGTATTAATTATTGTATTGTTTTTTGAAGAATTATATATATTTGTTTATAATTGGAATACAGACATTGATTTTATATATATATATATATATATATATATATATATATATGATGAAAAACTAATGTGTTGGTAAAGATTAGTTTACATATAGCTTATTAAAGGTTTTCGTAATTCCACATTAATTTCATTATTGACATTGTTTATCTAAATATTCAACAAAGATTAAATATACCCCTCACAAAGACATAAAAATCATTATTTTAACATGCAAAAGTTAAAACAATTTTCTAAATGATGCACTTGACTGCACTTTTTCATAGAAGCACAGAGTCATCCAACATTTAAACCGTTTTCAATTCCAGTTTTACATTCTAACTAAAATAGCAAAGTTACTCATATAAGGGACACAATTAAATGGTTTTCTGGATAGAGTATAAAGTGATACCCAATATGAAAAATTCTGAATCTGATTGGAAACATTTTTTTTTAAGTTTTGCTTTGTTCAGATTCAAATCTCAGTTCCATGGCATGGGAGAAGATGTGATATTACTATGCTATGTAAAGATATTCATGGTAATTCTAGCTACATTTTGTATACAATATATAAACAAAATTAATGCATAGATGAATTATATTATTGGCTTAGTTGATTGAATATACCTTAAAGTAATGCATTTCATATGAATATGGTGAAATAAATTATCACATGAATCCCAATAATCTCTTTGATGCTAGTGTATTATTTTGATGCCTTTAAAAAATGTTCTAAGAGTTACCATGGTGTAATGTTATAATTCTATATATCTGGGATTTAAATCTGGACCAAATAAATTTTTTTTTTTCCAAATTTCATTTTGTCAAACTAGCTAACATTTTACTGTGATCATTAAACGCACTTCTAGCTAACAGTAATATACTGACTAAATTACTGACCCAAATACAGATATATACAATGTTTATTTAAAAGTAAAAATGCTTGGATATTTCTACAATGTTATAAATACCCTATACGAGTTTATATGAATGTGAGAGTGCTTACATAGATGCATGCATGTGTGTGTCTTAATAAGATATATATCATGTATTTATTTTAATATATAAACAGGCTAATAGTTGTTAGCTTTAAAGACATTAATATCTGTTAGACAGATGAAGGATATTAATTTGACTTTTAACTTCTTTTAAGAAAAAAAAAGTTAAAATTTTTTAGTTCAAAATTTCACAACTTAAATAAATAATTAATAATAGGTCTTGCATTTCATTATAGAAGAAGCTTTCAGTTTATCAATATAAAAATACCTGAGGCCTTTTGGAGCAAAGTTCCCATCAATTCTGAATAAATAACATGCTGAGAAAAATGGTTTCAAGATAAATTTTTAATAGAAAACGAAATACTTTTGTGGCCTAAGAAAGCACTAGTCATTAGCACTTAGGCAGACTTTTAAATTAAAATATATAATAACAATGCGCTAACGACAGTTGCGCTTACTGCTGTATACTGCATTATAACTTTAATACATTCTACAAAAAAAAAATTGCTACTAATATTATGAGGTGTAAGACTCTACATTTTATTTTTTTGTTTGGCGATTTTTTGTGTTTATTCAACTGTCTTTCTCCTAACTATTTATCTCATTTGTTTACTTCTCTATTTATCTACATACATATCTAACTACACACACATTCCACCAACAGATTTTCAAAGATCTGGAGGGTTCCAAAGTTGGAGGGTGGAGAAGATTGAAGCCTGCCCATTAATGTTTAAAGATTTGCTATCTTAAAATAAACTAAGCACTGATAATATATGTGTGTGGGAGATGATAACCTGGACCAACTGATAAGTTGTGGTTTAGCATGAAATGCGTATATTGAAGATCATTATCGTTTTCACATGCATGAAGTCATGTGTATCAGTTGTATAAAATAGTGTAGATAACTATAAGGAGCTTGAAAGTCTGAGTTCAAATCTCTTCTAATAACATTAAGTTCAGTGTAGACAATATACTTGTATTTAAATATTACATATATAGCAATAAACAAACTATTATAAATAATAATGGTAGATATTTAAAAAAAAATGATATTACTTTGATGATTTATTTTATTGCATTGCCATTCATTTGTTTGTTACATATTTTGTTATTACTTTATTCATGAAAGGTGCTTTAAAAATGGCAGCTATGTAAATCTACCTTGTGTAGACACAAACCTTGGTGAGATAAGCATTATTAAAGTAAGACCTTAATTGAAGATTCAAGTTAAAATATTAAATGTATCATATAGCAACTTTATTTCTAATTTGATGTAATATAATCTAAGGAGAGTGGATAATCCTGAAGCATTTCTTCTGCAAAGATTGTTTGATTTTTTTATTATCATAGTTAAGCACTTTGGAAATTTGATACCACATCAATTTGCTTCATATATTCACAATAGTTTGCCTGTTATATTCATATAGATAGATACTTACAAAGAGCCATTGAGTACAGTGATTTATGTATCTACTTGCTATGCTATGACATAATAATCTAATCAAAATAAAAATTCAAACTTTTTCAGAAATTTGGGAATCTCCAAAAATGCCTGGAATTTTTTGTTTCATATAACCCATTATTAATTGAAACATAAACATACATATTTGTTATTAAAACATGGAGAAAACAGACGTGTAAAAACCCAAGTAAATCAATCATTCAGGTGTGCACTTTTTTACTGCTATTATTTAAATGTTTAAGGCATGTAGTATTTTTTCACAAAAATGTACTTATATATATAAAATACATATTTTGCGAGTTCATCCATGTTAAAAACTTTTAATATTAATATACTGACGTTTCGACTTGGTCACACAAGCCATTTCTGTTTTAAAAAGTTTAAAAATTAATGCTAATGACATTCTGGTCAGTTTTGATGTCGTGTCTTTGTTTACAAACATTCCAATTGATGAAGCTTTAAATATAATCTCACAACATTGCAATTTACCAGACCATATTATTGCTTTAATTAAACATTGTCTCTTAAATACATATTTTGTATACAAAGGACAGCATTACAGACAAGTTTTTGGTGCTCCTATGGGCTCACCTATCTCAGGAGTAATAGCTGATTTATTCATGGAATATATAGAAACTCGTGCTTTAGAATCATCATCTTTAAAACCTCCCATTTGGCTCAGATACATAGATGACACTTTTGTCATATGGCAACATGGAAAAAATAAATTAGATGATTTTTTCTTACATTTAAATAATATGCATCCTCATATTAAATTTACAATGGAGACAGAGTCTGATGGAAAACTCCCTTTTCTTGATGTTCTAGTCACCAGAACACCAAATAGTTTATCTTTTTCTATTTACAGAAAAGATACACACACAGACAGATATTTGCATGTCAATTCTCATCATCACCCAACTCAGATAGTTTCTGTAACCAAAACTCTTTTAAATAGAGCAATTAACCTTTCAGATGAGACACATCTGAAAGAAGAAATAAATCATACTAATAGTGTTTTATTAGCAAATAGTTATAATTACAAATTTATAAAAAAAGCCTTATTTCAAGCCCAAAATAGACAAAATAGGAAACAAAAAGATGATAAATCAGCTATTAGGATTTGTGTTCCATATGTAAAAGGAACTACAGACAGTATCGGACGTATATTAAAATGCTATAATATAGATACATCATTTTCTGCTCATCAAAAGATCAGCAATATAATAACCAAGCCTAAGGATTCAATCCCTCTTGAATCTCATGGTGTCTATCAAATCTCATGTAAAAATTGTAAAGCTTCTTACATAGGTATGAGTAATCATTGCATCAGTGTTAGGAGAGATGAGCATGCTAATGCAGTTAAACAACACTCATCATCATCAGCACTCTCACTCCATACTATAGATTCAGGTCATAAAATTGGTTTTTCTAGTACCAAGATCATATCCAGATGTGATAATCTCTACCAATGCAAAATTAGAGAAGCCATTGAGATACTTAAAAGGCCAGATTGTATCAATAAGCGAGATGATACATGCAAACTTCCTCCTATTTGGAAAGATTTTTTTAAAAAACATTCCTAAATTTAACATTTTTTGCTATTGGTGGAATTTTAACATTTTATTCGAATCAGTGATTGTAGCGCCTCTACAACTGTCTTTCTACCTTTTATAACTCTGTGGATGGCTTGTGTGACCAAGTCGAAATGTCAGTATATTAATATTAAAAGTTTTTAACACGGATGAACCCGCAAAATATGTATTTTATATATTTAACCCATGCAAATCTTCATTTTAACATATATATATATATACGTATGTAACTTTTAAAATAAATAATAAATAATTTCTAAAAGCATGCTTTCATTTATTTTAACACGGATACTTTTGAATTACACATAATCTTAAAATGAATACTTTGACTCCTACAATTAAATATTTTACATTATTCTCTGTCTCTTCTCCCAGTCATGTTTAATGAATTTTGATACTAGTTTTTTATTTATTAAGCAAATTACTTTTATTAATAAAAATAGCTTTTTTTATGTTGCTTTTATAACTTCTCTCTTCAAATAATATTTTTATTATACCTACAATGAACACAAAATTTCAATTACATCTCATTTCATTGTTATAAGATTTTTGCACATTATTTGTTTTATATGTATTGAAACATATATTTTTATAGTTTTATTTTTTCATATGTCATCGCATCGAACGGGACGCAAACCCACACTCATCTGCAACCAACTACTTGCTTGAGAGACGGGTGTGATAACCTCTCGGCTAACAACGCTTGACAATATTTTTATAGTTAAAAGTTAGAAACCTGTTTTTTATCCAGTGTGTTTGAATAGACTAGAGTCCATTGTTTTAATATTATTGCAGTTATCTTTTTTTTAAGTTATGATAATTGAATTCCAAAGAAGAAGATTGAATTTAATTTATAGTAATTTTTAACAAAAAAATTGAATTTCAAACTAATCAGTGAAGAAAGTGAAATTAAAATCTATTATATCCAACATATTATGACTTTGTTACTTTTGGTTTTTTCTTTTTTTATTAACTGTTTTAAAATTTAATGCTTTTAATAATATAAAATTACATTCAGACTATTTTTGTTTTCCGAATTGAGTTACAATCCCTTTAAAAAAGATAACATTCATGCTATCAAAATATCAATTTCTTATTTGTAGGATCTAATAAAATAATATTTGACATATATAATAATCCTTCATAGCACTCATTCATGCAGAAATTAATTAGTAATCTATGTACATGAGGACAAATACAAATCACCTAATAAATAATTCTCAAATTTATGAATACAGTTGCAGAATTGAAGCACTTATTAATACTATTAATGAATCTATATTCTGGTTAGAATCCTCACAGATTTTTTTACTGAAATGTTTTTCATAAACCACTAAACATCACATGATCATCATTTCTAAGATTTAAGTGCAGTGCTCTCAGATCCAAGGTTCCGCACTGATGAAAAGTAAAGCTAGAAACTAATCTGGTGGTATTGGATGAGTAGGCACTAGATAGGGATTTTATGCACAAACCGTCTTGCACCCATTGATTATTTTGGCTTGCTCTGAGTGGCACTACTGTATGGAGAGTTTTGCATGTTTTTAATAATTAGTCTGTCTAAAATTTCTATATGCTAAATATATATTAATTATATACTAAATGTATAATTTTGAAATAAAAATAAAAATGGCTTTTGTTGACTATATCTTCTTTATATATTGATAAATAACGTATATAATTTCTTTCGTAATTATTTTTAAGTATTACGATTTTATTCAATTTCAACTAGAAATAACTGATAATTAAAAATAAAATGTTTTAGTGCAAATTATTATTAATAAAGCAAATTTATATGATTCTTAACAAAACCAACTACCATTTAAACTTTTTTATTTGAAACTATTTACAATTATTTTATTTAATAAAATCAAAAGTCGTATTACAATCTGCAATTTATAAATATCAATGTTTTACAATTATTGAAATAAAAAGGAAACAAGGAGTAAGTCAAAGAATTAATTTCTATTTTATATTTAATAATAAATTATTTTTGAATTAAATAAAAGTAATCTTATAAGTAAGAATAGTAAATTACTTAAGAAATTCACGAATATTTAAACTTGTTAATATTTTAAAACAATTTTTATGCTTAATTTAATTTATTTGACTGTTCCTAAAAATTAGGGATAGCAACAGTTGATATAGTCATTCTAATAGTTCCGGGGGGTGGGGTAGAGGGATTGATTATTATGATCTATCGATTTTTGCAATATGATATCTAAAAAAGTAAGTAGTTTTCAATTGCTAAAATTAAAAGCTAAAAAAGAGTAATTAAGAGATATCAGAATTTCTTAAGAGATACCACGAATAAACACTGATAATAAAATATAAGGTGTAAAATTTATCATTAATGAATAATGGAAAACTAGCTTTATTCACTTTCACTTCATTTCTAATATGGTTCTTGTATTTGCTATCGTAACCAAATATTTTATATAAATTATGAGTGTATTGCAATCTTTAATCTTCAAATGAAAAACTAAAAAAAAAAAAAGAGGATATTGGAGATTGGTTGATCAAACTATGATAGAGTTTGCATTGATAACGATTATAAAAAAACCAAGTAAAGCAGATTTATTGAATTTAAAGAATATAATAGCATGTTTAAAAAATAAAACCTAATCAAATGGATATAGATAGATTTCAATGATATTCACGGTAAATTTGATTTAATTTTTTTTAATAATTAGAATATTTCTCAATAGTCTTAATACTAGTAATCATTAGAGACATACAAAATATTGGATTTTGTTGAACATTTAAATCGAACTTTTTTTAATTGCTAAAAAATTCATGCATATGCAATAAATATAATAGCAAAGAAAATGCTGCATGTAACAAAATAAAAGTGAAATTGACTTTATAAAATTATTACAACAATACACACACACATATATATAATAGACCAAGTATTTACATCTACATAAACATAAGCATGTTAAAATGAAGATTTTCACAGGTTACATATATAAATGACATATTGTCCAGGTCAGTTCATGTATGATTTATAGCAACATATCAATGTTTCAATTGGAACACATTGTCTATCAACTGGGTAATGAATATTATAAAAAAAAATATTGTTGAGTCATTGTGGTATTGATGCATAATTAGATTGAAAGTTATAGTAGGTATAGAAATTTTTTTAAATTATAAAGATGAAGGTAGAATAAAATAAATTAGTCACTATTTAGATTAATAGGTTTTAAAAAAAATATTCCAAATGAAAAAAAGTTTACATGTGTCATGATATTTATTAATGTAGTCTAGCCTCTTAAAGATTTCAATGACTTCTCTGATGTTACATTGGTGGACAGTGTCACATCTGGATAAGATCCTGGTGTTAGAGAAATCAAATTACTGTATTAATTATTTTTTGGATTATTTTCATCATCTTTAGAAAATTTTAAAACATTATTTAAACTTTCCAAATACATTCACCTGTTAGTAATAACTCACAGCTTAGTATGTTACACAATGTTTTGAGTGATATTACCCTCACTTTTTCAGGAGGTACTAGTTTGATCAATAACATTATTAGCAGGGAATAAAACTTGTATCTTTAGGTTTTGAACATTGAATTTTGAATTAATGCTCTAACCAATTGAGCTATTTTGCAAAAGGGAATAGTCAGAAGAAATTGCATATACATATTTGTGAGAGTCCTCTTGATTTATCCACTTTTTTCTTTTGAGAAATGTTAGTTAATTAGTTACTTCCAGACATTATGTCCCATCACACTGGATTGAACCATATGATTATTTGTCATAGTCATGTGAGAAGCTTCTTTGAATTTTCTTTTTTGTACCTTTTTTTTATCTCTATTTAATATTTTGTATTTTCCCAATCGGACATACATTTGTTGGTTCATGCATGGACTGATACTTTGAATATATATCTGCTTTCTTTTTTCTAATCATCAGTTATTGCTCTTTCAATATCTTTTCAATGGGCTGATTCATCTCATCAATAAATATTTGTTCACATGGTATCCCATAGATGCAGGGTTTGGTTTTCATCATTTCAAGTTTAGGTTTTATAGCTGTTGTAATTATTCTTAATTTGTTATAGTTTTGGAATGATGTTCTGATTTTATATTCACTGCACTTTGGTTAGTAGTATATGCATTTTATAATATGTTCAATACTCCCTATAAACTCATTCACTCTTGAGGCCCATGAAGTTTTATGAAATTTCATATGAAGTTTGTGATGTTGCTACTTATCTAGGTATGAGTCATCATCACATCAGTTTTAGAAGAGAAAAATATGCTAATGTAGTTAAGAATTACTTATCATCATCATCACCTTCACTCCATACTACAAATATAAGTTATATAAGATTGGTTTCTCAAATACCAGGATCCCTTCAAGATGTGACATCATTTACTTCCACTAATATAAAATCCATAATCAGAAGTAATATTCTTCAATATGCGCTGTTCAATCATGTTTCTAACTCATAGATATTATAGTGATTATACAGGACATTTTCAAACTCAAATGCAAGGTAAAAACTTTTACAAGATAAGAATAGCTATCTTATATTTGTACCTAAAGACAATTATATTGGTCAATTCAAAGCATTTTAGAATGAGAACATGAAAATTTAAGAATTACAAAAAAAAAAAACTGAACTTGTAAATTATATTGTTATTAACTTGATTCTTACATCATCCTATATTTATCAGCCATAAATTTAAACAACTGACTGGGTTTAATTATAAATTAATTATGCAATTGACACAAAGTTACAAAAATTAAATCTTCATGCTCTCATTCTGAAACGTTTTAGTTTTTTTATTTTTTATTAAGGGAAATATATATGTATAATTACAGTATGAATCTTTGTTGTTTACATTTGTTACATTTATTACATTATTACATTTGTTACTCTAGCTTTGACAACATAATTCCATTTGTTACATTAATCTTGATAAATTAATTTCCTTAATCAGAGCAATAGACTCCTCATTTGATGACGAAGATTGTGATTATTTTTGGCAGTCAACTTCAATCTGTTACTCTATGTGACCACAACTGATTTTAAACATTTGTAAATAGAACCCCCAAAAAATAAAACATCTGGAATAATAAAAGTGTTTTATATATTATAATATAAAGCTTTTAATTAATTTTTTTTGATGATTTCGTTACAAATGTCATTAACAAATGATAAAGCGATTTTCTTATTAACTAAAAAGAAATACTAATTTTTTTTTTTAATGACAAATTCAATAAATGGATTAATAAATCATAAAATTGAAGAAAGTAAAATAAAACTTACATTCTAAAAATAATGATATTATGATTTAATGGTACAATTTTTGTGACTATGAAAAATATCTATTTTAAAAATTAACTATTAATGGTAAGAGAATTTGAAAGGAAAAAAAGATTAAAAGAAGCCATTTATAAATATATCTGTTTCTTTTATTCTATCAACTAAAATATTTCTTCTCTCAAAGTAATTACTAGAAATTATTTAGAACCTTGCAAATGTTTTGAAATTAGCTGAAATTTTTTAAGCTCTATTATGAATGTATATCAGATAATCGATAGTTTCAGGGTCAATAGTAAAATCAATAGTAATTCAAAGTAAAACGCTTATTCATAAATGTTTTTACAAAAATGGTTAATAAAAATAACATTTTCTAAATTGAAATAATTACTTTGATCTCATTGTCATATATATATATATATATATATAATTTAGTAACTATGCAACAAAGTAAATAACTAAATGATAACATTTATCTTAATTGCATTTTCCATGGTTTGCCATCCTTGTAAGCAATTAATTTTAGTATTTCAATTAATTTAGTTTTCTTTATGTACATAAAAAATAATAAATACAAAAAAAATACCTGTGTATAAAATTATTTTAATATTTCAACCAGAGGATTGGTTTTCATCAGAAAAAAAAATATAGTAAAATGGCAGTGATCAAAAATAACATATTTGACTAAAAAAACCTTATTGGTTAAAATATTTTACAAAGAAAATTTAACCAACCAATGATAAATTTATTTCAATGCACATAAAAAAATTGCATTACGTACAACACAAAGAACTGCAAACTTAAATTAAATTAAAAAATGCAATATACATATAGGACTGAATAAATAAATAAATGTGTGTATGTATACTAAAAATAGTTTGTGCTCATATTAATATTTGTATAAAACTGAAGTACTTATACATTAATTAAATACTGTAGTTAGTACAAACTAAAATAAATATATATAAACTCTCAAGTTTTACTGAATTTGCAGAATAAATATTACCCAATTAATCCAATTAAATTAAAAATTATTAATGAATTTTTTTTTGCATTTAATAGACATTGTCATATTTTAAGTTATACACTCCACAATGCATTTTTCTTACAGCATACATATTTTTTTTTACAAAGGGAGAATCTTTTTAGATTTTTAGCTTGAGATATCCATCATTTGAATATGCATGGAACTAATTATTTATCAGATGGTTTTAAATTTATAATGTCATTGATGGAATGTAATAGATTTTATAATATGAATTTGGAGTTATCAGGAAACATAATTTTGCCAACGTTGGAACTCAAAAGGAAACTGTAGAAACATGTGAAATAGGGACACAAACTGAGCATTTAATTGTGAACAGTCACAAATTATTATACCACAATAGACTAACAGGATTCGAAAAGATTTTGGAGATATTTGCTTAACAGGAAGTGCTTTGGAAGAATCATTACAGAATAAACCCCACAAGTTAATAAAGAAGGTCATACAAAAATAAACATAATTGTTTAGACGTTTTGTTAGGTTATATAATGTGTAACATTTCCCAACAAGAAAACATTTTGAGTATGACTATTTCTGATGCTCAACAATATGACAGTTTTATTTCAGCATTGCAATGTAATTCTCGTTTGGATCAAGATATAGATATTGTTAAAGAGAATCTCATTCATTTAGAGGTAGGTGTAAATAATCAAATAAATGATGAATTAGTAATTGGCACTGGATCAGATGTTAATAAACATTATCTATCTATCTATCTATCTATCTATCTATCTATCTATCTATCTATCTATCTATCTATCTATCTATCTATCTATCTATCTATCTATCTATCTATCTATCTATCTATCTATCTATCTATCTATCTATCTATCTATCTATCTATCTATCTGTCTCTCTGTCTGTCTATCTGTCCGTCCGTCCATCCATCCATCCATCCATCCATCCATCTATCTATCTATCTATCTATCTATCTATCTATCTATCTATCTATCTATCTATCTATCTATCTATCTATCTATCTATCTATCTATCTATCTATCTATCTATCTATCTATCTATCTATCTATCTATCTATCTATCTATCTATCTATCTATCTATCTATCTATCTATCTATCTATCTATCTATCTATCTATCTATCTATCTATCTATCTATCTATCTATCTATCTATCTATCTATCTATCTATCTATCTATCTATCTATCTATCTATCTATCTATCTATCTATCTATCTATCTATCTATCTATCTATCTATCTATATGATCACTAGATGGAGATTATTAATAGCTCTAAACAAGCTTTGTTTTTATAAGTACCAAAAGAGATAGAATTCAAATTCTCTATTGTTATTCCTACTTCCAGACCAACTGGTTTCAAACTTATGGCTCATCTCAGTGGAGGGCTGGAAGTCTAGAAACTAGATCTAAAATCCTAACTCAAAAGTCATCACTTTTAAAACATATTTCAACTTTTGAGTTAATATTTTAGATCTAGTTTCTAGACTCCCAGCCCTCCACTGAGGTGAACCATAAGCTCAAAACCAGTTGGTCTGGAGGTAGGAATAACAATAGAGATTTTGAATTCTATCTCTTTCAGCACTTATAAAAACAAAGCTTGTTTAGAGCTATTGGTAAGCTCCATCTAGTAATCATAAAATGCAAGCTTAAAAGCAAGTTATGAAATTTATTACTTGTTTTAATTATCTAAGCTATATATATATATATATATATATATATATATATATATATATATATAGCTTATATAGACACCTTATTAATAATTTTTTATATTTTATTATCAATAACATAATTCTTAGTGGTCTTAGAAATAAAAAATAATGCTAACATAGATCAGCTTCCTAGGGAAAATGCAATCAAATGGGACAGTACAACAAAACAAACATTTGTTGCACTAATACATATTTTGAAAGATTCATTTATGGTAAAGCTTAAATTAATTGGAAAAGAAAGTGTAGATTTTAATAGTTATAATTCAATAAATAAGTGAACAAAAAGAATGGCAGGAATGGGTTATTTTGAGAGGAGGGTCATTAGTAAAGAAGTTTTGTAATAAAATGAATCATTAGTTTATAGATATGGGAAACTTTTCAATAAGTCAGGATTTGGATTAGTTAGTAATCAATTAAAAAAAACAATTGTATAACTTCTGATAATTGTAATGTGTCGAATATTTCTCCATTGGGTATGGTGCAAAGAATTAGTAATTTAAAAACTGCTATTGACCAATCAGTTGCACCATCTTCACATTCATCAGACTGTGCTGGAAGCTTATCATTATATTTTGTTAGTGGTGCTGGTTTAGCATTGATAAATAAAACTACAGATTCTTCTAATTGCTCTAGTCAAATATTAATAGCAACAAATCTTTAGCTAATAAAAAATACAATGTCATCATTCTAACTAACATTAACCTTAGTGATTCAGAATTTTCATTCTTAAATACAATACTATTTTTTTTGCCCTACACTCCACTCATATTATCAGAAAAAAAATGAATTAAGAATTCATCGAGATTTAGATAATTTTTCAAAAAGTCTCAGATTAAAATAACTTTTCTGGAAATCAGGGATGTCATACTATTAGTAAATTATGATCTGATTGGACACTACCACATCAAAGAAATGTTTTATTAGATGCACACATTGATAATGGATATCCAGATGTTATCAGTGAAATTAGATTTAAACAACTCAGAAAGTATAAATGTAATTTGACATCAAAAGAGTAGTATGCATTACATAATTTAGAGGGAAAAGAGGATATTATTATAAAACTAGTTGACAAAGGAAGATCAATAATGATCATGAACAAAGATGTATCTGTTAAGAAAGAGCTCTGGATCTTTTAGATGATAAAAGTTTATACTAGCCTATTACACTATCTACTATAAATACATTATCCAAGAGCATACTTTTAAGCCTAAAAGATATAAAAACAAGGGGTCTCATAGATAAAAATGTATATATTTTTTTAATACCAACCATAATTCATATTAGTAGCTTTTATATTTTTTCAAAACTTCATAAACCAGGTTGCCTTGGTAGATCTGTTATAGTAAGCATTGGTTGTTCTACAGAAAATATTGCAGCATATGCCAGTCTTATTTCATCCATTATTTAGTTCTTACATTAAAGATACTACACATTTCCTTTCAATTTTAGAAAATATTAATTAAGTCTAAATGACCAGTTGATTGTTTTTAGTTACTTTAGATATTGCATCATTGCACATGAATATATTTCATGATTGTGGGATTGGAACTATTAAATGTGCTTAACAATAGAAAATATGATCATTATTTTATTACATCAATGATTGAATTAATGTATTTAATCTTAAGAAATATTTTTTTTTACTTTCAATTCTGAATATTATTTTGAGAAATAAGGTACTACAGTGGGTACAAAAATGTCACCAAGTTATGCAATCATTTTTATCACAAAACTAGAATCCTCTATACGTGAAAATGCTAGGCTGAAATCTCATTCTTGGCTTAGATATAGAGATAATATTTTCATGATATGACAACATAATAAAGATGAACTTCATAGATTCTTAGATTATATAAATAATTTTTATAAAAATATACATTTTGCAATAAATTTTGTGAAAACAATTGCTCATTTTCTTGATGTTGAAATTATTTACACTAATAGAATTCTTATATATGAAACTCATTGATAACCATCACTATCTACACTTTTATAGTAACCATTCTAAACATATAAAGGCTAATATTTTCTAAAGTCAATTTTTAAGAATGAAAATAATTTATAGTTATGAGAAATTTTTTCAACAAAATAATAAGATTCTCTATGATAGATTAGTTCAAGTGAGGTATCCTAGAACATTGTTTGATAGTGCAGAAATAAAGTCTTCAGGAATTAAAAGAAAGAAACTTCTTTTACCTAAGACAAGCAAGAAATTGTTAGATATTCTACCATTAGTTCTTACTTTTAACAGATATTTATCTAACCATATAATGGAAAAAAGGATTTCAACATATTAAGTTCTACAGATTATTTAAAATCTATTTTTTCCAATCCACCTAAAGTTGTATATTAAAGACATAGATCAACTAAAGATATACTTTTTAAAACAAATTTGATTAGAAATTCTGTATCAGAAAGAAGTTGTTATCCATGTCATGATATAAGAAGTCTTATATGCAAACATATTATTGTGACAAAAGTGGTTCAAAGTACTAGTAATAATAATTTTAAATGATATATTCATAACTATGTCATATGTAAAAGTGTAAATGTAATATATTTAATAGAGTGTAACAGACATTTAATCCATTATGTAGGTGAGTGAAAAACAGTCTACATGTTAGAATAACTAATCATAGATTTGACATTTGCATAAGAATGAAAACAGATCAGTATCAAAACATTTTCATTTACCTGGTCATTCAATTTATAATTTACAAGTAGTGATATTACAGAATGGTTTTTCTTCCATCAGAGAGAGAAAACAAAAGAAGTTTTTTTATTTTATTTTTAAATTCAAAACGTTATACCCACATGAAATGAATTTAAACATTGGCATTATCACACCTTTAAATTACTTAGTTTTCTAATGTATTCTTTATTATTATTATTATTATTATTATTATTATTATTATTATTATTATTATTATTATTATTATTATTATTATTATTATTATTATTATTATTATTATTATTATTATTATTATTATTATTATCATCATCATCATCATCATCATCTTTGTATATTTTCATTTATATTTATGTGACTATAAATAACCACTTTTCTTTATAATTAATATTTAATTACTATGAATATATACTTATTTTAGTTTGGACTAACTATACTATTTAATTAATATGTATAAGTATTTCAGTTTTTTATACAAATATTAATGTGAGCACAGACCACTTTTTGTATGTACCCATACATTTATTTTTCAGTCATATAAATTTATATTGTATTTTTTAACTTAATTTAAGTTTGCAGTCTTTTGTCCTGTACATAATGCAGTTTTTTTTAATGTACATTAAAATAAATTTGTCATAGATTGGTTAAAGTTTTTGAGTAAAGCCTTTTAAACAATAAGGATTTTTTTGTCAAATATGTTATTTTTGCACATTGCTGTTTACTATATATTTTTCCTTTCTGATAAAAATACAGCCCTTTAATTGAAATATTAAAGTAATTTTATATACAGGTAGTTTTTTTTGTGTGTATTTTTTTTTTTTTTGTATATATATTCTTCAGTTATTTTATATATTAACAGTAAACATCTTATCAATTGCTGTAAATAATTAATATTAAAATGATGCAGAAACGCTTATTGTAATAGCTAAACAGATAAAATAATTCTGATTTCGTTCACAATACAAGAATTTACATGGGGGGAGGATTATTCATTGCATATTATAAGCAATGCCACGTTGAAATTGTTTAAACTTAATATTTCCAAGATAACATCACTAAATATTTATTTTAATAATCTAATGGCTGACTAACCTCTTCATAAATTTGTACTATTAGAAATTTATAGCAAGAAGTATTATGTAAATATATTGAGTCAGTGTCAAGACCTGTCCAATTGCTTTGTATAAATAACAATAAAATCTTTCATAAACTCATGTCTATCTGACAAACAAAAAAATGAGATTCACTTTATTTACATACTGAGAACTTATATGAAAAACAAATATAGAGAACAATGCCTGCAGGAATGAAATTTTATTCACTGTAAATGTAATCAAAGCCATCTTGAAATTTGTTCAATATTATTATGGTAGAATTACTTAAAAAATCATTTTAATAACTTATTAATCAGTAGCATCTTCTACCTTGGAAGTATCAAATTGAGCCAATTTCTATTGTTTACAACAACAATGAATGAAATTTTATTCTTGTAGCTCTCATTGAGTGGATTTGTCTTTTATAGAAAGTTTGAACTGTAAACAATGAGGTGCACATTTGATTTATTTGGCAATTAAATCCAAGTATCAGCAAAATTTTGATAATAGATGTATATAGTGTTTGTGGAGATCATTGTCTTCATGATATTTACCTTATATTTTTTATACTGTAAATTTCTTTAATACCAAGACAGTATATATATATATATATATATATATATATATATATATATATTGTAAAAGAACAATAGAAACTTGAGATATCATCAATGTCAACCACCAGATGGTGCCACTAGGTTAACAATCTAAAAAGGAATTTTGTTTAGGGGGGGGAAAAAAAAAAGAAAGGGGGAAGGGAGATAATGTGGTATGCAGAAGGTTTTGATAAAGAATTTATGTCAGTATACTTGTACAAAAGGTGGGATGATTGGGTTAGCAGAATTGCTGAGTGTTATAGTATTAAGGAATGGGATAGAAGAATAGATGCATTAATAAAGAATAGGGAGTTGGAGAGATGACGAACTAGTATGGAGAGTAAAAAAAGTTTAAATATACATAGAAGTAAACAGAATATTTGGTGTGAGTTAATTTATGATAGTGAGGAAAGTAGTTTACTGTTTAAGGTTCAAATATGATCTTTAGCAACAAAGGAGTATATACATAAATGGAAAATTGTGGTGATTTAGTTTGCAAGTGGTGTAAGGATGGCATAGAAAATATTAGGCATCTATTAAGTGAATGTAAATGCCAGAAAACAGAAGAGATACAAATATTGAAGTTGTGGAAGAATAAATATAAACAAAGTGATTATAGAGAAAGTGGATTATTGGTATTTATGCTGGGTTTGGGAAAAGATAAGAGGAATTTTGATACAAAGATCATGGAATTGACAAAGATTATGTTATGGAAATGGGATGAAGCAGGATGTGGGAAAACTTGGACAGGAGATGGAAAGGGGGGTTAAAATGGATAACAGTTTCTCTGAGCATAGTTGCTGAGAGATTCATGATTCCGTATAAGGAGAAGTCACAATGCATCACATTACATCACATCAATTTCCTATTTGTACTAATAAATGGAGTTATTTTGTTACCTAGTTGGATCAGACTATAATAGATGTTCCATGTAGTGATCTTTATAGGAAATTTAAGTTTTCTGGTGAAGATATCAAACCACAAACACTACACATTCAGGAACCATTATTATACCTGCTAGATTGTGCAGAATCACCAGTCTTTTTGAAGTAATGCAATACCCTGGGCTTTGTAATGAGGAATGAGACAATTCTAGACTAAATAAATTAAAACATATTTATTAATAATTTAATATTCTTGTTATAATATAAGTTAGCAAAAGTATATTAATAGATGTTTTGACAAAGACCTGCTCTCTTGATGATTTGATATTTGCACATTTATAATGAAGCAGTCAATCTTAGCTTAAGATTGAGCTTCATGTTTTCACATACTAACCTGTGTTTAAACCCTATATTCCATCCCACTCCTTTTGTCATGTATATATATTTTATGTATACATTTGAAATGCACACCTAAATTATAAAATTTTAACTTTTAAAGTAACATTTTTATTATTATTAATTTTATGATTATTAATTTTTTTTATTAAAATATATAGGGGTGGCTCATATATATATATATATATATATATGAGCAAAATACTAACAAAATATTGACTTTTTGTAAATATTTTATTATACGTCATTTTTTAAACTTTTCCTTTTTAAAGTGCTTTTTCTATTAAATTGTATATTTTTATAAAAACCAAGATGAAAGATGCTACAGTTAATTGTCTAAAAATAATTAAAGGGGTTGGAAACACTATTGTTTTAATCTGAAGAAGGTATTTTAATTAAAGTTTTACTTAAAATAAAGTGGGATTAAGATTAAAGATACTTTTGTTATAAACATGTTGTCAAATCTATTTCTAATCTGGAAATAGATTTGAATTTATTTTTGGATGTTATCTTACTGTTGCATCTTCAAAAACAATCAATAAAGAAAAAGTATAAAGTGGCTGAATTTTGAGTCACAGATTAGATTAGCTACCATTGAGAGAACTGATTGTAAACATATTACATGTCACTTGAAACTAATAATGATGTAGTAATAAATGGACCACCCTTCTTGGCCCTGTTAGGTCATCATCTGCTGCTGCTATTATATCATGCTCCCAAAGAATGAAGTAAAAGCTCAACCTAAAACTTTAGTATGCTATGTAGAAGCTTGCTGTCACCAAGAAGAATTCATTTGGATCCCTAATTTGCCATGCATGAGCCATGCTTTGAAAATAGACTTATTATATTTGTGCAAGGTAACTTTTATGCTACTATTTGAAATTTAATCTAGCCTCACTAATCTCAAATCCTGCTATCAAGATTTCTAACGTATTGTTCAATTTTCTATCTTTTAAATTAATATGGAAATGTAATTTGCTCTTAAATGATTTTATAAATCTAATTTTCTCTCATATGCTCTAACTTTCTTTAACTTTGGTGCGGTCAATTATTTATAGTTATTTATTATTTGATTTTATATATATATATGTTTTTATTATTATTATGCCAATCTCAAACAATCTGATGAGTTGAATTTCTAAAATCTTTTCTTTCTTTTAAGTAAACCTTCATGAATCAAGATTATTAATGTCCCTTTAAAATATAATGCGTTATTAATTAATACACTCACCAGATTGTTTTTACGTCAACATTTCATTTATGCTTTATTATAAAAAATATATATATTTGTTTAACTCTGGATTTTTTACCCAGGATGAATCCAGAACTTAAACTAATTAACGCTTTGAAATCTTTTAAAATGTTTTGTTTTTATTCAATTCTGAAAGAGTGACCCATTAATTATTTTCTATAACTGCCAGTCTTCTTATATTTTCCATACTCTTAAAATTTCTAATCTTGTATATAAATATTTCAGTTATTGTAAAATCAATGAAGGTGGGATTGATTTATTTTAAATAACAGAAAAGGGAAGGGGTAAATCTTAATGTTTCTTTTACTAAATAAAATCTTCATGTATATTTTATTAAATGAAATCTTTTCTCTCTCTCTCTCTCTCCTCTCCCCCCTATATATATATATATATATATATATATATATATATATATATATATATATATATATATATATATATATATATATATTATAGTGGCATAGCATATTATTTATAAAAATTATAGTATTCAAACAAGGGTCATTTATTTTAAAGCAGTAAAACTTATTCAATGTCTTTAGTGACATTTATCATTACTGCATTACTGACATTCAGACAATCTTCATGATTATATATATGTATATATATATATATATATATATATATATATATATATATATATATATATATATATATATATATATATATATATATATGCTTTTTAATCTGGGGGTTACAACAAGTTTGAAGCCATAGATTTCTTCTCAAGTCTTGTCCTGAGGATAATTGAAACTACCCAGGACCATTTATGTAATATAAAAGAGCCTTTGGTGGTGATCCCTAAGTCTGGCACACGCTATGCCCATCCACATTTATTTCGTATAAAATGCCTCTGGTGGTGATCCCATAAATTTGGCACAAGCTATGCATATTCACTTCTTCGTATCAAAGGCCTGCACATCGGCGATGACCACAGCATTCTCATCCAGAAGCACAACCTTCTCCTATTAGTTATTTTTAGGCTATTATTATTTCTTTTGCTTCATGACCCAGTTTTAATGCTCTAATATTAAAAATACGCTCTGCTTAAAATATATATAAATGCCAGCCACTTCTATTTTTATTAATTAAATTTATTTCAGTCTTATATAGTCCCATCATTGTAACTTATTTCTGTATTTAAGAGTATCTATATGCCTTGGGGAAAAATAAAGCATTCTTTTTACCAGTGCTAATTAAAAGAATTTTCATTAAGTATTGTAATCATACAATCAAATATGCTTTCAAATGTATTTTATTTATTTTCATTACTATAATGGCATGAACATAGTTTGTATTATATCTGTAATGAATCTCAGAATGCTCCTTGAAATAATGTTAGTCACCATGTTTCAGAACCATAAATCAAAGTGTTAATAGCAATTTTATGTAAATTCTTTCTAATAATCAATTGGCATCTTAATATTAGACCCACCAAAGATGTGTTCTTATTTATAATATATCATTTAGATAATAAAGAGCATATGAGAAATAATAGCATGAATGACAATATGTAATCAACTACTGCTTGCTCATTCATGCACACACTAATGTATATAATTAAGTCATTATGTAAATAATTTGTCATTATATTAAACTATATTTTTACTGTCTAACTTATTTGAATAGTTTGAATTTCTCTTTTCCCCACTTCCAAAAGTACAGCCATACTTATATATATTTTAGTTTAGTCATAGTAATAGATATCTCATTGTCTTCTCATGCTTTGCTAGTGGGCCATATTAAAATTAATTCTCATGAGCCATCACTATTATGTTATTCATTAGGTATTAGATCTGGGGTTTAGAGAGTGGGTTTGAATTCAGGCTGGTCCCTGACCTAAATCTGGGGCTTACTGGGTTTGAAGTACATTTTGTGAGTTCCAGCTCATGTTAGATGGATAAACATGTTTTGACCGGTACCATAAGGTGAAGCAACATATAACTTTTGTATTATTATCTCTGATCTTTAAATAATTTTCACTAATCTATTTAATTAAATTTATAATAAATACTAAAAAAAACATATACAGCTATATAAACACACACACACACACACATATATATATATATAACCTTTTTCAGCACATGGTTTGTGCTCTTTTGAAATGTTATGCAGCTATTTTAAAGTTAACCAAGTAAAATAACAACAATAACTAAATGAAACATCAGTAATAGAGAATAATGTTGTTTTTTTTATATAAAGATTCAATATAACTTCAAATTTACAGAATAAATAATACATATCAAAGAATTAGCTATTTAACATAATAATATACAGAATAAATAATACATACACTATACACATGTATTATTTATTTTGTATATTGATGAGTTATACAGTTAATTTTTTGAAGTTATACTGAATCTCTATATGGAAAAAAAAATCTATTTTACTGAACCTAACCTGACACCTTTCTGTGGAGTGCTAAAGCACGAAACAATATATGGTATGACTGAAGATCTATCAGCCCCATATAGCTATTTGAGTTGGATAGCTGGGTTTGAAGACATGTAGATGTCTGAAAATTTCAGATTTCCACTCAATAGATAAGTTTTAGATAAGTGTTTGGCTTTGGGTTGGTATTTTTAGATCTATTTTACTGATGTTTTATTTCATTATTATTGTTATTTTATCTCAATTATGAAATACTAGATGGTGTTCTATCTGCAGTAATTGGTTAACTTTAAAATATATGCTTAACATTTGAAAATGGCACAAAACGTGTCAAAAAGACTTTTTATGTGTAATTATTATATATGTGTAATTATTAATATATATATATATATAGGTCAGAGTGGTTTGAGTTTAAATGAAAAAATAAAGGGTCATAAAAGTAGAGTTAAAAATAGATATCTTAGTTCTGCTTTGTATGTCCATGAAAAAGATACAGGCCACACTATTGATTTTGATGAAGCTAAGGTTGTCTTCTTTGAGAGAAATGAAATCAAAAGAAGAATTAAAGAGTCTTTATTATTGAAAATTTATTATTCTGAAGCAATTAACTTATTTAAGAGTTCTTTTAATATTAAGGGTGGATGGAAAGTGAATGGATTTGTAGGTAGTTTTTAATATTATATTCATTGTGTAGTTTTTGGTAGTTCTTTACACTTGAAAAGTCTGCTCGTAGCAGGGAAACCTTAGGTTGTCTTTTAATATTATTTTTATACTGGTCTGGTTTAATTTTGGATTTGGGGTAGTTTTGATTTTATATTGACTAGTTTAGCTTTATGCTTGTAATATATATATATATATATACATATAAAGCATTTATATATGACTAGTTTAGCTTTATGCTTGTAATATATATATATATATATACATATAAAGCATTTGCATATGATTTTTTTATTATTTATTATAATTTATATAAAAGAACAGCATAGTGAACTTCATTAATTTTTATTTTTGATGATATTAATTAAACTTAAAACTGCATTTATTAAAATCAAGCCATGAATGTATGTATAAATATTTCAAATGTTAATTTAATAGCAGTCAAATTCAACATGATTGTAGTAAGTAAACTTATACTAATTACTATAAAATTTAAATATCTTAGCATTCATAATATGTATTTAATCATCAAACTAACTAATCATCATCATCTATATAAATCAACAACAAAATCCACACACTAGCAATATATAAAATTCATATCACAATACACAATGCATAAATATTAATCATATCAAAATTTTTATAAACATAAGAATGTGCATAATTTTAATTAAGATTTTTAGTTTGCTATACAATATGTACCAAACTTGATAGATGCAAATTGTTTAAATGCATTCCAAATCATTTTAAAATATTTTTGTGCATATAAGTCTTACATATAATATTAAAATTGAATTGTTATTAACAGTTTTTAACTAATAAGTCCTATTATATTTCATTTAAATTTATGATACAAACACACACCCATATCCTAGTTTTAATAGTCAACCATCAAGAAGTTCAGTTTTTCCCTCTTTAATATTTGATCGAATCGATATTTATAAACAAGATTTCTCCCTCTAATTTAGACTATACTTTAACTTATAACTTAATTATGAACAATAAGAAAAAATAAAAGTAATTTTTAACGACAAGCAGTTTTCAGATTACTTGTGATTTTCTGATTATAATAGTTAATCAAAAATAAGATTATACCTTTACTCCAATTAACTAGGGCAATAGGTGCTCTAAAATGCATCACAAAGCAAATCAAATATCTAGCATTAAAGAATAAGCCATTATAATGATTTTCTATGGGGAAAAATAATTTGTAATTTTACATTTAAAATTTATAGAAATTCGATTTAAAAATAAAGCTTGAAGTGAAAACTGTTATTTAATGAATATACATTTTTACTAAACATATTTAAAAAAATACTAATCTGTGGGTAAATATATTATATATAAAATCATTTCGATAGCTATAATTAAACAAAAGATATTATTTTACACACCATTTTGTTTCTTACATAGCAGAGAATATTTCCTAATCCACCATCATTAAATTATAATAAAATATAAAAAATGAGAAAAAGGGTACTTATATATTAGACCTGCTATTCTTATTTGAGACATCAGAATATCGTTCCTTTCTCCAGTGGGGGAAAATGATGATTATGATGGTAGATTGCCATATTAAAACGTCAAATTTTTAACAATACAAAAATATAAAATTTACACAAAAATAATAAGCACATTATGATACTAAATAAAAACAGGTAGTTGTATGACATTGTCATAGCAACCCTCCCCACTGCAGAAAGGTACAGCATTCTGCCATCGCAAACACAGGTAGCAAGTCTAATACATAAGTACTGAAAAAACTAATACAATGTGCATTTAAAAATTAAAAAGAAACATTAACACAATGTACATTTTAAAATTTATTTTTAATCCACTTTATGTAATGTCTAACGAATAAAACTGTGAATCCATTTTTACTGCTAATTTTATTTTTAAAAATATGTGCTTCACAAATTATACTTGTTTTAGATAAAGCAGTGAAATTAAATAAAAATATAATAAAGAAATGTAATATTCAGTTGATTACTGAAGTTTTAATAATCTAAATTATTAAATCATTTTTTATTTTTACTATTAGTATAAATATATATATTTTTTGACAGTCATTACTTGCTTGGAATATCAGAGACAAATTACCATTAAGCAAATAAACAATATTTTTATTTTATGTTTAGTTATCTTTGATGATATAAAGTTGATTATTAACTTCATAATGCACATATTCATTTTTTTTTTTTGCAAACAGAATAATATTCATAAGAATATTAAAGACAAATTATGAGATTAATTGAGCAAAAAAATAATTATTTAAACTTATGTTTAGTGATTTTTAATCATATAATATTAATTATTAACAAAAATTTTCTCCTCCCTAAACATAATTTATAATTACAATGATTGCAATTATGATTAATATATATTTTTACTACAATAATAAATAATATTCATATGAATTATAATCAATATTGGTTGAGTGAATATATTTTATCTAATGTATTCATTTTAAAATTAATGCTAATACATTGTAATTATACATGATTAAAGTTTACTTTAAATATTAACAATATTAAATAAAACTGGTATTTTTTTGCTTTGTAGTTATTAATAAAAAATATTCTTTACTTTGGATGTCACAAATGAAAACATTTGCAAGAATGCTGGATTAAAATCCAATAAAATACATTAATCATATTTAAAACTCCCTAACCAGAGCCTGATGTTTGACATTTTGTAATGAAGGTACTTAAAATTAAACTGAGAGACTGCAAACCTCTCACACTTATTAGCCCATCAGGTGTTATTAATAGTGATCAAATCATAAACACAAGACAGAGAATTTAACAAGAAGAGGGCATCCACCCTCCTCTGTATTTGACTTTCTATATATCCAAGCCAGTCTGAAGTACTTAGATTTGAAAGTGTGAATCTTCAAACATATTCACATTTTTAAGCGCGAGAGGTTTACAGTCTCTCAATTTAATTTCAAATACTGTTTGCACTTTATAAATTAAATAAATGAAGGTACTCTATACTGTATTGTACAATTTTAGTGTTAGAGTTACTATTTTATTTTTACATGAGATAGTCTTAGTGAAACCACTATCCTACAATACCATCAATCTTTCAAACTGGCAACTATTTTGAAAAAAAAAAGGCAATTGTTTTTTTAAAAAAATTGAATTTTTTTAAAGATCATAATAGTGAATAATTGACTATAAAACAAAATAATTGTTACAAATAAATAGTGATCACTATGATGCATTTTTTTTATACTAATTCTCTTTACTAATTGGGGTAAAGATGCATTTGGAATTATATTCCCACAATTTGTTTTCATTTTTAATCATACAGACTAAGCAATTTTAATAAGGATTTTATTAAATATACTAGATATTTTCTTAAATACAATGATTAATTACAATTGACAGACAAATTATAACTGTTAATTGAAATGGATAGTAAAACAAGAAATACATAACTGGCATAATAAAATATTGGAAGAGAAAGCCTTAAGAAGTAAAGAAAGTTTATAAAATTTAAAATAAAGTTCCAAACAAAAGTATATAAATTTAAATGGTGTTATACATGTGCCTTCATTTTTCTGTGGATAAAATAGTTTGGTGTTTAGAAGATTTTTTAGCACTTTATAGCTATGGTTAATCAATTTAGCTGCAAAGTCCACACTTCTATATTGAATAGGTCTAATAAGACTTTTGTTCATATTCCTCCATATTTAAACAATTTATTTTTACAATTAACCTTTTTTGAAAAAAAATTCATATATTGAAAATTTTAACAGTATTTATTACAAATGTTATCTTTGAAATGATAGACAATCTAAAAGTTACTATTTGACCATTGCAAAATGTGACAAGAAATATGTAAATAAAATTTTTATCTATATCAATGGTGCTTGTTATTATTAAACATAATTTATCTATTTATAAAGTTAGTAGAAAGAGTTATTAGATATTTGAATTTTATTTTTTACAATTAAAAGAAAGTTAGGGTTAGTTATCATTAAATAAAGAAAATATATCTTAAAAGTAAACATTAAATTTATTGTTATTAAAATTTTAACAAAAATTTCTTTACCATTTTCACAAAAAGTCATTCTTTTTTATCCAATAAAAATGACTTCCACAACACAATTTTTAAGAATCATCTTCATAAAAATAAATATTTTAAAAGAAGTGCAATTGTTATGGCATAATGTTCTTTTTTAAAGTAAGTATTTCACAAAAATATTGCATAATCATTTAACATGTAAACAAATTATTGAAAATTACAATTTTTATTTACAAAATTAATTTTTTATTATTTGACATCAGACTAAAACTCATAGGCAATAATAAACTGAGATTTTTTATCATGCAATATTTTGCAAGTATAGGATATTTTGATGTTCTTAGCTAGTGGATAAAATATAAAAACATTCAAATCAAACTTATCCAACAAGAGACTAGTGACTTCTTTTCAGTTCCTCCTTAAGGGAGTGGTGGAATATTTACATCTTCAAGGAGTAAATTTTTTTTTTATTAAAGTTAAAGTTGTCTAAATTTGTTTTCCATATATAAGTTTTTAAAAAGTCAAACAAAGTGAGATTAGTTATGTATTTTCGACAATTAGATACATCGTTCCCACAATATTTTAATGTTGATTGTGTAGCATATTGATAGATGTTTGCCTTCAACAAATTTAAATATTATTAGATGCTGCATGACTAATATTTATTAAGGTACATTTACAAGGTTATTAAAATAATTTTTTATAGATTTTGTCTTAGATATTGTAACAGTTTAAGCCTTTTTTCATTACTATTTAATTGCTTTAGACTAATGCTATCTTTCAAATTAATATAACAGTTTTATTATTAATGAGAACTATAACTTTGCAACACCATTTTGTATCGACCATGATGGCCTTAATGTCTCTTTAATATTTATTAATGTTTCCTGCCCTGCATATATATGGATGTCAGCTTATCCTGACTCCATGTGCCAATCTTAAGCAGGCATTAGAATTATGCTAGAAGGAATGAGAAAAGTAATCCATGAATGCCTGGACACTGGCTATCTTACTCAGGGATGGTGGTACTTAGATTGTGAAAAATATATATGGGTAAGGCAGTAAGAATCAGATTAATTAACTACTTAAATAATCACAACACACATGCACACACACACACACACATATATATATATATATATATATATAAAAGACATGAAATAATGAAAAGATAATATATAATTGGGTTCAAAAATTTAATAGAACAATAGCATGGACATGTATACTTATATAGACAAACACACAGACAAAAATTCTAATTATTTCAAATACCAAATAATTTATCTTAACATAGGAGAACTGATTTAAATATAATTATATGAAAGTCTTTAAATATCACTGTGAAAGTGTGCATTAAGGTAATTTAGGCAAAATAAATGTCTGTATTATCTTGAATTCCCCAGGGAAAGTAGTTTACATGAATTCATAATGAGAGAGAGTTCATTTGGAACATTATGGCCAAAGAAATGATCATGTAAGGATGTCTTGTCTTTTGTGTTTTGAATCTTCAATGGTTTGATCAGGATTCTGGATATGAGTAGAGAAAAATGCCGATGAATGGTCATAGACTCCTTTTCAACTTTGGGTAATAATTGATTCTGTAGCCACTTCTGCTTCTTTGTCTTAGCCTGGTAGAAAAGACCAGCACATTTAGAGCTTTACTCCCACTTGTTCATCTTCAGCTGGAGAATTATGTATTTTATTTAAACAACAGTTGTCAAAAATCTCTCATGTAATAATCTATATCATATATAAATTCAAACTACAAAACTTAAAATGTCTTTTTTTCTTTCTAGAAAGTTTTAATCTTAAAAATGTTAGGTATTTTTGATTTTATTATGTGATATCTGAGGCTCCAGCTTCTTTTGTATTATTTACTTCTCTTATCAAATAAAAAAACAACCTTTTAGCACCTTTGGAAAATATCATAAAACAATACCTCTGGTAACAACATTCCACAAATAACAATCTGTTTAGTTTCTTGCTATTTTTTATTCACATATTTTTATTAAAAATATGACAAATCCAGACACAAAAATAATACATATATGATCTGCTTTTCCATAGGATTGTTTTTGTTTGTCCCCCCTTTAGGCCTTTTTTAAGCTTTTTTTTTTATCATTTTAGACCAAACACAAAAATAAAATATAAATAACATATAAATAGTAATAATATCTGTTTCTATATATGCATGACTACAAAATCCCTTGCTTTGGAACTGGGATTAATCCCAGCCCCTGTTCCAATACCCCCCCCCATTTGAAAGCCTTCAAACATGGTCTACATGTTTGGATGTCTCAATATTATGAATATAGGTATATAATTATTAACAAAAGTAAAAAAAAAAAAGTTTTTTTTTTATTGGCATGAGTTTTAGTGACCAGACATTATACAATCTTTTGATTTCTTGCCTAGTATTGACCCAAAATGTGTTATTTCCCTGATAGCAGATGACAGAAAAAGGATCTTCATAAAAGTTGCAAAACTTTCAGCATATAAACTTGCTCAGATCACTAATATATGGTATCCTGAACATGACTCAGTCTCCCACTTTGACTTTTTATTCCTTCTTTGACCCATCCCGTGTAGGGAGAGGAATGCAATGGCCCAATCAACTTCTTGGTCAATGAGATGTTCTTCCATACCTGGTAAAAATGTTTTAATTATTTAGGAATGTGATGCCCCAAATGGAATGGCAGGTAGGAAAAAGACCAATTTATAAAATCCATGATCTTCTGGGTATACTTAACCCAGACCTTGTGATTTGTACTGAGATATTTATGAAATAAACATCCTAACTCCCACATCACTTTTGATGGATGGTTCCAAATAGACATGAATATATGCTTAATTCCTTGTTGTTGGGTAAACCTATATCACTCCCCTAATATAAATGGATTATTGTGGTCAGAGCATGATTTTAAGCTCTCATCTTCTTAAAAGTGTCTACTTTCCAACATCTTCTTGTCATTTTTTTGTGTTAGTCTAGATGATGAGATAAGTGGATTCATACTTTGAAAATAAATTGTAGGTGACTAGAAGATATTTTTATTAAATGCCAATAATGGGCCATAAAAATCATTGCCATCATCTCCCAAGGCTTTGATGGTATAACCGAGATGATGGGAGCTGTGTAACTTCTATTTTCAGATTTAGTTCTTTTACATATTTCACATTTATCCAGCATGGCCGTGACTTTTGCATGCATACCTGGCCACAGGACCACTTTTTGAACAAATGCTCATTTTTAACAGTGCCATAATGGCTACATACTTGATGGACATGAGTCATGATATCATCTCTCATCTGATGAAATATGAAATGCTTCCATTCTTCTCAGTTATCTTGTATTTTGTATTCTAATGTGCTGATGTGCCCTGGTACATTTGGTACCTTATCTCATGATTGCTTTTCCCTGTGATATTTGGGGCCTTACCCTCGTCTTATCATTCAATTATAAGGATCAAATTTTCATCTTCATGTTGATAATCCAAATGCCCCAACTCTTCCTTAACCTTTTTCTTAAGTCCACACTGGCAAATGTACAGATGTTCTGTTCCTAAATGGAAGGGCTGAGAGCCAGAAGAATTTCTGCTCAGAATATCAGCAATGGTATTTTTCTGATAATTTACAGTACTGCACCATATAGTTGTATTCATGGAAAAACAGCTATGATTTAGGAATTTCCACAATTTTGTGGTCTGTCACTACAACCACAATTGACCCTTGCAAGAATGGCTGAAACTTTTGAAAGGTTCAGACAATTTGACCCTTGCAAGAATGGCTGAAACTTTTGAAAGGTTCAGACAATTTCTAATACCTTCTTAGTGGCTAAATAATTTAGTTCCGATACACTTAACAAATGCCTTATAAAGTATAACATCGCCATCTGTTCCCTGTCTTGCACTTTTGATAAAGTAACCCTCAACCTGTATCCACTGCTATCACTCTGCACATTGAATAATTTGCTAAAATCTGGGAATGATGGTATTTATAAATGCCACTTTCATGTCCTTGAAGGCTTTGTCTTGCTCCCTAGCACATTTCTACAGTATGTCCTTTTTTAAGAGTCTGACTAGTGGTTCTAGTCAGTCTGCCACCATTAATGAAACCTATTATAAAAATTGACAGACCCAAGAATGATTGAACCTTCCTTCTGGATCATGGTACAAAAAAAATCACTGCTGGATAAGACATTATCTGGATGGGTCTCTTCCTTTGCAAACTCACCACATTGTCTAAAACCATCGCTTCATCTTCCTTTTCTTATAGTCAGCAATGATCCTGCATATGCTCATCAATAGTCGATGAGGCTATTAACATGTCATCAATGTACATCATCACTAAACTTCTAGTGCTCTGCCACCATTCATGAAACCTATTATAAAAATTGACAGACCCAAGAATGATTGAACCTCCCTTCTGGATTATGGTACAAAAAATCCCTGATGGCTAATAGTTTATCTGGATGGGGTCTCTTCCTTTGCAAACCCACCATATTGTCTAAAACCATCACTTCATCCTAGTTTATCTTAATATCCCTTTTCTTATACTCAGCAATGATCCTGTATATGCTCATCAATAGTTGATGAGGCTATTAACATGTCATCAAGGTACATCATCACTAACTTCTTGACTTCATCTCACAGCACCTGATTAAGGAATCTAAGCAGCCTGGCTATACTGTTTATCAAACCAAATGACATTCTATTGAAATGATATGAATATACCTCATATCTAAAGGCTATGCATTGCTGGTCCACTAGAGAAAGCCAAATTTTCCAATAGTTGGTAGTCAAATAAAACATTGAAAAAAATTTCCCTCCTTTGAACTTTCTTAACAACCTATGTATGGGGGAAAGATGTTACAGGCCAGCACTCTTACTTAGATTAGCTGCCTAGCATCAAGACATAATTTGATAGTTTCATTTTTTTAATCACAACCAATGGATTACAGTCTGAGGATGAGCATTTTGAAATGTCTCCTTTCTATCATTTAACTTATTTGTTTTTTAACCTCCTTTCTATAATGATGTGGAACAGGGTAAGAGAAGGATTGCAATGGACACTGTTTAAAATCATGGATAACTCTTGGTACATCTGAAAAGATCTAGTTATACTTTTTGAGCAACTGCTTGAGCACATTCTTACTGTTTTCATTCCCCATTCTAGCTTCCTTTACCCTTTTCTCTATAATCCCCTTCATTTCCTTTTTTTCTAATTGCAGCACCCCTACTGAGATATATAGTTTTGGTTTTGTGAACTTTACTGATTCCTTCTCATATATGACCTGTTCCATTCAGAAATTGATGGTGCATTTGTATCTTTGTAAAAAGTCTGGTTTGATCAGAGCACCATGAATCAGGCCCTTCATGATTAAGTATACATGTGAGGATGGATTTTCACTTAAGTCTATCCATACTTGTTTAAGTTAAACTTTAGCTTTTTTATTATTTGTCATTCTTACCTGGACTGTCTTTATCAGGAGGGTCTCAATGCTAATAATGTTTGCTTATAATAAGACAATACACTTCCTCTGATAACACTGAAATTTGTCTACCAGAGTCTAATAACACCTCAACTTCCATCTGATCAATGTTTATCCATATCTGGGGCAAGATTGATAACCACAATTTGGGACCTGGTACTCCCACAAACACACTAACATTCATAAATGTTTTCTCTCAACTTTGTGGGCAATCTCTTTCCTCCTTTTCTTCAATCCACCATTTTTTATTTCACTTTTCTCCACATTTATTGACCCTATTTCCACCCTCATAGACTACCTGGTGTCTCACATTTACCATTACTTACTGAGATCTACTTGTCTAGTATTTTATAAATTTCTTTCGGTAAACTTCCACTCATTCTTCCTAGTATATTGATTATTTCTTCTAGCAAATTTCTGCAAACATTTTCCACAATCTACATTTCTGATAGCTTACCCACTTCCAGCTCCCTCAAGGTGAACACTTGGCATCTAAAAAATGAATGCAGGCCTCTTATTCTCTTCATGAAACTTTTGATTGATGATCTGGGCTTTAATATACTCTTGCTGCTCTTCATTCCAAAACATGGTCTTTAGGACTCTTTTATATTATTGGAAAATTTCTACTTGGAGTAACAGTGATTCCCACCAATTCCAGAGATATTCTTGGAGGTGTTTCTGTGGTACTATTACTTTGTTATCTTCTCTTATCCGGTGGCTAAAAAAATCTCTCCAGTCTCTTTATACAATCTCAAAGTGTTTATCCTCTCTGTCTTTTAAATATCTTTATTTTGACTAACTCATTTTCTTTGCTATTTATATTTGTCATTATTTTTTATCTATGTCTATTCCTTATGATTTCTGATGATAAATGTGCTGAGCTTAATTTTTCCAGCCTATAAAATACTATGCTACATATCATAATTTTTCTATAGTTTAACTATTTTCCCTACCCTCACATTACCTTATATCCTGATTTTAATTCAGCAAACAATAATTTTTTTTTGTTCTTCAATGCAGATATGTTCCCAGTATTTATTACTATTACTTCTTGATTCTTATTATTTTCTGACCCCAGTACTGTCTGCTCTTTGAAGCCCCTTAGTTGGGATGCCATTTTAATGATTCAAGCCTTTTTTTCATTACTATTTAACTGTTCTAGACTAACACTATCTTTCAAATTATTTATTTGATATAATGATTTTATTATTAACAAGAACTATAACTTTGCAACACTATTTTGTATCAACCAAGCACTCCACTTAAATATTTATTGATATTTAATATTTCCTGCTCAGTGTATTTATGGACATTAGATTATTATGACTCTACATGGAAATCTTATGTGGGCATAAGAATTACACTGAAAGGAATAGGAAGAGTAATCATGACTTATTCATGAATGACCAGCCACTGGCTAGCTCACTCCGGAGTGGTAGTACTTAGATTGTGAGAAACATATATGGGTAAGGCAGTAAGAATCCACTTAATTAACTACTTAAATAACCACAACAAGCAATATATATATATATAATACATATTTTGTGGGTTCATCCGTGTTAAAAACTTTTAATATCAATACACTGACGTTTCGACTTGGTCACACAAGCCATCCACAGAGTTATAAAAAGTTATATATATATATATATATATATATATATGTCTATATATATATATATATATATATATATATATATATATATATAATTAAATACATAAGACATGAAGTAATAAAAAGAGAATATTTAATTGTGTTCAAATATTTAATAAGGCAATAGCCTGCACATGTATACATATACAGATAAACAAATAGAGAAAAATTATAATCATTTCAAATTCCCAATAATTTATCTTAAATATGGGAGAACAGATTTAAATATAATTATATGAAAGTCTTTAAATATCATGCTGAAAATGTGCATTAATGTAATTTAGGAAAAAGAAGTGTATATATTTTTCTTGAATTCACCAGAGAAAGTAGCTTATTTGAATTCATAATGAGAGAGAGTTCATTTGAAACCCTATAGCGACAGAAATGGTTCAGAAAGGATGTCTTTTTGTCATTTATTTTTTGAATCTTCAATGATTTTATCAGGACTCCAGATATGGGTAGAGAAAAATGCCGATGCCGATGAAAGGTTGCAGACCCCTTTTCAACTTCAGGTGATGATTCAATTCTGGAGCCGCTTCGGCTTGAAAGAAAAACCCTGTGTATTCTCAGATTAGCTGGCAAATATCTATCTATTTTATTTAAACATGAACAAAATAACAGTATATAAATTCAAACTTAAAACTGCAAAACTAAAAATGTCTCCTGAAGTTTTTTCTATTTATATATCCCTTTTCTGTCTTTTTTTAGCAAATGCTAATGTTTAAAATGTTAGGTATTTTTTAATCCTATTATGTGGTATCTGAGGTCTGGCTTCTTTTGTGTTATTTATTTCTTTTACCAAAAAAAAAAAACCTTTCAGCACTTTTGGAAAATAACTTAAAACAATACCTACCATAACAGCATTACAGAGATAATAATCTGTTTAGTTTCTCTCTCTTTTATTTTCTTTTTCATTTACATATTTCTTTATTTTCTTATTTTTATTAAAAATATGACAAATTCAGACACAAAAATAACACATGTATTATCTGCTTTTCCAGAAGATTCTTTCTGTTCACCTACCTATATTATTATATACACACATATTTCATTTATATAAATTAATACAAACCCCCCTTTATGCTTGTTTTAACTCTTTTTTAATCATTTTAGAACAAACACAAAAATCAAATATGTACAGTATATAACTACAAAATCCTTTGCTTTGAAGCTGAGTTAATTCCAGCCCCTGTTACAGTATATTAAGGTGAATCCCTTTTAATAAAATTTCATTATTATCCATAATGAAAGAAATTTATTTTTGCAGTTAAAATTGATCCCATATAAGATATTAGGACTTATACAAACAGAGATTCATTTGGTTTGATTAATACTTAGACATGAGTTTCTGACATTTTTTGTGTTGCATTTGATGAGATTTTCATCTTTAATAAGTTTATATATTATTTCACACCACACACACACACACACACATATATATATATATATATATACACACCTGGGTCTCATTTTATGTGATAGATAGGTTCCTTGGAAAACACACGCAAACGAAATCGCGCAAAAATAGACATAACTTACCTTGAAAAGGGGGGGGGGGATACGGACTGTGATTTTTCAAAAATTGCATAAAAGCAAAGCACTAACATAAAATTACTTTAAAATTCACGCAAAAAAAATAAGGAAATAAATTATGACTAATAAAAAATTTCAAATTTGAAAAAAATTGATACAAGCCAAACTTTTTTTAACTATAATATTTAATTTTATTCAAAATAATATATTTTTATGCATAATTTATAGTACAGTAATTTACATTTTTTATACACATTTTAATTATTATCACTATTTGCTGATAAACAGGTTCGTTTGCAAACTGGTAAAAAATTAGATTTTAATTTATTAATTGTCAAATTTAATTGTGCCCACTGTTATTACTCATCTTTTAAAAATAAACTTGTGGACACTAAATGATTAATAATTGATTATGTTCTTTTTTAAAAAGCAAAAATAGAATGTGATTTTAAATGCAAAATTAACATGCACAATGTTTGAACAAATTTACATTATAATCTTGTAAAATTTAATGCGTGTATACATAAAATGTGGAAATCATTATTTTAATTTCATTATTGCATAAAATCTTACTATTATAAAGCACTGAAAATATTGAAATTACTAAGATGAAAGTCGAATTACAATAATGTGCTATTACTTTCAATATGATGTAAGTGCGCAAAATTTATCATTTAAAGTAATAGCGCATTATCGGAGTTCGACTTCCGGAGAAACGTGAATCGCGTAACTTCAAAATCGCATTAAATAAATCCGCGTAAAAGGAGACCCAGGTGTGTATATATATATAATGCAAACATAATATTACTAAACCAGTGAATCTATGCAAAGAATAATAATTATTGACAACTAACATTTTGTCATAAACCATCCCAAAATTCTGTTAAAATTTAATGGCAATACCACATGCTATGAAGTTTAAACTGGATTATGATAAACATTTGTTGGTAAGTTTATATTTCCTTGGATTTTTATCATAATAAAAAATGGAAATGAGGAGATAATATCCATGTAAATAGAAACAACCTTTAGCTTTTGTTGTTACCAAGAAATTATCAATTACTACGGATTTATAATCCCTAATGTCAAACCATTTTTTCATTAAACATATAATAGCTTTTTAATTGCTTTTTTTGTTGAAGTAAAATATATCTCTTCATTTCTATTTTTTAATATATATATAATGTACAATATACAATATTCCAACATATAAAAATAAGTAATGGCTATAGTCAGCTTATGGCATGCACACTATTTTGAGTACATGATATATTGAATATTATAGACTTTATTACACAACTTTTTATTATTTATCAAATTATATATATATATATTGTAATTATAATTGAAATAATAAATTTAACAGTTTACAAAGATATATATATATATATATATATAATATTTAAATACAAGCATATTTTTTATACTGAAGTTACTGTAATAAGAAGGAATTTAAGCTCAGACTTTCAAGCTCCCTACATCTATCCACTCCCCTTACACAACCAATATACATGACTACATACATGGAAAAAAGATAAATGATCTTCAATATGCATATATTGTGCTGAACCAGCATTCATCAGTTGGTCCAGATCATGATCTTCCATACATTTATATAATCAATGTTCAGCTAATATTAAGGTAGCAAATCTTCAAACTTTAATGGATAGACTTTAATCTTTTCCATATTCCAACTCTTCACTGTAGTGATATGGATGGCTGAAGAGTTGAAGGGTAGATAAGATTGACACTTATCCATTAAAGTTTAAAAGTTTGCTGTCCTAATATAAACTGAGCACTGATTATATATATATGGGAGGTGGTATCTGGACCAACTGATGTTGTTGGTTCAGCACAATATTCATATATTAGAGATCATTTATCTTTTTTACATGTATGTGGTCATGTGTATTGGTTATACAAGATGCGGTGAATAGATATAGAAAGGTTGAAGTCTGAGTTCAAATCTCTTGTAATATATATATATATATTGTTATCATATACTTATATATATTATCACAACCACCCATATTAATGTTCTGTTAGTCAATATATTAATCAATTATAAGAAAGGTCCAGGTTTTAAAAAAAACAAGGTTAGGGAAATTGTGATGTTCTTTTACTGTATCAATCAATGTCTTCTAGATATTTATTATTTATTACAAGTCATTTGATTGAGAGGTTATATAATGTTTTTGCACCAAAATGACAGTTGATGGCTAGCAACTTCTCAAATTGCAACTTCCTCTCCCTCTTTTCTATAATGAGACATTAACCCAGAAAAATTAAATTCTTAAGTCTACCACCTTTACTACGAGCTAAAATGCTTAGACCAACTGTCTCCTAATATTAGTTTTACCTACAGATTATTTAAATGACATTCTAAAAACAATCGTTAATAGTCTGGTAGCCTGAGTGCATTTTTTAACGTGCGTGCGCACACACGTTTATATATAGAGAAATACTTAAAAAAAGTAATCAAGATAAAGGTCAGTAATCTTTAAAGAAATAAAATAAAATTAAGGCGATAAATATTACACTTATATCATTATCAGATTTATATTGACGACTATTTGCTAAAGCTCACAATCTCTTTTGTCCATTTAAGGGGTAAATCAATCAAGTAATTAAAGAATTAGAGATCTGAAAAACAGAACCATTTATAGCAGCTACAGACCTTACAAGATAATCTGAGTAAGCCAAAATGTGAAACCTTTAATTAAATTATGTTTATCAGTCACAAAATGACTTTGTTTCAATATCGACGAGAATCGTATAAAATACTTTTTGCACTTTATGACTTAACACCATTGCTTAAATGTAAATAAACAAAAAGTGTCAGCAATCTCTAAATACTTTGATTGATTATATATATTGTTAAAAATGTATCTATTTAGGTTTATATATATATGGAGTGTCTTAAATTGCTTTCCAAGAGATCGTAAAAGACCGAGAAAGAGATCACACATGGGATGGATGGATGAAATAAGAAAGTTTGCAGCGATGATGTGGAGAAGAAAAGCTAAGGATCGAAGAATATGGATTGTAATTGGAGAGACCTTCATCCTGCAGTGGATTGATAACGATTGATGATGATGATATATATAACCTTATTCTTTACAAATAATTCTTATCTGTACTTGCATGTTATAAAGAATATATTTTTCATATTGCTTTATTTACAAGTAATAAAAACATTTTCTGTTGAAAAATAATATTTTTCTAAACTTAAATATATAAAGAGCTATAACTTAAATGAGATATTATCGGAAATGGATGATACTTAGATTTCGTCAGAAATACAGTTCACAGGCTACAATCTCAAAATGTTTGTCAAGTTAAACATTTACTCTCTTTAAACTACAATATATACACATGTTCATCTACTTCTAATTCTTTGTTACCGTCTAATACCGCCGCCCCCATTTTCTTCTTTTTGTTAATTTCATTTGCTTATTCTCATAATCTTCATTTTTCTAAAAAGACCTTAAAAATAAAATTGAATCGTACCTCTTTCACTTCATTTACTGTTAATTTTCCCCATTCTATGTACAATGCATTATAATTATCGTTCAACATTCGACACTTAAAAAAAAAGTTTGTGTTACCCATTTTATTTCCATCATAACCCTTTCAAATTTTTCTATTATATTTTTTGACTTCTTTCCTTGGTATCAGAAACCAGGTCCTGCAAATACTAATTCACATTTTATATAATTTTTGGATAATTTCAAACAATTTTTTGTTCATATCCATTTCCCACAATTTTACTTTCCTTATCTCTAACCAACTTATCTATTTTTTTCACCATCCTTCATAATTAGGTAACTATAATGTATTATATACATATTCCATTTTTTCTACTAGTACCATATACAAATTCTCTATCTATTAAGTTTGCATATTATAAAACCTTTGGTATCCAATGTGTTTGCAATCTCCTTCACATAATTCAGCTAAAACCCATTATAATTTAAGAGTGCACCAAAACACCTTCTTTAAATAACAATATGAAATAACATTTTAAATTAAGTTATTAATAAATTTTGAAAAGCAGTTAATAAACGACTAACACTCATAATATTGTAATTTTAATGAATTTTTCCTCATCTCCTTGACAGTGACTTTATACAAATCAATAGCAAATAAAATTATCTACATATGTAAACTAGTCAATACAGTATAGGAAATTAAATGTAAATATGTAAATATTAAAGTGTTCAAATTTCCACCACTTCCAATCATAAAAAAGCCAGCCTTTATTTAACATATAAAGTACATATAAAATGACTGTTTATGTTATTAACTTCAGATTTCATAGAGTTGGGCAGTTTGATAAATGAGATTTATGAAGGCAAAATTTCAAATCAAGCTCAAAAATAGGTAATGTAATCTTTACATGGCAGTGATAAATTCTACTTATTTAAAAACCATTTGTGAAAAATATTTTTGAAATCAAATAAGAAATATTTTAGTCAATATAGCCTAGCAAGTCAAATGTAAATACTGAACTGATGAAATTTCTAATAGAATGACAACCTTTTTATTAAATTAATAATATGCACACTCACTCAAGATCTAAAGTTCAAAAAGATAGATATGTAAAATTATAAAGACAACTTCAAATTACATTCAGATCTGAGTCTTTATAATTCACTATAATGTAGTTATGTGTAAATGAAATGTGTAAAATAAAAATTATGCATGGAAATACATACATGTCATGTTTGAATATCAATTTGTGGGTCAAATATTGTTTTTTTTTTTTTAAAAAAAGGAAATGCCACTTTATGTTTTTGTTTATTCAAAATAATTATTTACCTCCTTCAAATTGCTATTAAATCACAATATACACACCAATTAAAACATTGTTCCAAATCTCTTGTCTTTAATATGATTAAACTTAAAGAAAAAAAAAATATATACGTTTAATATTTACTAAAGTGTTCATTTATATAAAATGGATGTGTTTATATTTATTGATAAGGTAATATTAAGGGTTTGATCTTTTTTTTAATAACTGTTATTTTTTTAAAAATAAAAAAAAATATTATGATCAACAATGGAAAAAAATATTGTGCCTACCTAGCCAAAGATTCCTAAGAAAAATCTATATAAATCTTATAAGTATAATTTAAACATGAACAAATCAACTTTCCAATGCTATAAATGACCATTTATTACATTTTAAAACTCCTATTATTTTTTTCTATCTATAAAGTAGTAGGCCCAAATAATAAGAATTGCTTTTATTAATATGGCTGACAAGTTTACAAGTATAAAATATTTTGAAATTAATTTTGATCAATATTTTAAAAAGCTGCCTAATCAGATATGTATATATAATATTTAAATGTATGTTTATTGTCTATTCTAAACTTAATGTAGCTATAAGGGACTTCAAGAGCTTTTGAATATTCCATCCTCGGATTTTCAATGAAACGCATGGCTGAAGAAGTGGAGAGTGGAGAAGATTGAAGCCTGTCTATTAAAGTTTAAAGATTTGCTATCTTAATGTATACATATATTGGTGATAATTTATCTTTTTCACATGTATGTGGGCGTGTATATCAGTTGTATATGATAGTTATTATTTAATCTAGATATGAAACATTTGGCATTTCTTTTAGTTTATTTTAGCATCTTAGTACTTTAAGGAAGTAAAAATGGAATTACATAACAACGGAAGATTCAAATACTTAAATAATATATAATTGATAACTTGATAACATTTCTAAATACTTTACAATTATTAAAATATAATTATTTCACTTCCACTGACCATAAAATACAGAAATCTTATATTTTCTAATGTAAATTTGAATAAGCAATATCAAAAGAATATAGAAGGCAGTAAAGGCATCTTTTACACTCCAATTACATAATAAGTGCATTTTGAATAAAAGAAATAATATAACAGTTAGCTTCTAAGAATAAGGTAAAATAATTAAATAATTATTAAGAAAAATAAGTGTATAAGTACTATGTGCCCATTGAAATGTGATCTTAAAATAATTATTAATGCAAAATTGATTTAAGTAGATTTTGAAAATTGCTTGTAGTAAATGGAAAGATTTCGCATTGTTTATTTATATATAATATTTAGTGAATTAAATGTGAAGATGTTTTAAGCTTCAGCTCTTAGTTTGAGATGCTTGAGTCTGGCTTATTTATATATAAATCTAAGCAAAGAAGAAGGTGGGTCACATGGTTTTCTGATAGTTCTGGCTTGTGTTTTAAAATTAAAAGTTCCACATGCAGTCATGGTTACATCTGATTGGCTGTCACATAAGTATTTTTAAAGTGCATCTACTGAAGGTTTCAGTCTTTCACGTTATTGAAGTAGATTTTCTAACAAATAAATGTGCTTATGCAATGATATAATAATGACAATGAAACAAAAACATATTCAATCAATAATACAATATTTATTCACAACATATAATAATCCATGTAATAAAAATATTTATTTATAATAATTATTATTTCTTTTAATTTACTATTTTCAATTTACAGATATTATTAACTAATACATTGGGGCACCTTTTTTAACATCATTTCTCTAATTATATGATATGAATCGTGTTTACTACCCAATAGTTCTATTAGTCATCAAATACAATCTTCATTTTTAAACCCAGCACACATAATGTAAAACAATATATCTCTATGCCTTTATCCAGGCTTTTAGGAGATATTATATACTTTACTTAATCAAAAATAGTATTAAAAAAATCAGCATGAAGATGCTTAATAAATATTAATACAATAGTAATAAATATTACACAATATAAAAACACTTATAATATTAACAATATCTGTGTTGGGGTAAGAAAATAACTATGTTTGACACTGATAATACACTTTGAATAAAACATATAAAGGAGATAAATTGTAAAGCTGAACATGTCTGTGGATATACACCAAAATATGTCTAATATTGAAATTATAGGCACAGTCAACAAGGGAAATATGAGCTAGGGAAATAAAATTGAGCACCTAGTAATATATGCAGGCAGTACTGATGAATAAATGAGGTACACTCTCTCCCATAGAGTGATAAATACACCTAAAAGTAATATAACATCCACTTAAAGTTGCTTAAAACACTACAAATAATAAATGCATGGAGCTAATAATAATATTAAACATGAAAATTTTTTTCATTTCACATGCACATACAAAAAGCATATATATCATTCATTCTGTTTAAGATTGTATATATGCTGATAAAATCTGTTATTGTATAATGGTGACAATACTTTATGTATAAACTATTCAAAATTCTCATACATATACTGATACCTATAATACTATTATTCATGAAATGCTTTTCCTAATATGCAAAAAGATGTTATACCTCTGAGTATAATCATTTATAATTTTAAATATTCATTTGGAAAATTCTGGAATAATAAAATCAACACATAAAATAAAACCTTCTTCTATATATCTCACCACTTCCACATTAGGAAAACTATTTGATACAAAAATATTTATAATATAACTAATAATAATTGTAATATAATATCTATAAGCTATGTCTATATATATATATAATTAAAGTTGTCTGATTAAATAATTTTTATTGAATTATTATTTTTAATATATATATATATTATTGGATATTTGTAATTGTATAATGGTTTGTATATTATATATATATATATATATATATATATATATATATATATATATATATATATATATATATATATATATATATATATAAACCATTATATAATTACAAATATTCAGTAATGCCCTCTGTTTAAATGTCTATATCTATTTTTGAGATATAGACTTTTAAACAGAGGGCATTATTGAATATTTGTAATTGTATGATGGCTTAGATATTTGTATGATTATTTCAGTTAGTGTTAACAGTAACATATATATATATATATATATATATATATATATATATACACACACACAATAACTATACCATTTTTAGAGAACCATTGTTAGAGATTACCAGTTCATTTCTTTTGTATAAGGAAAACTATCTCGTTGCAGACCTTTTATTTTTTTTTCAAAGTGATATATGAAAACATTGTCCTTTATAAAAGGAGAGACTCCATCCATATACACAAAAATATTTCGGAGAAAAGTTCATAATAATTTCACAAATGTAGAATAACCGGAGCTGATGGAAATGATTTCAATGACAAACAGTTACTTTCAGGAAAATTTTTTAATAGCAATAAAAATCAGAGGAGCAATGAACAGATTAATAATTCTTTATCTAAAGTTGCTCTTTTTGTAGTTTTATTATTACAAGTTGACTGCAGTAAATTTAATTGTATTTATTCCATCTCAAAAAATAATTACAATATACTTGAAGTAATTAACAATTTAAAAACAAAATATTCAAATAAATAGATGAATAAGTAAATTTGAGATAAATGGTTATATTATTTGTTTTAATATGAAACAATCAGGATTTAGTCTTTTCATTACAATATTTAAAATTTTAGTTATTCATAAATTTGTCTTTTATGAGAATTTTATAAGATAATTTTAAGTAATTGGCAATACTTCTTCTTTTTATAAATGTAAAAATATTATAGAAATTCATTGTTCTATATCTGAGCTTGATTAAGTAGATTGATCATATTACTTGCAAATAATTAGTATTAATAACTAATTAAAAGTTAGTTAAAACATGCCAGAGATAATCTTATAGCAAAGATCAGAATTTAACTAATGTTATATAATAATAATAATAATAATAATAATAATAATAATAATAATAATAATAATAATAATAATAATAATAATAATAATAATAATAATAATAATAATAATAATAATAATAATAATAATAATAATAATAATAATAATAATAATAATAATAATAATAATAATAATAATAATAATAATAATAATAATAATAATAATAATAATAATAATAATAATAATAATAATAATAATAATAATAATAATAATAATAATAATAATAATAATAATAATAATAATAATAATAATAATAATAATAATAATAATAATAATAATAATAATAATAATAATAATAATAATAATAATAATAATAATAATAATAATAATAATAATAATAATAATAATAATAATAATAATAATAATAATAATAAAATAGATGCTGAAAAAATCACAGCCTCACTTGAAAAGTCATACCTGTCAATATATGCAAAGGTAGCACTATTTAATCAACTTATAACTACAAAAATTACATACTATACACCTATAATCAAATTTGCAAAAACATTCATATCTAAAATCTCGTCAATTTGTAACAAACTAATATGGAAGAGAAAGACAGTGGCAATCTCTTTAAAAAATCTGAGCAGACCACCACATAGCAATGGACTTGGACTCCATACAATCAATGTCTTTCACACACAGAAATCAGTAAATCTAATAACAGCAACCATAAAAAGATTTCCAGACCTGGAGTGTGTAATCAGTATAATACCCACAGACAGACCACCCCCTTCATATGGATATCTATCCACACTGATTGAAGAACTCAAGCCAATATACAACAAAATATCACTCAATAATGACAACAAGTATACATACTGGGACATTTACAATATACTACATCCAAACCAGACACCCAATCTACATCCATCAGTTCTTGGAATAGACAACAGGCAACTACTGCAACAATTCAGAAAATGGTCGTTAGAACCAAAATTATTCGATTTTCTACTTAAGCTTAATCTCAATGCTCTACCCACAACCCATTTCCTTAGATTTCGTAGATTCTATACCAATATAGACCCCATGTGCGGGCTATGTCATAGAGAAGAAGAGACACAAGATCATTTTCTTCATTCCTGCAGTGCCCTAGAAACAATACGTCACACAATGTTTACCACATACAGAAAGGCTATCATTTCAATTGATGAAATAATAAATACATTTAAAAAAAGGCAACAACCCTGCTATTCGTGCAGCAACATACAGCCTTTATGCCTACTGGTGCACCAAATGCACTTTTGCACTTGCCAATAACCCTCGACGCCACCCAGCAACATATTCAATAAAACTAGAACTGTTAAGAAAAAGAGACAGCATCCTAGCTCAAACAGATATATTTGCAGCCACATGGTCACACTTGAAACAGAGATCCAGTCTATGAAATATAAAGACCAATAAGATAGATGATGACATTTTCAACATCAGCATTTTTTCCAACTTTGAAAAAAAAAATGCGGGCATAAACTGAACTAAATAGAAGACCAAATTTAAAAACAAGAAGAAAAAAAAAGTATGCAGAAAAGATAAAGACTTATATACTGAAAGTTGTAATTTGTTTTTCATTTGTAAAAAATCAATATATGACTCTGTAATTTTTAAGACTCAATAAAGTTTTGCTTTGAAACATAATAATAATAATAATAATAATAATAATAATAATAATAATAATAATAATAATAATAGTAGTAGTAGTAGTAGTAGTAGTAGTAGTAGTAGTAGTAGTAGTAGTAGTAGTAATAGTAGTAGTAGTAGTAGTAATAATAATAATAATAATAATAATAATAATAATAATAATAATAATAATAATAATAATAATAATAATAATAATAATAATAATAATAATAATAATAATAATAATAATAATAATAATAATAATAATAATAATAATAATAATAATAATAATAATAATAATAATAATAATAATAATAATAATAATAATAATAATAATAATAATAATAATAATAATAATAATAATAATAATAATAATAATAATAATAATAATAATAATAATAATATACTTTTTCTTAAATATCCTTTCTTTTGGCTTCTTTGAAAAAAATAATATATTTTTTTTAGTATCTTTTAAATTTATTATTTGATAAATCAATCGATTCTATGCTTTTAGGAAAAATACTGCATAGATAAATTACTAATTGTTTATTCTATAAATAAATCTTTAAACTTTAACATTGATTTAAAATAAATATCCAAATAAAAAACAAACAATTTATGTTAAAACTAAAATAAAATTAAAATTTATAGCGGTGTTTAAGTGAATTGAAGTGTAAAAAAGAATTAATAGTAGTGTAAATTCTTTAAGTATGTCTATTTTTTATACTAGTGTGTGTGTTTTATTTTTTTTCCATCCATTCACTAAGATCACTACTGCTCTTCCTCTTTATTAAACCAATGAATTACATATCTGCATTATATTTAAATTAATATCCATTATTGAATATTAAATGATCTAATCTTGATTGTGAATTTTAAATCCAGACCATTTAGTTATATGACTGTTTAGACAATAAATTAATTTGTTAATTAATGATTTTTATCAGTTCTAAATAATTATCAAATTAATTGTTAATAATGTTATTAACTGATTTTCCAATTAAACATTCTTCTTATTGACTTTTTAAACTATATTTTACTTTATCCTAATTAAAAACTTTTAACATTATAATAGAAGTATCCAATTTTAAAATACACTTATTATTTCCAATAAGACTTTTTAACTTTCAATATTTTGCAAGCATGCTCCAAACACACACACATATATGCACCTTAAATATAATCATTTTTAATGCAATAATAATAATAATAAATTAGTTATTGAAAGACATTTAAAATCAAGTAAAAATTAGCACTACTCTCAGCTCAGTCAATTATACTTATTATTTTAAATTCTAATTTTAAATATTTTCATTTAAATTGCTATTTAATAAATCATAACTGTTATTTTAAAATGATTTATTTTAAAAATCAATAATTAAATATTTTAACAAAGTTAAGTAATCTTTTCAGACAGCATAAAACAACTTTATCTATTATATCTATTTGAAATATATTAAGCTCTAAATTAACTCTTCTTTAGTTTAAATATTAATTTCATTTTTTCAAGTAAATATTAAAAAACCTAAGATAACCTATTAAACAAATTAGGCTAATCTGAATTACTTTAAATCATATTATTAAAACTTATAATTTAAGATTTTTATTATAATATTACAGATAAAGAAATTTACTTATTATTATTTTATAAAAAAAAATAATGCTTCAAAACATATAGCAATCCCAAAGGGTGAAATATATGATTACAATATAAATAGTGATATTAAGTAATAAATTTTAATTACTTAGATATATTTTTAATTAATTACATCCAAATGAATTTTTTTGTCAATACTGGTCTAATAGATTATTTTACTTCTAACATAAAGTTTATTGCTGAAATAAATGATTATATGGTTTACATTAAATTAGGCATATACTAGTTATTGCATACCAAAACAATATATTCCTGATGTCATATCTGTTTCTATTTTTCCCTATAACTCTACCCATATCAGCTTTAAACCTGCCCTGGTTGCTAACACAGTTTTATATATATGATCAATAGATGGAGTTTTACCAAGACATCCAAACAAGCATATTTTTGTTTACATAAATGTCAGAGTCAGAATTCACTGTCTCTTTCATTGGCTCCATCCTCAGATCAGCTGATTTCAAGCTGATTTGCTATCATCAGTAAAAGATAGGAGTTAGAAACTAGACCTAAACAGTAACTCCAAGTGTTTATGCAACAAGTTCCTATCAGTTTGGAAGCATAAATTTTTTAGACCCATAAATGTCTTCAAATCAGCTTATCAAGCCAGATAGCTATATGGGTCTGATATCAGTTCAGTTTCTCCACATATTCAAAGCTTCTGCAATATATATATATATATAATATATATCATTGCAAGAAACTTTAAAGGTGCATTTATGAAAAACAAAAACAAGTTTTATATACATAAACTTGCCATCGCTTGTATTTATGATCAATAGAGGAAGCTTTACCAAGACCTCCAAACAAGTGTATTTTTGTTTACATAAACATCAGAGTTAGAATTCACTGTCTCTTTTGTTGGATCCACCCTCAGATCAGCTTATTTCAAGCTGATTTGCTATCATCAGTGAAGGATAGGAGTTAAAAACTAGACCTAAACACTAACTCCAAGCATTTATGCAACAAGTTCCTATCAGTTTGCAAGCATGAATTTCATATCATTTTGCTCATAGTCTAATTCTATAGTTACAATTCATTTATTATCTTACATATATGAAATGCATTATAGTTCTAAGTGTTAACTTTATATTTCATTAATGAATGTGTTATTTATTTCAATTAACCCTATAGTTAGCCATTTTGGGTAATCAGTTCTGGAGTCTCATATTTCTCCCTGTTCAGAGCCAGCTCACAGATTAAATTGAGATGCATTTGTGACCTCAGAAATGTTGCTCATGCAGTGTTAAATCATATAATGTTAGTGAATGTGTTAGAGTTTGGATGGACTTGGGATCTCACCATCTTTCGATCAACTTTGATGTATTTTATTTGGACTCTGGATTTTATTATGTAAATATACAAGTCTGACCATTACAATATATACATTTAGTTTGTATTGGAGTTAATATTGCATAGCTAGATACACATATATATTTTATTTATATCAGATTCAAATAGAATTGTATGAGTTAATTAGGATATGAGTTGTGCTGTTAAATTTAAATGAGCTTTATGGGTTAGTGTTCAATTATTTTATGCATGGAACCACACATGAGTAAGACCAATTAATTTCTGATAATATTATAATTGGGTCACGTGATCTATGACTATTTTTTATTTGACTATTTATAGTCTCTGCGCTAAGTCTTATGCGATGTTATATTGCTAAGACTACTAATATATGGTTTGGCTGAAGATCTCTCTGCCCCATATAGCTATTTGAGTTGGATAGCTGGGTTTGAAAACATGTGGTGTCTAAAAATTTCAGATTTTCCAATCAATAAATAGCTTTTAGATAAGTTCTGGCTTTGGGTTGGCATTTTTAGATCTAGTGTCCTATTATATCATATATCTGCATGCACAGATTTATGGTAAACTTAGATGGCTGAGTATCTCAAATACAATAATAAAATTGGCCTCAAGTTTAGTTAATATTATGCTAATATTATATAAGTTCAATTAATATTTTAAACATTATTATTTGTAAAAGGTTCAATGTGTTAAGAAAAATAAATAATTTCAAGGTTAAAAAAGCACATAAATTCCATTATATTCACTCATTTGTAATAGCCAATCTTTGTTTTATTGTAATATATCATAGTATAATAAATTATTATAAATAATTTCTTATCTATCCTTATATGTAATTAGTATATCTATTTCTCAAAAGCCATCCATTTCTCTGTGAATTAAATATTATTTTAAATATTTAAGTTTGTCAGTGTTTTTTTTTTAATCTTACATTGTAATATTATTATAATCTCTTTTTGATCAATTGGGAATTAGGTGGTTGCATTGATTTTGAATCTTGAGATATGAATAATATAATCCTGTGTGTGTTGCCTCATACTATATTATATATTGGTTTATAAATTTGTATCATGGCTTGTCTATAAAGAAAATAAAGCCAATGATTATTAAGCATTTATGACATTAGTATTTTTTTAAAAGACCTGGAATTGAAAGGAGAATATTATGTAAAATGCTTATAAATCTCTTATTAAATTACTTCAACATTATAAAATTTTAATAATTTTACATAAAATTACACACAATTGGCTAGAAGTGTTGCCTCTGGTGAACAAATTATTACACACATAAGTGATTCAATATGTGGTCATAGCTAAGACCCATATAATAATCTACGGTAGGGTTTGGTTAGCTATACTCCAGCCATTAGAGGAAATAGCTAAAGCTTTGGAGAGTTATGTATGTAAATAAACTCACTGAAAGCTTCAGTTATTTTTTGTTTAGTTACATATAATCTGAGTTATTTATTTTTTATACTTATATGTATATGTGAAAATATTTCCAGTGCATACTGCTATTTTAAATAAATATCAAACATCAAATCACCCCATGCATTAAGAAATTTTCAGTTATGCTTTCTGTGAATAAATGTATTAGTGCTCACATCTCAAAACAGCCAATCAAAAATTATCTCTTAGACCTGTGAACTGTAAAATATTAAATATGAAATATGAACTTATTAAAACAAAGAGTATGAAATTTAAAAAAAACAATGATCCTAAACTTCTCCTAAGCAAACATATTTACTATATTTATACAAAGACAAAGTAAACATTAGTTATTTTAATTTTTGAAACTCCGAACACAAACATATATGGAAATGCTTCCAATACATATCACTACTTAAAATAAATATCAAATATCAAATCAACTCAAACTTCTGTCTTTGTGTAAGTATAATAAACATCCTTGTCTAGGAGCAGTATAAGATCATTGCTTATTTAAATTTTATACACTTCATTCAAGTAAGTCCATATTTTAATATTTAATATCTATGCAGTGTTTAGTTCAAAGAGGTACTTTTTTGAACAGGATGTTTTGAGATGGAGATTCTGCTACATTTATTGACATAGGGCATAGCTAAATATTTCTTGATGTTTGAGATGATTTCATATTTGATATTTATTTCTGGCATCAATATACAATGGAATTATATATATATATATATAATGTTTTCACGGTTATATGATGTAGATAAAAAAATATTTTTGGTTACAAACCATGTATTATTTTGCATTACAATATGATATTTTGACGGACTAGCAACCACCATTATATATATATATATAATGTTACAAATATTATTTATAAAGTTACATATATATATATATATATATATATATATATATATATATATATATGTTTGGCATTACAAATATTAAAATGACTAACTGTATGTCTTTGTATAAGTATAGTGTCTGTTTAGAACCAGTTTAGAATCATTGCTTACTTAAATGTCATGCTCTTTGTTGAATAAATCCATACTATAATACACCATATACTCCTTAAATTACACTGTACAATGCAGTTAACATAAGATTTATTTTATTTCCTTTCTTACAGTTTCAACTGTCCAGAAGTCATCATCAGAGCTACAACATTTAAACATATACAATTAATATAAAATTAATATTTATTCATACATATATCAACATATATATATATATATTATAATGGTCGAGGGAAATGATGAAATATCCAGTCTTACCGCATCTGCCGATAGAGCGCCACTAGGCTACTTTGAACCTAGAAAATTTATAATGTCGACAGATATGCGCTGGTAAGATCGCGACCGCCAGCCCCTGCCACTAGCTCATGGAGTAGCAGAGTTTTAAACATTTATTAACTATATTTCTTTTAATAAACAATAATAAAAAAAAGCAATCACTGTCAGTATTAATAACACAAAAAAAAGATTTTATTTACGTATATAATTAATAATGCACAAACTTAAAATTAAGCAAAAATTATATTTTATGTTTCATTATTATTTACTATTATTTTTTATTTGTTTTTAACTTTTATTCTTAATCTTAGAAATGTTGAGTATAGATGAGCTACCCAGACGACGCACTGAAAAGACTTTCAAACATTTGATTCTGGGCTAAAAATCCGCAGCCACACCAATGCTTGCTTCCAGATATATATCAGCAACCAATGCAATATGAACATGTTACCATAGAATCACGCATGTGAGTCCGAACAGTGTGATATTATTGGAGAAAACATGAGCTTCAAACAATATAGGAATGTGTTTCTATCTAGCAAAGGAATCATGTATGTAATATAAAAGGAACACACAATGTATGGATGGGAGAGCGGTCTTATTTTGCTGACTTATCTTCTCAATCCATAGAGCTCGAATGGGTCAATGGCGCAGGAAATATGTCTGCATCCATTTCAATGGTATGACTACCTCTTTGGGGTCATGCATTCAGTTGGACTCATTGCCCTAGGTGCTAACACACTTCACATTACATTGATATAAACATCCATATATCTCTCCACCAGCATTGACACAACTATGAAACAAATAGTCCGAAATCAAAACCCTCTTTAAAAGTAACATATTTAAACTAGTCTAGCAGCCATCTACACTCAACTAACATTTAAATCATTTTATTAATTTAATTCAAAACAAAAAATCTTTAGTTTAATTAAGGTTTTAAAATCATTTTAAGATAACATTTATATTTTAACTTATTTTTTTTTACTACAAATTTATATAACCTACTTTTCTTTTTAAATTTAATAATGCACAAATAACGATGTGTTTCTATTTTTAAATTTAAGTTTGCAATCGCAAAGCCCTACCCTATTACAAACAGATATTAATTAAACATGAATAAACAAAAATAAAATACAATACATTTTTTTAAAAGATTAAGTTGAAAACTTTAGCTAAGAGTTTAAAATCACAATGTTTATAGAAAGATAAAAGTTCAGGTTTGCTCAGAAAGAAAGTCTATAGTTTATTTTAAAGACACATAAAGTTTGAAGATTTTAAACTTAAGAGAGTTTATATTTCATTTATAAATTTATACTTTCCTTTGTTCGTGCTCGTTCCTTTATGAGGAAGATCCACATTTATACAAGATCCATTTCTTGTGGGCGATGACAATTTATGAAGACACATTTATGATGTTTTCAGAAGATGATACGAGTGGTTTGATCCTGGGATCTGTGGAGATGAAAGCTGGCTTCGGCCAGCCACACCGAAGGAAGCTCGTTGATGCTGACTACATTCTTAGTGATGGTGATAATAGCTTTTTAAAAATTTTCTGCTTTCAACAAAGAAAATTGAATTTAAAGTTTTAATTTTCTGATTCTCTCCAACTAATTAATTATTGTTTTGGATTTTTCTTTTATAGTCCTCTGGTACCTTATCTCTGGAATGCAGGATTCATCAAACATATTTCATGTCTGTTTTTTATTGGTTAATTTAGTTTGTGGCAAGTAGATTTTGGGTTTATGGCTAAGTAAATTTTTCCACTGAGGTCTGTGTCTCTATCTCTGGGCGGGAACTCTTATCTATTTCGTAATCATTTTTTTAATTGTCATTTTGCCTTAAGGATCTGTTTGTAATTTTTATTTTTAAGATTAAAACTCTCATTATTTTTAAAATCAAAAGGTTTTTTATTATGTTCTATTCAAACACTAGAATCTTTGTTTCGATTCTATAATTTTTTTAAAGCTTATTTTAATATTTAAACCAAACATAATAAATTAATAATTAGTTATTTGTGCATTTTGAAAGTTTGTGCATTTAATTCAGTATTAGGTATTTACAAAAAAAGTTAGTATTAAAATTTAAATGTGACGCATATATATATCCCGTTACAATATATATACACATACATATACAAATATACATATAAATATAAATTAAAAACAAAAACAACATTCCAAATACTCCAACTATTTTCTTAAATATGGATCCTTAATCTCTCTATAATCCAAAAACTTCTTTACCCACCCTTATACTCAATTAACTTCTTTTATTTAAATTTTTTTTTAAAAAAAAAATTCTATTTATTTTTAACATTTATTTTTCCATATTCTTATCATTTAAATTTTAAATTTACTTTTTAATATAATTTATTTCTTCTATTTTAACTATTTATTTATATATTACACATTAATCAATAACAAATAATATTAACATAATATCTTTACAATTTTATTTCCTCTTAATTTGTACTCTTAATCAATCTTACCTTTTATCTCAGTACTCTTTCTCTTATAACTGAAACAATTTCAAAAAAAATTTAAAATTTCCCTACTTCCTTAATCTCTTCACCCACATAACTGTCTTAATATTTCTTTCCTTACAAGATTTACACTCTATTTTATACACTACATTTATACAATTTTCTATATTTCCTATATATTTATTATCCAAAATATTAAGCATACTTTCCTTCTTTTATTTACTACTTTAAATTTTACTACATTATTAAAATTCCTATTAATTTTCCTAATTATTTTATTTATATTCTTCACTATTATTATTATTATATGTTTTTGTACCTATATATTTATCTTCATTATCTTTATTCTTCTTTCTATTATTCTCCTCATTATTATCAACAACAAATCTCTCTTCTGACACTCTTATAGTATCCTCTATAATCTTTACTGGATAATCATTACTTTTAAATTCCTTAACTATCAACTCTATTTGCTTATTATAATCCTCTTTACTTGAGCAATAATTTATAGCTCTATACATTCTTGATGTAATACTATTTACTTTATATTTTTTTGTCTATATTTGAATTCCAATTTACTATGTTATTATCTATATTCATCTTTTTATATATTGATGTCTCTATTTTACACCTACCATTAGAATATGACTTCATTAATAGAATATCCAAATATGATATATTATCTTCCTTTTCTTTTTTTATTGTAAATTTTATGTTTATATCTAATCTATTAACCTCTTCAAGGAAAAAATCTATTTGCCTCTGACTTTTATTAAAAATCAATAGATAATCATCCACATATATTTTCATAAATATTGGAGCATTCTTATTACCCATCATTAAATCTTCTATCCCTTCCATATACATATCACTTAGCACTGCATTTAATGCCCCTCCTATTAATAATCCTCTTTGTTGTTTATAATATTCTCCATTAAACTCAAATGTGATTTCTTTGCAACAAATTTCCATAATCTCTATCAATCTTCCTATTGGCATTTCTATTTCCCTACTCTTGTCATTTTTATATCTATTAATTGCCACCTCTATAGCTTTCTCTACATTAATATTAGTAAACATTGCTATCACATCCATTTTTACCATTGTTAAATTATAATTATAGTATATATAATTAAGTAATGCAAATAAGAAGTGGAATAAAATTTAATACTTCAAAGAATAAATCCATGTTTTATAATTTAATATCTTTGCAGTATACAGTTTAAAAAGTAACTTATTAGGACTGGTTGTTTTGAAATGTGACCTCTAATACATTTATTTACTGAGGGCATAGCTGTCCATTTCTTAACATTTGAGGACATTTGATATATATAGCTTGGATAGTTTTGTTATTCTTTTCTTTTAGCCTGCAGGAACAATCATATTGCTTGCTGCATATCACTTTACATTAAATGTGGATTTACCCTCATTTATATAATGGTATTCCCATTTGCTAATCATTTTACCTCTATATTAACCTGTTAAAAATATTATATATATATAACTAAAATTGTAGCTTCACTGTATGTGAAAATATTTATTACCTGCTATTCATTATCAACCAATACATTACAGAAGTTATTTTATTATAGTATATATCACTCTGTAAGTATTTCTCTGTAATATTGATTTAACTCTCATTTAACAATCATTATGTGATACTTAATGAAATAAAATCATTTGATTTGGGATAAGACTTTTTAATAAATATATTTGACACTTATAATACTTTAATAAAATGATCTAGCAGCCATATTGAATCTGCTTACTTATGTGTCTTAATTGCTCTGTCAGTGCCCAAACAATTGATATTTACTTATTAGTTTAACAATACTTGAGTGTCACATGATAACAAGGTAATTACTCAGGCATTATGATTATATAATGCAAATTTGAAAATATGCTACATCTGAAAGTTGATGGTTGTAAAAAGTTATTATGACTTGTATGAAGATTCAACATTGTAATAAGCATTAGGACTTTTTTTCAAGTAGTCATCTGACATAACAGATAGTTAATTACTTAATATTGGTCAGAAAATGGATATTTAACAGTTCTTGGCTAATTAATAAAACAAGCATAAATATGTACCTCGATTCTTAATGTCTACCAAGCCTAGGGGATCTTATCCTTTTTTATTGGGTAGTTTGTTTGAGAGGTCTTTGCCTTGAAGTAGACCACATAAAATTTATGTATAACAACATAAACCTATTTCTTCATTAATACAAGACAACTTCTAAGAATGAATTTTAAACAATATCGAGCGGTTTAATTAAATGAAAAATATCAAGTATATGATGATAAATAATTTACAACATTGCATTGGTAAAAATAATTGTAGTATTCTTAATGTATTATGTTACAAAAAATATAGCCTAATACATTTTTAAAGTGATACTGTTAAAATTATGTGAATATTTTTTTACATTTAATAAAAATGTGTTCGAACGTTCACTTTTATCCTTTAAAATCAAATGTTTAAAAATTTAAATATTTGTAGGAAATAAAATCCACATGAAATATATTGATTAGCATTAGTGGACATATTTAACATCAATGGTATCATTTATAGAATTTCAACCAATAGTAACAATAAAAACTAGAAATTAAATCTCATATTAACTCTACATTCCTTAAGGAAACATTGTTTGATGCAATTGTTATAATTAGTATTAATTGTAATAGTAATAAATTAATAGTTAATCGTAAAACATTTATGACTTGAGAATTTCAAGAACTGAGCAAAATTTTTGTATAAACTTTGGCGCGGAATTTTTAAATAAAGCATTTTACTAAAAACAGCAGAATATTGATAACATTTTTAAAAATTCCGTTGCAAGTTCTCCTTTACTTTCTGAAAATTATTTTATATTTAATAAATGCAAATAATATAGTTCATATTAAATAAAAGTATCTGCCAGTGTAAAATTTTGAAATCCTTTTGTTACTTTTTTATTTATAAACATCGTTCTTATAATATTCATTATATATATATTAAAACCAGACAAAATCTGAAAATAGTTTTGCAAACAACAAAGTTAAAAATATAAATAATTAATTTAAAAATAATTATCTGTTAATCTTTTAATTGTTGTTAAAGTTAAAACAAAATAATCAATGAATCATAAATTTAAAGTGACATTTTATATCGATTTTTTATTAATTTAAAATTAACGATTAAGGCACACATCTGGTTTTAAGTAAAATAATTATAATTTTAGCCTTATTGTTTACATTATAATATTATTACATTTTAGAAACTAGAGAAGAACTATGCATTGTTTTTCAAAAACTAAAGCCGAGCAAATAAATCTTAAGAAACCATTATGATTTTTTCAACACATGTATTGTGATAATTGATGTAAAATAAAAAATAAAAATCCAAAAACAAAAGAATACATATAAGTCATCAACGCAAGTTTCAAATCTCATAGTCATTTTAGTGATATCCATCTGTGCTTAATTTAATATTTAGTTATGAAAGAAAATAGGAATCCATAAATACAATTCATTACAATTGTTTTCTACATGTTACCAAAAGTGTAATAATATCTCTAGTTCTATAGCTGCACTGTCATCTGCATTGAAGAGTAATACATACGAAAGAGTAAATAATGAATATCAGATGATAATGCCATATTATATTTAATACTCTATTTATAAACTATTCACATAAGAAAGAGTAGATACAAGAAGGTAATGTCTGAGCATCTTTGACATTTTATTTATGGGCTATTTTCATAAAAAATATGATGATTGGACATCAAATATTTAAGCTAGTTTTTAGATTCTGGCCATCATCAGTAGAAGACAATTCTATATAACTATCCTAATTCATTAGTTGAATATATAAATCAAAACAATAACTGCTTCATTGTTATAGGGCAGAGAATATATTTTAAAGAGACAGCTAATAGCCAAAAACCATTTTAGAATCTGTTTGGTATGATCATCTAGTATTCTTCAATTATTCATGCATAAACGGTCCACTTACAACTAGACTAATATGAATTAAATGAATTATTTACATGAAGGTTAGATAAACATTTAGTTAATTATAATCAGAAATCATTGTTATTATCATAAAAAGTAGTAACCTATTTAAATCTTTTATGAATAATTACCAGTTATAATATTAAATATTTTATATTTAATCTGTAAAGTAATATTTTCATTTAATATATTAACTGAGCTTAATAGCTTTTTTAAAAATTTGAATAAAACAGAAATATTATTTATGTATTTGTTTATAAAGTCAACTCTGAACTCAACAACTACAGGCATAAATTATATTCCTATCTCTCATGCATCATATTATATTATTTAAATTTTTATACTCAGCACATTGTAGCTTATAGGGTAAGGCATGTTAACTTAGTACATTTAGTATTTAGCTTGAACAAAGAGATATCCATTTACTGATCACTATTGAATGACTAATTGGATTGATTATAAACTTATACTATGAATAATATTATATGACTTTCTCATAACTTTTTTCACCTAATTATAGTAAGGTAAAAATAACAATTCTTGATCTTTGTGACACAAAAAAATTTAATGTTCATCAGCTCAGACTCAAACATCAGGTCATAACAAAAAGATGCATTAATGACAAAAATATTTCATATGTTATTCTTCATTGCGTGACATGAATAAAGATATTCATAAGTTTAAAACTGTCATTGAAGCCAACCAATTTTTGTATTATCTGACTCCAGTTCTTATTTATTAAAATACTACACTTCCACATTAATAAATTAATTTTTTAGGGATTATTTCATACTATAATTTGTTAAAATCTCTTTAGTATACTAATATCGTTACTATTTAAGCAATTTGTTTTTTTTAATGTCTTACTATTATTAGCAATAAATGTGAATATAGATTATTTATGAGTATAATAATATTATAAACTAAATTAACATTGAAAGAACTTTATCATTACCATTTTCAGCCATTACTGATCCACTGTAAGATGATCTCTCCAAGTTTAAATCATTTTTTCTGATCTATAGTTGTTTTCACATTGCTCCAGGAACTTTTTAAATCTCACCATCTACTTCATACATAGGTCCTTTTTGTATTTTCACTATGTCTCAGGATCTAGTTTAAGGTTTCAATTATTCATCAATTATGGTGATATCCAAATTATTGACTGCCAAAAGATTGACAACTCAAAGATAGAAGATTAAAACCTGAAAGATCTTTTGACTGATATGACATTTTATTGAAAATTTACTCGTTTGAAACATAATTGGAAACGAATGTGGCCAAAAAATAATTATATAGCCAAAAATAATTTGATTCAAAACCATATCATCAGTATAATTGACAAGATGGAAAATCAAGTTATCAAAATTCAGATAATTAAAAAATAATTTCACAGTATTAGAATAATGATTATTTCAATAATAATAAATATCAGTCAAATATCACTTTTAATTTTATTGCAATCTTAGATCTTTTCTCCTAAAAAAATAAATAAATTTATCAAAGATTAAGTTAATCAACAAAAATCTCAATTCTTTCAGATTAGACAGACTAGTTTACAGCAATAAGGAAACATGTATACACTATTTATAATTTTAACATTAAAGTAATAAGAATTGATTAAAAAATCACCAATTCACCACTTCCTTTATTTGCTATAACCTTATATGAATGCAATTTATTTACTGAACTTTAAACACTTTTTAGCAAAAACTTTTTATTGTACATAAAAAATCAAAGTGGCTCTGAAGAAGATTGCAGGACAGTTGAAACAATTGTATATACATATATTTACAATAAAAGGTTTTTGCTAAAAGTGTTTAATGTACAGTAAATAAATTGCAAGAAATGATTAACACAGTCAAATAACTCTTTGATAAAACTCTACCAATTGTCATTTTCTTAGCATCATTATCATTTCAGCCCCATTTCAAATTCTTAATTCAGCCTATGATGTCAATGATATTTAATTGTTCTCCCACTAAAGTAATTTGCTTTGGATTCCTGTATATTTTCCCTAGACATATATATATTTAGATTTTTCTCTAATATAAAATCACCATATTGTTTATCTGTTAAATATTCAAGCCTTAGATTTTTTATGTAAGCATTAGTAAAACATATTTCTTAAAAAACCTTTGCAAACATATAGCATACTTCTACAATAAGCATTTTATCCAAGTTTAATTTATGTGATTCATTTTACCCATTATGTTTCCATATATATTATTAATATGACACAAACATTTGTTGTTGTTAACTTTTTCTAATTTATTATTACTAACCTTTATTTGTCTAGTCTTAATCCTAGTTTTTTTACTTTCACCTTATAAGCTCTTGCAAAATTTCTAGAACCTTTAGTACAATATTTGCAAAAATAAACCAATAATTTAATGTTCTAATTATTTATCACATGAACAGACTGTATGTAATTAAAAAGAGAAAGGTTTTAACTTTTTCCAAAGGTGATTTAAACATTTATAATAGCCAACCAATGTAGTTTTTTGATTATAGAGAGAACTCTTGTATCTTGACACAACATAGACTTTATAAAAATATGAACAACCATATTATCTTTAACCTAAATTTACATTTACATAGACCAATCTGAAGAATCTTGATTTGAGAGAATCAAGATGCTACCCACTTCACATTTAAATTCACAATTTCCTTTTTGACAAATTAGCATGATGACATTAACTCATTGTTCAATCACAAGATTCCATGTGTTAATTTGTTAAAAACATAGTGTTTTTAAATGTGAAGTGAGTAATATCTTCATACTCTCAAATCAAGATGCTTCAGATTGTCCTATATAAATGTGAATTTATGTTAAAGATAAGATGGCCATTCTTATCTTCATAAAATTCTTATTTTGTGTTGAGTGTTTCCTCTATAGTCAAAAAAACTACATCATTTGGCTATTATAAACATTTACAGCAAGTGTAGAGAAAAGTTAAAGATTTTCTCTTTATAAACCCATAATTTGTAAAATATAGATGATTTAAATAATATTTATTTATTCTCTTAATTTTCTATTTTGAAAAATATTTTCCACAAAAATGCTACAAAAGTTTTGGAAATATAGTATAATCCTGTTATATACTTCTTAATCAATGGTAATCTGCTTAGGGTTACCATGTAATGTAATCATTGCAGTTTGATGAAAAATAATATTCAGAAATTGAAAATATTTTTAATCTATGTCTTTATATTTTCAAGCATTAATAATTCAGAAATGTTTATAAATCAATTGTTTTTTCCATAATCTGCAAATATAAATCATAATAGAAATTCATACTCATTAGACTTTTTTACATATTTTATTTAATATTTGAAAACTAATCTATTATGACAGGGGTGGGCAAATAGCAGCCCGAGGGCCACATGTGGCCCGCTAAGACTTTTTATGTGGCCCTCCAAGACAATCAGAAAAATCCACCTTGGACTGAGATTTACTTCCTGTTGCATGACCGAATATTCATCTCATATTTTCCACTAGTGATTTTTCAGTTGATCTGATTAATTTAAATTTTGTCTTTGCATTAGCAAATATATATATTTCCAACTTTTGTGAAACCATGAATGCTCCAAAAAAATGTAAAATTGGTAATGAATGTCATGTGTTTAATGAAGAATGGACAAACAAGTATTTCTTTGGTAATACAGGGAATAAAGCAATGTGTTTATTGTGTCATGAAAAAAAGATGTGGCCTCCATTAACCTTTGCATCCACAAAGTGGCCCCCGATGCGACCCTCCACCCCTGAGCCAAAACAATTGCCCACGCCTGTATTATGATATAATAGCTTTTAAGTTCAGTTTGAGGTTTTTGCTTGGTTTGACTCTAATATATTGTCTACAAATATATTGTAATGATTTTAATAAAACATTATATAGAAGCCATAGAAAACAGATACGTTTATATTTTTTAATTGTACCTATGACAAGATATTTTTTTAATCAGAAGATAATGTTCAATCACTTTTGAGAAAAACAAGAAACATATGTTAATTGTTATTATACAGGAAAAACTTTCCATACAGTAGTGCCACGCTGTGCCAACCAGAGTAATCAATGGATGCCAGAAGGCTTGTATGGAGAGTTTTGCCTGATATGGTGGTCATGCGATATGTTAATTGTGTTATATTTACTTAAAAAAAGTATAACAAAATGATTAAAATCTTTTTTTATTAATGCTGTTTTAGTATATCTTTCTTTATTATAACTGTTTAGCAAGATTTCTCAAACAAAACATAAAGAGATCTTAAAAACAATAATAAAAAATATGTTCAATTGATTGAATGTTGTTTTTATAAATATTACGTCAAAATAAACAATGTTAAATAGAAAAAAATATCTATATTATATTTACTTTTTACAGCTTAAATTTTATTTTGTTATTGACTTTCTATTCCGAATTAATAATGTAGTAAATGCAAACATTTTTACAAAACGTTTTTAAATATAATTAAAAAAATAGTTGCTTATTAATATTGGAAATCTCAAAAAAAAATATTTTTTTTTTTTGTAATTCAAATAATTATTCCACTAGTTTATTGACATTAGTCAAGATTTTATTCTTGTAACCAAAGTTCAATTATCAGAAATATGCAGTTATGTTAGTGTTAAAAGTGATTACTAGAAATTTCAGATTTTTTAGAATGATTTTCATCTAAGAAATTTAAAGGAATGTGAGATATATATGAAGCTGATCAAGAGACTCATCATCATCAACAATCATTATCAATCCACTGCAGGATAAAGGTCTCTCCAAGTTCAATCCGTCTTCTCTGATCTTTAGCTTTTTTTCTCCACATCATCCCTGCACACTTTCTTATTTCATCCATCCATCTAACATGTTGTCTCTTTCTGGGTCTTTTACTTTCTCTTGGAATCCAGTTTAAGATTTCAATTGTCCATCTATTATCTCTTCTAGAAATATGTCCAGCCCAACTTCACTTCAATCTTTTAATTTTTTCAATGAGGTCAGTAACACCTGTTTGTTGTCTTATCTCTGTATTGCTCTCCTATTGAGTGTCCAAGTCTCACATCCATAAATAAGAACTGGTAAAACATATTTATTAAAAACCTTCCTTTTCAAACACATAGGTATATTTCCTTTTAGTATAAAGTTATTTCTACCAAAAGCACTCCAACCAAGTTTAATTATATGATTAATTTCATCCATTATGTTTCCATCTGTATTAATAATCTGACCAAGGTGTTTGTAACTGTTAACTTCTTCTAACTCATCATAATCAATCATTATTTTTATATTTTGAGAAAATGGATTAAACATTATTTTAGACTTTTTAATATTTATCTTTAGTCCTACTTTCCTACTTTCATCTGATAACTCCTGCAACATTTCCTGCAGCTCTAAAGTATTATTTTCAAAAAACAACTACACCATCTGCAAAATGTAAATGACTTAAATAATCTCCATTTACTTTCACTCCTTTAGCTTCCCATTTTAACCCACAAAATACTTCTTGCATCACTGCTGTAAAAAGTTTTGGAGATATGGAGTCACCCTGTCTTACACCCTTCTCAATGTTGACTTTCCCAGTATCATTATGTTATCTAATTGTTGCTGTTGCATTTTTATAAATATTCTTTAAAATATGACAATATTCTGGATCTATATCTTGATGATCCAATGCTTTAATCACTGAAGAAATATTTATAGAATCAAATGCCTTTTCATAATTTACAAATCCAAAACATAATATAAACAATAGTAAATATAAAATGATAATTATATTTTATATAAAAATAAATATTATACATTTAGAAAATACTGACTGCAATTAAATAAAATAACAAACCTACAACAGTATCTCTATATTATTGATCTCCATGTCTGTAGTTTAAGTTATTTGCAATGGAAAAACGTTTTAATAAAATAATAATAATAATTAATAAAAAAAAAATAGTTTTCACATTTTATTTTTTTAAACCACTGTGTACACATATCTATATATACATATAGATATAGTTTTCATTTGACTACACATATTTGAAATATATAAATACATCTGAAAAAATAAATAAACACCATGATGCATTTTGTATTGAACCAGTACTATTCAGTTGGCCTAGGCCACAAACTCTTACATATATTTTCATCATTTGTTCAGTAATTCTCAATACCACGTTATTAAATTATAGCCAACCTCTTACACTTTATATACTGTATTAATATATTATTAATTTATTGAGCTAGAGATTACTATGCCATTTAAAATCCAGATATAAACTGTAAATCCAACAAGAATACGTTTTAGAATTTTTTACCTTTATTGGATGTTTTATTTCCATGTTTCAAGAATAAGTAGTGATAAAATAAAGGATTTAAATACATATAAAAATGTTAATACATATGAGAAGAATAGAGAAGAGATTAGATTATTGTCATAATTTTTGGGTGTAATTTGAAGTTTATATCTCGTTTAGGAATGATCCTACACCCTCTAGTCTAATAAATGATTAATAACAATCATTTTTGAATTTATCTAAAATGAAAGTGTCAAAATGTGAGCGTAGAAATTTTGATACATGTAGATCAAATTGTAGTATATATATATGGGTGTGTGCATAAGTAATATATGGTTTCAACATATATGTATAAATACACTCAAACACACCAATGCATGTAAAAGTTAAAAAAAAACGCATTATGGTATGATTCTCCATAGTTTGGAACTACATGTTGCAAAATAAAAAGGAGAGGGGATAGTGGATTAAAAACATATAATCAAAGTTTGTGAAAGAAAGAGCTCTTTATTCACCAACTGTTTCAATCTAATAATAAAGTCAAATTATAAACAAAAAAATAAAGCAAACTTCTAAAACAAATTATTATTGAAAAATATATTTTTCAACTTAAAAATTTAAACATTAGCACAATTTAGCCTCGAACAAAATTACAGATGACTTAATTTAATTATTGATTTCTTCAACTATTTTTACAAGCTTGGGAAAAATATATTTTTTTTCAAAAGACCTTATTAATCACATATATATTTAATTTTTATTAATTATAAAATAAATATTTTTCACTAATTGATACTAAAAAATATGTTAAAAAAAGAGACGTAGTCATTAATAATGACAGAAATTAATAAATTTTGCGGTATTAATCAATGATAAATCTAATTTAAATGCATATTGTATACATAATGATCACGAACTTTTTATTTATTTTTGGAAGTAAAAATATATGCTCTGATATATTGAATATATAAACAACACATTAATAATCGTTTAATAGGTTGTGTATATATATATTAAAGTCGAACATACTTCTCTGATAAAGGAAGCAGATCCCCCAACCATGCCTATAACCTGAGATTGAACCTGTGCTGGATAAATTTGGATTTTTTTTTTAGATTTTAATCATGTTTATTTTGATCTAAAAAATCTTATACTTTTGGTTGGGCATTAAATGAGTATCTAGTCATTCGTAGCCATAGAGTAAAACACGAAAGGAAGTCTTAAAACCTCCCAACCTGACCATTTGTATGTCTGATGAATTGTATTGTTTTCTTTCCTCTGTTAAGGGTGGTACAAAAGTTTTTTGCCTATTTAAAGAATATTTTATCTTTTATCTATACAACAAAATTATTAAAAAAACAACAATAATGCTTCTGAGTTTAATTTTATCAATTTAAATACTATATAGTTTATCATAATTATCATCAGCATCAGCTACTAACAAGTGGTAATAATCACAACTCCTAGAGAGAACAAAATGTAATAATATTATATTAGAAGTAAAACACAAATACATCCACATAGAGATCATGCTGTCCCATTGCTCTGTTTAATTAATATTTTGTAATTTTATCTTTTAACTTTTTCAAAAAAACTTTTGTCTCTGATATATTTTAATACCTTCTCTAATTGTAACTTTTTAATTATTCTTTATTCTGATCCAAGTTTTTCCAATGAATATGATCACACTTTGTGTAGTTTTATAATGTCTTTGAGATAAAATTCATAATGAAAATGGAAAAGGGGTATCTACTTTTGTCAGAAATCATGCTCAAATTCAATACAAAAGATTTTATGCATTCTTGTATTATTTATTTGCTTCACATATCCATTCAAATAAAGATGTGTTTTTGCAACAATTGATTCTATAACATCAAATCTACAAAAGTGAAAAACATATTGCTTGGTCTTAAGATATTGTCATTGTATTTTCAAAATTTTACAGAACATTCTTGAATTAAATTTTTAAAATATTTTTATGTTGCATCAATAGGGTATCTAAAGTCAATTTCAAGCAAAAGATTAGGTAATATAACAGTTCTATAAAAAGTTGACTTGGTTACAGTAGTTGTACTATCGTGATAATGCATCTTATGTTTTAACATATTAAAAATAGCAAAAACACATACCAATTTGGGCTACTTCTCAACATTTAAGTCCATCTTTGTAATTAAATGCTACGAATTATATAAGTAACAACTTCATAAATAATATACAACAATATTTATTAAGTAAATTAAAAAATTGAGAATTATTTTATTTTAAAAAACAAAATGCATCATGGGAAATGTGAATTATAAAAAAACTTTGTAGTAAATATGTGGAAAGCTAAAAAATAAACTTTTAGGTCCATGTATCTAGATTGTGCAAAAAAATTTATATAAAAGAATGATGTGGTCTACAACAAACAGAAATTAATATATGATCATATATCCAACAAAACATGAAAATTATGCAAGTCATAAAAAAGCATCAATAAGTAGGATATTTTGAAAGATCCTTTATAAAAAGATATTATGATTGTATTTTTGAGATGATAATGAGTATTTGAAATAAAACAAACAAACAATAAATATTACTTTTGAGATTATGTTCTCCTTTTCATTGATTGTATTAGTGAATGTGCTGTTTGTTTCTTGTATTTAAGTTTTCCCTAGTCTCATAATAATATATTGATAAGCAACCAAGATCTTTCCACTTTTGGAAATACACACCACTAATTTATTGTATAAGATTTATAGTATCTTATACATTATTAATGAGCCTTTTCAAATTAATTTACAAATGAAAAGTGATACTAAATTCATTGTTGCAAATATATATTATTTATCAATATATATATAATCAATTACATTTTCAAGAATTATACTATACATGCATCTAAAGCTAGATATAATTTTTCATCAACCATAATTGTGAAAAATATCTCAGACTATCTCTTTCGGGATTATATGTATTTCACATTCAAACATTTAATCCTCTAGATTATCTGATGATCACATGTTTATATAATGAAGAAAATTAATCTGATACCTTTCATTAAGTTCAATTAATTTGATGTTATATTTGCATCTCCACTATAGTGCTTAATTATTACATATTTACATGATTAAATATGTTGTTCAACATTGCATATATATATTCCATTTTTGACAATTTAATACAAAATTGCCAAAACACTTTACACCAACTCTGTTGTTGCTGAACCACCAAGCAAATGCAAAGTATTCATTTATATTAGCACTTTTAAGGGCATATATAGTTAAAAATTAACTAAGTAAATTATATAAACATAATCTTTTATATGGTTTCAGAATCATACTCATATAATAAACTTAATTTCTACATATTTAAAATTTATGTAAATGTATTGCCATATTATCTGATAGATTAGCTATTTGTATATATCTCCGAGGCTGGAAATGTAAATAGACTTTTGCATTTGCATGATAACCCAGCAAGGTCATGGTGATGTAGATTATTTGACAATGTTCTATTATGTTTTTAAACCAGATATTACATGTATTATGTTGGAAAATACTGCATTTAATAATGGTATACTTATCTTATAACATTTAAGTACAATTGTTAAGATATAATTGTAAGGGATTTGAACTCAGACTTTTAGATTTCCTTCAGCTATCCACTCTATCCCGTACAATCAATACACATGAACTCACATGTGAAAAAGATAAATGATCTCCAATATCTAAATTACAAGTATATAAATTATACTTGTATTCAAATATTAAAGATTCAGTCTGTTTCCTGACCATCCCTTATCTGTGTAGTTAAATTGTCAAAGTCATATACATAAGAGGTCATAGTGATTTAAAGTAAACATGGGCATGACCAAAATATTGGCATTGATAAGGGATTTGGGCATTTTATCATCAGATTTTCAATGATATGGATAATTGAAGAATACAAAGGTGAGATACATTGAAGCCTTTCCATTATAGTTTGAAGATTTGCTATGTCAATATAAAATGAGCTTTGATTATATGTATGGGTAGGAGATAATGAACGGGACCAAATGACGAGTGCTGGTTCAGCACAACATATCTATATTGGAGATCATTTATCTTTTTCACATGTGTGTGGTTATGTGCATTGTTTGTATGAAATTGAGTGGATAACTGATGGGAGCTTGAAAATCTGTGTTCAAATCCTCTATAATTATCATATAGCAATAAATTTGCAGTATGATTCTAAAGCTTTATATAAAAACACTGTTTATATGTGATATGTAATTGATTTGTACTTTGTCTAAAATACGTTCTAAATTCATTACTTATATATATATATATGTCAAATGATGAAGTAAATATAAGATGGAAGAACAGTAAAAATTTAAAAAAATTCATATTCAATGCAAAAATGAATGATAATATTGGAATAGAATAGAAATTATGTTGTTTAGTTCTTGCAGTTGCACTTTTCACTGATTGTCATATCATATTTATATAATTACATGTGATAGTTAAACAGCATTAAGCTGTTGCACATGGTCCTTGCAGATTTTAACTATAAATGACTGAATACTAACACTTCAAACACATGATAAAGTCTTTGGGAAAAGATAGAATGGCCATCTATCTTTTCAAACCCAAACACTTTTGTATAGGAAAATCTTAAGTGTCTGAAAGTGAAAGCATGAAGATATTAAATAATCACTTTAAATTACTTTTACATGTTTGAATGAATGACGCTGCTGAAAATTACTAGAATTTACTTAAGATTTGCCCATACAAAAGTGTTTGGGTTCGAAAAGATAGATGGCCATTCTATCTTTTCCAAAGACTTTATCATGTGTTTGAAGTGTTGGTATTCAGTCATTTATAGTTAAAATCTGCAAAGCGCATGTGCAACAGCTTAATGCTGTTTAACTATTACAGTTTACAAATATCGCGCTATATATAATAATTGATTTATAATTACATGCGACAAATTTAAGAATATATATATATACGACAATCAGGGAAAAGTGCAACTGAAAGAACTAAAGAACATAATACAGCAATAAAAAAGATACTAAGTCTGGACCATATAATCATTATTTAGAAACAGGGCATATAATAAATTGTGAGGAAAATATAAAGGTAATAAAGTATAATAAAGTTTAAATAAAAGAAAATATTATGAAACATTATATATATACAAGGAAACATTGATAAAGGCAATAATATGGTCAATGGTTCAATAAAATTGGGAGGGAAATGGTCACTGTTAGATAATTGGAAGACATAATATGTAAGAATGTGTAAGTATGTATATATGTATTTGTATTAACAGTATAAGACAGGAATTGTTTATTGGTTAATAGATAGGAGTTATAAGGTAGAAAGAGGACAAATAAGAGAATATATATATAGTTAATGGTTTGATATAATCGAAAGGGAAATTATCAATGTTAGAAAGTAAGATGTAATATATATGAATGAATAGTTATCGATATTTAAGAGAGGAGTTGTTTATTTGATGATAGATAGAGGTATAAAAACGAAAAACAGATGAATAAGGAAATGTATAATTGATGTATACATATGTATAAATTTGTAAAAATAATAATAATAATAATATCTTTTCTTTTTTCATAGAATTATTTTTAATTATAACCACTAGAGAGTGTATAAAACTATAGAACGTTTGTTGTTACATAATTAATTTTTAAAATGAATCTTAAAAAGAGTCATTTGTGAATAAAAAGTGATTTGATTATATTAAAATAAATTGCATACAAACCAGTTATCTATTATTTCAAGTTATGTATAATTCGATTGAAACACTTATTAAAGATTATAGTGTGGATGAATTAAACTACGTTCTACAACTATAATTATTATGCTAAAGTAACTAAAATTTAGTTACTCTATGAGGTTTTTTCTCACTGAAATGTAATGATATAAATATATTTAATGAAAATTTTAGTATATTTATTATAGGTAATTTATTAAGCTAAAATTATAACAAGTTAATTCAATTAAAATTACAGTACAAGGCTATAAATATATTTCTGAAAGAATAATAATTGATATCTTATAACAAATATTTCAAATTTATGTTTGAATATTGTTTTTAATTATCTCAATATTTAATTTTAAATTAAATTTATTATTAAAACAAAACAAAGGTTATAGTTGTGTCTTGATATTAAATGAGAAAATAACTATTTACATTTGTATAACATATATAAATATTGATTGCATATTGTCAATGTAAAGAAATAAAACTATCAGGATATAGCTAAATTTTAAATATAAAATATAAATAGCTTTACATATAAAATATGCATAATTATACATAAACTTATTAATACCTTATATTTTAAGTAATCAATAAAAGTAACAAAAATGAAAATGAATATTTGGAATATACATTGTCTTACCAGATTTATATGTCAATCTTTATCATTGTCAACTATTTCTGCATTAACATAGTTTCACTTAAGACAAATGTTTAGAGCTGCCAAAAACTGGAGAGATAAAACATTGTAATCCACAGAGTAACATAATTTACTCAGTTGGAAAAGTAGTGTAAACAAACTATTTCTAATAAAGTGATGTCATTTGCAAAAATTTCCACTATTTATATAAAGCAGAAACATAAACAATTAATAAAAAAGGTAAAAAATTGAAGATTTAAAAAGAGTAAATTTGCAGGAGAATAAAAAAAGATGTGTTATGGTTTAATTTACTTCCAAACAATGCACATGCCCAGATTTAACATTCATTGCATCTAATCAAGAAATGAATAAACAGATATTTTTTATTAACGACAGAAATAGGTCAAGAGGTAAATTGTTCAGTAAATCCACAAGAATCTATTATGAAAGGTGACCTAACTAAACTGATGTAAGTTCAGTTAGACAACAACAAATAACTGTTAGTACTGAATGACCATATGCATGTTCTCAGTATTGTTAAGCAGTGAAGCAAATTCACATTAAACTGGAAGCTGCTAGAATTTAAATCTAATATGAGGCAAGTTATCACAATACAACTAGGAATGTTATGATTTTGCTAAGATATTAAACCTGATAAGAGACAAATTATCATGGTATAGCACAAAATCTATTGAATGGAACAAGTGCAGATACAGCTGCATATTGGTTAAATAAATAATTTCACGTATGACTGTGGGAGTCTATGCTTATTCTAAGTTATATAAATACAACAATAAGTCAGAAAAATAAGATTTAAAATATAGAAATATCAAAAAATAATAATAATAAAGCTTATTTTTAAAAAAGTATGAAAACAAAGAGGAATTGGATTAGAAATATTATTAGCAAAAGATAATTGTGAACAATGTTTGGAAATTATAGAAAGTATAAAAAAAAGATAGAAAAATAAATTGATCTTAAAATTATAACAATGAGAACATTATAGGAGATATAAGAATATTGTTTTAAAAAAATTGTATAGAGAAATATTTACACAGAGTTTTGTCTCTTTCTTAAAAACGGTATTAACTCAAACTATTGCTACAAAAAAAAAAGAAAATCAATGTTTTTGTATTAGCAACAGATATATTTATACATGCTGGGGTATGAATATTAGTATTGTACTACAATTAAAAAAACTTTTAAACAAGAAGAACCTAAGCTAACTATAATCTGTTTATTGAAAATGTATATCTTTGTAATGTATAAAATACAGAAGTACAACCTGGACTATTTAATTTTAGTTTATTTACAACATTACATAGGGGATTTACTATATATCCTTGTATTCTATCTACAAATCAGATTATTTGTTGTTTTTTTAAATTTTCTTTCTCTGTGTCATTCTATATATAAACCAAATAATATACCTCTTATTAATTATAGTCCATATTAGTAAATACATAAAATTATTAAATAACAGCAAATAATAATACTTTAATTATTATAAAATTCAGTTGTAATTTCAGTTACTGAATTTTATAAACATTATCAACTGTTAAGCAAATTAAATTTGCTGGAAGTAAATATCAATTAATATTTCAGATTCAATAATTTTAATATTTAGGTTTTGCTTATTAAATAAAATGGAATTACTGTTTTTATTTACAAAAAAAATTTTTTTCTTGACATTTTTATTATGATTTCTTTTTTATGAAAAGTTCTAATGTTATCCAGAACAAAACTAAAAGTTTTCTCATGATGAAAAATAGGTACTGCTAACATATTATTATTATTTTTGTTTTTTAATACTTTTATATAAAATAGGATAATTTTGTCCATATTTCAATTTGATACCCAATTTATAAAGCATTGCATTCACACATAATTTGATAAGCAATTTTATTTATTTCTTTATTAGGTGCCATATTTTTTTAATAATTCATTAAGTTTAGACAGTATAGAAAACAGTATATAACTGACAACATGTATTTTTGATCATTTAAGTCTGAGCATTTGAAACATATGGAATTGATATCAATTTTTTGCCATTAGTATTGAAGTAGTCAATCTTAGCTTAAGATTGAGCTTCATGATTCCATCTACTAACCTGTCTTCAAACCCTATATCCCATCCTGCACCTTTTGTCATATATATATATTTGAGATGCGCGCCTAAATTATAAAATTTTAACATTTCAATAACATTTTTTAAATTTATTATTAATTTTTTTTATTAAATTAAAGTAATATATATATATATATGACCAAAATACTAAGAAAATATTGATTTTTTAAAAATATTTTATTATATGTCATTTATACAACTTTTTCTTTTTAAAGTATTTTTTTTCCTATTAAACTGTATTTTATAAAATCCAAGATGGAAGATGCAACTGTTAATTGTCCAAAAATAATTAAAGGGTTGGAAACACTGTTGTTTTAATCTGGGGAAGGAATTTTTAATTAAAGTTTTTTACTTAAAATAAAATGGGGATTAAGATTAACAATTGTACTTTTGTTATAAACATAGATTTGAATATATTTTTGGAATGTTATCTAACAGTTGCATCTTTCAAAAACAATGGACAAAGAAATGTAAACTTTCTGTCAGATTAAAAATTATGTTGAGCTAGAGATAAGAAATGGAAAGTATTCTTCAAATACCTGGGCAGGAGTATAAAATGGCCAGATTTTAAATCACCAACAGATTAGCTACTATGGAGAGAACTGTATTGTTAACATATTACATGTCACTTGATACTTAAAATGATGTAGTAGTAAATCCAGCATCTTGCTGATCCCCGATGAGTCATTTTTCCTGCTAATGTATTATCTAACTGCTGCCTGAAATGAAGTAAAAGCTTGACAAAAAACTTTAGAATGCTGAATAAAAGCTTGCTGTGACATAAAAACTGTCACGCATGAGGTGGACTTTTTAAATTGGACTCTTAAAATTGCAAGGTAACTTTTTAAGCCATCACCTCAAACTAAATCTAGCCTAACTAATCTATCAAGATTTCTTCTAATGTATTATTTTACTTTGTTTTTGTTTTAATATGTAATTTGCTCTTAAGTAATTTCTATAAATTTAATTCTCTCTCATATGCTGTTAACTTTCCTTAACTTTGGTGCAGTCATTTATTTATATGTATTTATTATTTGATTTATATATCTGCTTGCTTATTATTAATATACCAATTTCCAGCAACCTGGTGAACTTAATTTCTAAAATCTTTTTTGTGTTTCAATTAAATTTCCATTAATTAAGGTTTTTAACATTTCCTCAAAATATGTTATATGATATATGTTTGCCAGTTTGTTTTTATGAATCAACATTTTATGTTGGTTTATTATAAAATTATTTGTTGAACTCCGAATAAAATAAAGTAATTCTACCTAAAGTAAATCCACCATTCAAGCTAATTAGCGCTTTGAAATCTTTTAAAATGTTTTTTAATCAAATTCTGAAAGAGTGACCCATTAATTATTTTCTATAACTGCCAGTCTTCTTTTATTTTCTGTATTCTTAAAAATTCAAATATTATATTTAAATATTCCAGTTATTATAAAAACCATGAAGGTGGGGTTGAATTATTTTAAATATCAGAAAGAGAAAGGGGGTGTGGGTAAATTTTAATGTTTTACTGTTTTAATTATTAAGTAAAATCTTGTGTCTCTATATGTTATAACGGCATAGCATATTTATCTAAATTATGGCATTCAAACTGCAGTCATTTATTTTTAAAGCAGTAAATCATATTTCATGTCATTAGTGACATTCATTTATACTGCATTACTGACATTCCAGTCATCGTCATGAATACATATATATATATATATATATATATTACATGGTTCCAATCTGGGGTTGTGACAAGTTTGAACCCATAGATGTTTTTCATATTCTGTCCTGTTGATAGTTGAGCTACTGGGAATCAAACTTTTATATAAAAGGCCTCTCATGTCAGTTATTCCAGTAAAGCATGGGCCACGCCATGCCTATTTACTCTTCTCTAAGCACTGCCTTAAGAAAGGAGGGCTTAGACTTCATTCTCATCCAGAAGCATGACCGTTTCCACTTATTTCTTCACCGATGGCAGCAGCGCAAACTACTTTGTATTATTTCTTTTGTTTCATGATTCAGTTATAATGCTCTAATATTAAAATTGCACTCTGCTCAAAATATATATAAATGCCAACTACTACTAGTTTTATTAATTAAATTTATTTCAATCTTATACAATCCTACCATCGTAATTTGTTATTTATAAAATTTAAGAGTATATGCCTTGGGTAAAATAAAACATTCTTCTTACTAGCGCTAATTAAAAGAATTTTCATTAAGTATTGTATCATATAATCAAATATGTTTTCAAATGTATTTTATTTATTTTCATGACCGTAATGGCATGAAAATAGTTTTCTTATATATATATATATAATGAATTTCAGAACACTCCCTCAAATTGTTAGTCACTACGTTTCAGAACCATAAATCAAAGCGTTAATGGCAATATTATGTAAATTCTTTCTAATAATCGATTGGCATCTTAATATTTGACCCACCAAAGATATGTGTTTATTTATAATATATTATTTAGCTAATAAAGAGCGTATGCTAAATATAGCATGAATGACAATATATAATTGTCTATCATTTGGTAGACCCCTTGCTCATTCACGCACATACTAATGGATACAATTAAGTCATAATGTATAATAATTTGTCATTATATTAAACTATATTTTTATTGTCTAACTTATTTGAGTAGTTCAAATTTCTTTTTCTCCACTTCCAAACGTACAGCCATGTATATACATATTTTAGTTAAGTCATAGTTAATAGATGTATCATTGTCTTCTCTGCTCTGGTAGTGCACTGGATTTAAAATTAATTCTCATGTACCATCATTGTTATGTTATCCATTAGGTGTTTGATCTGGGTTTAGGGAGTGGGTTCAAATCCAGGCTAGTCCCTGACCTAAATTTTGGGCTTGATTGACTGTGAAGTACATTTTTGAGCCCCAGCTCATATTAGATGGATAAACATATTTTGACCGATACAGTATTTGCTTCTAAAAATTAATGTTATAATTTGTAAATTGATCTGCAGTATTATTAACATTGTTTAGTATCACAACCAATTTCAATTAGTTTGTAAAATGTGACATATTTTGTGATTTGTTTATTTCATAGTGACACAGTTTATCCTTATAAAACCAAAAAGGTTGAAGACTTACTTTTTTACACTCATCAAGATATTTACTACTTTGGTGTTTTTGTTTTCAATCATCCATTTAAATTGTCCAATTTGTTTAATTTATATTTAAGATCATTCTTAATATTTTCATAAACACAAAAATACCATCAACATAACTCATGAAAAATGTAATATTTATATGATGTTAACAGCAATGAAAATATTGTCTTCATAGATAGGCAAAACAAAAATACAAAATTGTAGTAAGAAGTCCAATGAATCAACTTTTAGTTATTTGATAGTATTTTCATTTAAAAAAATTTATTTTATTTTTAATAAAATTTAGAGAATCAATAATAAATTTTATAGCACATTGTTTGACTGTAACGAAAACATATAAATGTATAACATTTAAAAATATTATGTTCATTACCTACAGGACTCTTAATTTTACTAAGGAACCAGAAAATTAAGTAATTATGTTCTTACTATATCCCAACATTTTTGCAGTATTTTACCCATATATGTACATATGTAATATATAATACAACTTTATTAATAATTAATATCGTAGTTATTTATATAGGCTGTTTCATTAGTATTCAAATTTTAATAATACAGTGAATAAATATTTAATGGTATGCTATTTGCTATTTTGTTGATGACATTTTCATTAGCAATGTCTAACATCGTTTTTATCTTTCTTTTTTAGTCATGAAGAAATCAACATAAATTTTTTTTAATTAAGTAAATATTCATGTTTATTTTCTGAACACTGCTGTTTTCTTGTCTTTATATAAAAATAATTATGCTACTTAATTCTTATATTAATATTAGGCAGAATTTCACCATAATATATAACTGAACAACCTACACTGCATTAGGCTAATAGGTGATCTAAAGCTAAAATTAAAATCCTGATGGCGATTTTGTTTTAAATTTTTGAGACTAAGCATTAGATATATGGTTAATTCCTTAATATTTGTTGTTTCCCTCCCCCTAATTTTTTATGTTATATTTTAATTAAATTTGTTTTTAAAAGGTACGTTTATTATAACTTTTTTTTCAAAGCTAATGATATAGACTATGTAAATAACAAAAACTTCTAATTAGTTTTGATAACAACTAAAAAACCAACACTATGATATAGACACACTGGAAATGCATTTGACATGAAAGATTAACATGATAAACATCTATAATTAAGAATTATTTTTGTATTAATGTATAGTATTAAGAACAATATATACTAAATATAATAATGTATCTATAATTATCACTTATGTAATACAAATACAATTACATAAATATGTAATAAGCAAACAAACAAACTTTTAAACTTTTTAGCAAGACAAACATAGCCCAAATAAGTGATAATTGAGAATAACAACTCCATTCAATTTACCTTAAGAAGGTTTAAATCAAATAATTTTACTTTTGGGAAATATTTGTATTCAAGCACGAGTGCGTGTGCGGGGCAACTGCTCCCAAAAGCTATTAATACAAAATAGCTAACTAAAAACATTAAACTAGCTGAGCACTTTCAAAGGATCTTGCCTTCATAATCCTAGCTTGCTAATACATTTAATGTTATGCAAATATGCTAATTCCATTTTTTTGATAAAGCAAAGCACATGTCCTTCTTGTTTATGGCATCGTTGTCTCGTGAGATGAATATAACCTCTTTGATTTTTCTTTTGAGGTCTTGTCTCTCTCTACACCCGATTGTGGGATTGTCCGGAATGCACTCATGGTGACTTGTGCTCTGGTGCTGATAGAAAACTGAATAGGTAGAAGGATTGTTGCGAGCTCTATTGTATGAATATTTATGTTGTGCTAATTGTGTGGCCAAAGATGCTCTGTTTTCTCCATAATATGTGCCTTTACAATTATTGTTGGAACATGCAATATTATATACTGTGTGGGGGGTCTGTAACAGTGGAGTTTGGTCTTTAGTGTTATTAATTAAATTGTTAGAATTTGGAGGGGTTTGAAAACAAAGCTGATATTTGTTGTTAAGGATGGAATGCAATTTCTTGTGTAAATTGGATATATATGGAAGCAATAATCTGGGTTTATCCTGTGTTATGTGAGAGTTAAGACGTTTATTCTGTATATGTAAAAAATTTTTGTCAACTATGGATTGCCTGAACCCTAAATTCAATAGGTCATCTCTGTATTTTATTACATTTGCTTTTGCATCTGCCTCAATTTTACACAACAATCTGTTTCTATGCAAAAAAGATGCTAGACCAGATAATTTATGTGCTATAGGTGTGTGAGATTGAGGGTGTGTATGGCATCTGATTTCCAATAGTTTGATGGCCATACTATAATGGCAGTGGTTGTTTTCTCTTTGTATTTTGACATCAAGATATTTAACTTGTTGGTGAGTGTCTTCAGTTGTGACATTCACAACTAGTGCTGTGTTGGTTTCTAATTCAGCTTTAATCTGTGTGATGATCTCAGAGGTGGCAGCAATGAATAGATCATCCACATATCTAGTGTATAATAGAAAGCATGATGGGTTTAGACTAGGTATGATTTTTCTCTCATAATAGTTCAGGAAGATGCTGGTAACTACACCACTCAGTGACAACCCCATAGGCCAGCCCTGTTTCATGGAGAACCACTGGTTTCTGAAAAATGCCACAATGTTGCTGTCCAACCAACACAGAAAGTCATGGATGAAATCTACTTGAGGTTGAGCTATTTTTTGTGTCAAAAGTTCATCTCTGACTATTTGGATAGACTTATTTCTATTGACAGAGCCATATAATTCAGAAACATCCATAGTGGCCAATTTGATGTTTGGGTTTAGTTGTAAATCATTCTGTTGATAATCATTCCAGGAAACCATTAGGTTTTGAACAACTTTTCTATCTTAAATTATAAAACAATAACAATTCTTTCCAAACATAGGTGCTACCCAATTCATGTCATAATAATCAATAAGTGTTAGGAGATTTTTTTTCTCATGTGTCATAGCATCAGCCGGGATGCAAACCCACAACCATCTGTAACCAACTACTTGCTTGCAAGGTGCCTGCGATGACCTCTCGGCTAACAACACTTGACAAGTGTTAGAAGATTTATGCATCAAAATACCTATCTAATGGTTGCTCATCCAATATCTCCAGACTAGTTTCTAATTGGTGGTTTCATCAGTGACAATTCTTGGATCTGACAGCACTGCACTTAAAACTTTGGATTTAATTCAACTACTTTACTTTTTTAGTTACCTATAAATTTATAAGCCCAAAATGAAAACGTAATGTTATCAATCTAAGCTTATTCATCTGTATAGTCATACAGAAGACATTATTGTGTTTTGGATTTGGATTCATAGCTTTATAGTTAATTAACATGATAAAATTTGGCTTCTAGAGAATTGCATTGTTTCCAAAAATCTATGTACAGCACTCTCAGATCCTAGGTTTCTAACTTATAAAGACATAAGCTAGACACTAGTCTGCAGATACTTCATCAGTAAGCACTAGATAGGAATTTTGATGCATAAATTCTTTAGCATCCATTGATTACTATGGCTTGCACTGGGTGACACTACTATTTGGAGAGTGAGGCTACTGTTTGTGTAAACATAAAAAATAGTGGTCATGTATTCTGTATGCTAAATTATACAAAAGTAAGAAACAGTTACTCATTATATATGTCTAACATGTTTTCAGTACAAGAAATGTCATATTCATGGCATGATTAAAATTGCATCTTTAAACCATGGAATGAAATCATGACATATCTTCCAGTCACACAATATCATAATCGTTTGCAAAGAGAGAAATAAAAAATGGCATGCTACATATGTAATATGCTTCATACCTCAACTAAAGAGATATATAATTTATTATTTATAAGTTACAACTAGTAATAGATTTTGGTTTTATTTTTTTCAATTATACTATGATTGTGGAACTCTAGTACTGAATACATAAAAACATGTTAGTGAGAAATTGAAAATTTTATTTATTTATATACATTAATTTAAAATTTTCACATAGACAAACCATTGAGATATGAGAATTTATCAGTGTAATAATTTAGATAAAGCTACAATATAACCAATCAAATAATCAATTAAAATGGCCATGCAAGCTGAAATCATATGATACAATAATAACAATGGTATTCATTTGGCTTATGTCAAGCCCAAAGTGATATATAACTCCATATAGCTATCCATTTCATTTTATACAACTGATACACATAACCACTTACATGTAAAAAAGATGAATGATCTCCATTATATGTATTTCATGCTGAACCAGTACTCAGCAGTTGGTCCAGATGACCATCTCTTAAACACATATATAATCAGTGCTCAGTCTATATTAAGATAACAAATCTTCAAACTTTAATGGACATGCTTCGATCTTCTCCACCTCCAACTATTCAGCCATACATATCATTGAAAATCTGATGATAGCACACTCAAAACCCTTGTTGATGCCAATATTATTGTCATACCCATGTTGACTCTAAGTTACTCTGACTCCATACATATCAAATCTTAATACATCCATTTAAATATACAGAAGAGGGTTGGGCAGAATACATGCTGAATAGGTAATATTTAAATACATGTTTATTGTCTATACAAAACTTAATATTCCATTCTCATATTTTTAAATGATATGGACATCTAAAGATTTAGAGGTGGAGAAGATTGAAGCTTGTCCATTAATGTTTGAAGATTTGGTATTTTAATATAAACTGAGCACTGATTATATATTTATGTGTGTATGGAGATGGTGATCATCTGGAACAACTGTTAGGTGCTGGTTCAGCATGAAATATGGATATCAATGTTCATTTAGCTTTTTCACATGTAAATGATTATGTGTGGAATGCATAGCTGTAGAGAGCTTAAAAGACTGAGTTCAAATTTTTTATAATTACATTAAATTTAATATAACCAATATATATGTATTTAAATAATAAGTGAAAGTATTTAGCTTTAAGCATTATTTCATTTATTATTTAAATAATACATGAACAATTTAAAAGTATTGCAGTTTGTAATTTTATAATTGATTATTTATTAGTCTTCATTACATGGACATGTTTATTTTATGTTTAAAGAGGTTTATTTAAACTTCATTGTATCAATATTTCAATCTCTGTGGTCAAGTTGCAATCTTTAAGTGTCCATATATGTTCCTTGGTCCATTAGTAAGAGTGGATTTCCACTCTTATTATTAAAAGGAGAGAAGTTGCTTTGACAATAGTGAAAAATATTGATTACTATCTATATTGGTAGGTTTAGATGGTAACATGTTTCTAATGTATTTAAATATTACATATTCAGCATGTATTCTGCCCATCCTTCTTCTGTATATTTAAATGGATGTATTAAGATTTGATATGTATGGAATCAGAGTGACTTAAAGTCAACATGGGTATGGCAATAATATTGGCATCAACAAGGATTTTGAGTGTCCCATCTTCAGATTTCATTGATATGAATGGCTGAATAGTTGGAGGTTGTGAAGTTTGAAGCTTGTACATTAAAGTTTGAAGATTTGTTATCTTAATATAAAGTGAGCACTGATTATATATGTGTTTAGGAGATGGTAATCTGTACCAACTGATGAGTGCTGGTTTAGCATGAAATATATATATTGGAGATCATTTATCTTTTTACATTTGCATCAGCTGTATAAGATGCAGTAGATTGCTGTAGGGAGTTTAAAAATCTGAGTTCAGACCTCACATAATTACATTAAGTTTAGTGTAGACAATATACATGTATTTAAATATTATATATATGTAAGTAGAGGAATTTGAACTTAGGATTTTTCAGTCAATATTTATCTTCCACTCCATCTCAAGAAACGAATACACATGACCATATATATGCAAAGTAAATGATTCCCAATATTTGTATTTCATGCAGAACCAGCACTCATCAGTTGGGCCGAATCATAATTTTCCACACATATACACAGTCAGTGCTGGGTTTATATTAAGATAGAAATTCCTTAAACTTTATACATATGTAGTTCATTATTCCAAAGGTCTTCTATATGCAAAATAATAAACTTATAATAATGAAGTTTCAATTCAAACTCATAATATATTTTATAAAAAAAAACATGGTGGAATTAATATTTTGTGCTGCAATAAAAGGTAAAAAAATCCAGAATCTTTTTATAGTTCCTCAATAAAAAATATTACTGACAACTGTATAGAGATGATGATTAGTTGTTGTTTTTTTAGCTAAAAATACTTAAATGTCTATTATACTAATAATTATTATCCATTTTGGCAATGGTGAGCAACTCCTAAGTTTGATGGGGAAAAACTAAGATAATTAAAAAAATATTCATGTTCTGTATCCTAGGTCTATAAAAGATGAAATGCTATATACTGCGCTTTGAAGAATCTTATTGCTTAATAATATATATATATATTTATCTATTCTGGTTCTATCTATCTATCTATCTATCTATCTATCTATCTATCTATCTATCTATCTATCTATCTATCTATCTATCTATCTATCTATCTATCTATCTATCTATCTATCTATCTATCTATCTATCTATCTATCTATCTATCTATCTATCTATCTATCTATCTATCTATCTATCTATCTATCTATCTATCTATCTATCTATCTATCTATCTATCTATCTATCTATCTATCTATCTATCTATCTATCTATCTATCTATCTATCTATCTATCTATCTATCTATCTATCTATCTATCTATCTATCTATCTATCTATCTATCTATCTATCTATCTATCTATCTATCTATCTATCTATCTATCTATTTATCTATCTATCTAACTGTTTATCTACTTCTCTCTCTATATATATATATGTAGCAATTATATTAAACTTTATATATATATATAACTAATCTAACAATCTAATCCAAGCAAAACCTTTGTTCTTTAAAGATTTTTATTTTATAAATTGGAAGCTATTAGTCGTTATTTAGAAGATTCAAAATTGTAAAGCTTTTATTGAAAACCTAAATTAATAGAGCATGATAAAGTAACAGAATAATGGTTATATCATTTCTAGTTCAGATGGAACAGCACGAATTGCTTTGCTGTCACTAGGTTTAATTTTCTTAGAAATGTAATGGTTTGGAAAATTAATGATTAATAAATTGCCATTCAAGTTGTTTATCAAAACTATTGACTTTAGCTGTATGTTGAAAGTTTACTTTTCTAAAAATCTCACCTTAATTTACTTTCACTATTCAAGGTCTACTTTGCACAGTAATATTAACCTAAAAATCAATTTTCTAAATCGATTATTTTAATAAAATATCTAGGTTATTTCTACTTAAACTTCACTCGTTTTTTAAAAAAAAATTAATTATAAACTAGACTATATTACAATGTAGCTTTTTCCTCTAATGACAAGGAAAGTTTCATAGGAAATTAAAACGACATAATAAAACCAACACATTAATAAATAAAAATAAACATAACTGAATATTTTGTCACGGAAATTTATAGGAAGTTTGAAAACCAGAAGTGATTTAGTTAGACCAAGCTACTGGCTATTGAATTCCAGCATGTGCCGTTTTACAATTGCACCAAATTGATAATCCTTAACCTTGATTTTTAGAGACTGTCATTCTACTATTGTACTAAACCATAGAGTAATATCTTAATGAAATCAGTTTATAATAATAAATATCACAATTGTTTAATATGCTACTGTCAACATCCAAATTAATGGATTTTTACTCTGTTTTTCTCAAAGTATATATTTACAATTTGTAAAGTACTTTTTAGAATTATTTTATATACTTAAATAAAGAAGGTCAAGGATTTATTTTTGTGGACTGTAGTTTTTTAATTTGATCATACTGATATTTATTTTTTACTTTAGTATAACTTGATCCAGAAACTTTTAACTTTTAATTTGCTATTAAGTTAAGCTCCACCAGTACATTTCAGATATGCTATTTTAAATATAATGCCTCAGAGTTGTCATGTTCAAAATTGCTTGGATTTTGCTCTACTAATAACAGTTCCTGAGCAGTTTACACACATAATTTTGATAACAGTTACTATCTATTTTATTCCCACATAATTTATTAAAATACAACCTTCAAATGAGTAGTTGCTCAAGAGATGATGTGATCGAAAAATTTAAATCCAAAAAACTTTAGCTGATAAGTCTGCCAATCTTATACAGTGTTAAACAGCACATCTCCTTCATTAAATAAATTATTACATGATCATCATTCTTATGCTTACACAAGCTATTAAAACAGTATCAAACTTTCAATACAGTAATGTCATCCAGAGCAGATAATTGTAATCAATGGAAGCTAGAAGCATGATGACAATATGATGAGTTAATGGTTTTATACCAAACTTGCACATAGGATGACTGTAACTGTTGTTTTTTTTTTAAAAAAAAACAAAACAAGAATACTGTATTGGTTTCATATCTATATGATTATACTATCTAATTAGCTTGGATTAAAACATTATTGCATTTTCATTTTGGGCTCATAGTTTTTTAGTTAACTAAATATGTAAAAGATGGCTGTTGGAGGATTGCATTAGATCCTAAGTTATAGGTGGTGCTCTCAAATTCAAAGATTCTCACTAATTAAAGCCACAAGATAAAACTAGTTTGGAGATATTAAATGAGTAAGCACTGGATATGAATTTTATGCACAAACATACCATTCTTTGATTACTGATTACTATAGAGATTTTGCTACTATTTTAAATAAATTGTTGATTAAAATTTTTTAGTGTGATGAATATTTTTATATTACTAAAATATAGAATATTGAATGTGTAATTTTAAAATTGTTTATTTATTAATGATAAAATGAGATATGATCCACATAAATCTAGAAGAGAGATATTAGCAAAAGTATAGGAAGGCAAACAGAGATATTATAAAAAGTTTGATTTAATATATACAGGTTTAAAACAGCCCTTTGAGATAAAAAATATTAAATTGTTGGTGATGAAAAAATAGAAAAGAGCTACAAACAATAACATATATGAATGTAAATTAAACTATCCAATATTTACAGAAAAGTCAAGTTAGATAAAATCAGAAACAACTAATTTAATTAAAAAGATTCCAATGGAATTCTAAAAGATTGTGAGAAAAATATTCTAACAAATTTACTTAATGTCTGTAAATTAGTTTATGACTTAAAAGAATAGATGTAGATTTTGTTCTCAGCAATATGATTCAACTAGAGAAAAATATAATAACAAACTAACGTCACAATAGGTGAAGTACTGTTAAAAATTATTAAAATAAATATGATACAACTGTTAATACAACTTATAAATTACAATATAACAATTCATCAATTGTTAAAACAGAGAATCTTTAATAAATAACTATTGCCAAGCACTTTCAACCCCTATGAGTCCCCTTCAAGGCAGTATAAAAAATCCTATTTTCTCCTAAGTGATAAATTCAACATTTCATTGCATTAGCCAGGAACAACTAATCGAAAAGCTGGTTAATTTAGAATTCATAGCACAAGATGAATTTTGTATAAGTAATGATTCTTTAATCTTGCTTTTTTATTGTGTGTTTCAAGCATTATGTAAAATCCTTTGGACTACACATATGACCTGTACTACTTTGGTGAGCATAAAAAGCTGAATGAACTGTATCATCTTCTCTTGCTCTATTATAAGTATATTTATGATGTTGAAGATGATACTTAATATTTGTCTTGTTTCCCCCAACATATATTGTACTACAATTTATTTGTGGAGGTCTAATAGAACACACCACATTTCGTTTATCCCCTTTATTACCCCCTTAGAATTATTTATAAATTTATTAACATTAGGTAGAGTTAGAATTATTTATTAATCTAGTAAAGTTAGGTGGAGTCCTCCATACCAATAAGAAATCTTGACTTAAAACTTTTATCTTTTTATTAATATTGGGAATAAAAGCTAATGACATCCATGCCCTATTATTCACATTATAGACCATGGATGTCATTAGATTTTATTCCCAATATTAATAAAAAGGTAAAAGTATTAAGTCAAGATTTCTGATTGGCATGGAGGACTCCACCTAACTTTAATAGATTAATAAATAATTCTAAGTAAAAGAGATAAAAGCAGTGTGGTGTATTCTATTAGATGTCTACAAATAAATTGTAGTGCAATACATGTTGGGGAAATCAAGACAAAATTAAATATCACCTTCAACAAAATAAATATATTTATAATAAAGCAAGAGAAGATGATACAGTTTATTCAGCTTTTTATGTTCACCAAAAGTAGTACAGGTCATATATGAAGTCCAAAGAATTTTACAATATTAATGCATGAAACACATGATAAAAATGCAAGATTAAAGAATCATATCTTATACAAAATTCATATTGTTCTATGAATTCAAAATTAACCAGCTTTCCGATTAGTTATTCCTGGCCAATGCAATGAAATGTTGAATTTATTGCTTAGGAGAAAGTAGGATTTTTTATACTGCCTTGAATTCGTATGAATTGAAAGCACTTGAAAATAGGTATTTATTAAAGATTCTCTGTTTTAGCAATTGACGAACTATTATATTGTAATTTAAAAATTATTAAGAGATTATATTGTAATTTTAAAATTATTAATAGATTAAGTTTTTCATATTATGACATAAAAATTAGCATGTGTTTGAAAAACCTAGATGGCAAAAGATGAAGTTGAAGTAATAAAATGCTATTATTGAGATGAATATCGAGAGAAAAAAATATGTGTCTTATTAAACTTCAAAAATAACTTAATATAAAGAGGTTTGCTGAATATATTGAAAAGTAGAAAGTTTTTTAGAATACGAATGTTTTTTGTATCATACAAATTACTTTTATAATTTTGTAATTTCCACATAGCTAATAAATAATTAACTGTTTTCAACTATTTTATTCTTATTCCCCTGCCTTTGTCTTTTAGTTTCTATATTGCACAAAATTAATTTCTTCATAATGTCTGTTTTTTATATATAATTTTTCTGTAAACTTTGTCACCTAGAACTGCCTTTGTACATATTTATATTTTTTTCAAAGTTTTTTTTTTTTTTCAAATTTCATTCGTAGAGAGAACTTGATAGAAAATGTTGTGAAGTGGAAATGCCCACTTCTGTTTTATTTAATATATTTAAATGTCTTGTTAACTAATTTCACTATTTGATAAGAATATAATTACCATTGAAGAAAATTTACCATATTGACTTTTGGTTATGATGTGGCAGAATTTAGAAATAATAATGTCAAATTTATGTAAATAATATACAAGATTAACAAACACTTAGAAGTTTGGGAAGAAAAATACAGTCCAGTAAAGAAAAGTAATAAAAAAAGATAAAAAAGTAAAAATAGACATTGCACCAGAAACAGAGAAGTGCATTTAAATATTTGTAAAACTGTGTAAAAGTAAGAAGCAATTGTGATGACATAGATTAAAATAAATTTAACAAAAAAGTAAAAAAAATTGTCCAGGGTTTGAATGTGGAAAAGAAACATGGATTATTACAAAAACAAAAAAGAAATGAGAAAAAAAGATTTGAAGCTTGAGAGATATGAACTTATATTAAAATGATAAAAAGATTGGAAATATAAAAAGTTGAAGAACTAAATGAAAAAATAAGATAATTATACAATGAAAGAACTATAATACTCTTGTTTATAAATCTAATAACTTTTTTGTAATATGATAAAATGTTCTCTGTATACTATTTATAGAGAAAAAAGAAGACTGTTAATTGTAAGTGAAAAAAGAACAATAAGATTTGGAAAAGTAAATTGAAAGACAAAAGGCTAGAAGATGATTTTAATTGATACGAGTTATTCATTTTGACAGTTAGTTAATGATAATGGCAAACTTTCAAAGATAAAGACTAACTTATTACCTATAGCTGTAACATTTATCTTAGTTTATTTCCTGCAAAAAAAAAAATCCATAAATATTTTCATATTGCATTGCCCATAATTTATTGAATTTCAATGAATCATACTCTTTGTAGCTAAATGAAGAGCAATAATCATTCTATATACAGTTATTTATTGCAATTACAAGTAATCATTGGATATCAGATAGTGATGTTAACAAAAGCTTCAACCAAGTTTTTAGCTATTACTCTTCATTGAAGAGGACCTTATATTCAGAATGCTAGAAATTCATTAGTGAGGTATCAACAGAATAAATTAGCTGATATTTTTATTGGCCATTTATTCTCACTATACATAATTTTGAAGAATAGGATTAGAATAAATTAGTGTTTTTAAAGCAGATATTTAAAATAAGTTGGATAGATCTAAGGCTTGATTTATTTTTTCTTACTTTGGGTAATTTGCATAAATATCATTGTCATCATCTATATGTGTTAGTTATTATCAATTCATTTCATGATGAAGAGTGTATGTCTTTTCTTATTAAACTATGTTAGAATTTTTATCTCCTCCCTGTCTCTCTTATATATTTCAAATATATTTATTTTCATTTCTTTAAGCAAAATGTCTAGCCCAGATTTGTTTCTTCAGTTTAATTTTTTTAATGAAGAAAGTATTAGTCTTTTCACATGTGTACTTCATTTTCAACCCTATCTTGTTAGTCCTATATTAATCTTTCCATATTTTTTTATGTAGACTATAACCTTCCGTTGCTCTTCTATTAAGTTTCCAAGTCTCAGATTTACAAATAAGCACTGACTAAATATATTTAAATAGAAACCCTTTTTTTCAACATATAGATTTTCTTTTTTTTAATGTACGTTCTACTAAATTTTGCCAATCAGATTTAATTCTATGATTAATTTAATCTATTATGAATTCATCTCTATTAATAATTAAACCAATATTTGTAGTTGTTAAATTGTTTAAATTTATTAAATAATGAAGTTGTTTTTGCAAAAAAAGCAAATGATTCAGAGTATTAGGAAATGCTACAAAAAAAGGCATATGAAAGACTAATCCCTCCCCAAATAAATGTTAAAAAAATTAATATAATATTGAATGGCTTCTGAAAACAATTAATATTAATAAATTAGAAGTTTTCTTCATTTATTTGTATTCATATAATTTTCTAGTTTAATCTACAAAATATTTTCTGCAAAATTTCTGAATAAAGTTTTGGAGATGTAGAATGTTTCTGTTTTTTTATAATTTAATCAATGCTATCTTTCTCTGATAAATGTTTTTGCAATGTGGAAATCTCTTAGATATGTATTTTGAAATTTTTAAATCTTTAATCATTGTGGAAATGCTTATAGATCCAATTGCTCTTTTCATAATCTGCTAATCTAAAGTATAATGGCAATTCATGTTTATTGTGTTTTGTAATTTCTTCTTGTAATACTTGCATGCAATCAATCTACAGTGATATAACAATTTTAAATCCTTCGTGTATTTTATTTTAAATGTATTGAATACATAGTTCTTTGGAGATAATTTATAATGTTTTTAGTAATGATCTTGTATACAGCTGACAAAATATTGGTACGTTAATAATTTCTATTTCTTTTCATTTTATTAAATAATAATATAATTTTTGTATTTATTCAATCCTCTGATATATATTTACTACTTACATATTTGGCAAAACTTTGCAACAATTTATCTATTTCTTTAACAGCTTCTTTTAAAAATATGTGTAATAATTCCATTGTATTTAGAAGTTTTTAAAATTCTTGATATATTTAATTACATATTTTACATTTTTATTTAAATTATGTAGCAATTAAAATACTTTATATCCATAAGTATATAGTTATTTCAAGAATTCGTTCAAACATTTTTTGGTGTTGTCTCTTTTTAATAATAGTGGGTTTTTTTTTTGTTTTGTTTTAAATGCTGAATCAACTTTTCTTCTAATATCAAAATGCTATTTTATATTTTTGCAATTTGTTTTATAACTTTGCTTGCTACTTCATACTGTCACCATTATTAGCTTTTGTCTATATAACATATATAATTTAAATTATCTAATGCTTTTAAATAGATTGATTTTAAATATTTTTATATTTTGTTTTTATTACGCTGCCTTATATCAGTAATAATTAAGTGATAAATTGCTGTTCATTTCTATCCTCTATCTGAGTAGCAGTTCCTTATTATATCTAAGATTCTGTTAATATTTTAAGTTAATTTTAATTTCTAATTTAAAGTTATTGCAATATTTCTGAAGTTTATGGATATCAATTGTTAATGCTTTTTTCCATAGGATTTATCTCTTTATCTTTATATATATATATATATATATTCCAATAATGAATGATTATTTCACTGTAGATATAAAACATTAATTTTCGGTTAATCATAAACTTTTTTGTTCATTTCCATTGTATATTAAAATTTTATTTAAAAAATATCTTAAACTTATTTTTTTTTTTAAAGTTTTTCTACAAATTTCCCTATCTCCTCTTGATAATTACATTTACAAAAAAGTGCTTTTATCTTTAAATGTTGTTCTAATTTTAGGCTAAAATCTTTGATAATTCAAAATTTTCCTTATTTTATCAAAATACTTCAGGATTAGTTTTATAAATATTCTATTTCATTTCAATAAAAACTCATTGAGATATATATACCTGAATTAATTGCATCTTATATCTTCTATTATGGTGATTTGTTAATCTTATCAATTTATCTAATATAGCATTAGTTATTATAATGCTATTCTTTCATTGTTTTATTTGATGCCATTCCATTCATGATTTCAATATTTGTGTCTTTATAGTAATGTACACTTCTATTTTTAAATCTTTTGTTTCTTTACCTTTACTTCCAGCATTGATACCATTTATTATTAGACAATTTTTCTTCCAATTATATAGATTTGCTCATTTGCCATTGTTGAATTGCTTTCTAAATGTATATCCCAAGATATTTTAAATACTCTATGATTTTTATTGAAATCTGCCACATTGACTGATGATATCTGAGGCTTCAAAATGAAAGACTAAGTTATTTTTGTTTGTTATTATAAATGCAAAAAAAAAAATCACCACTTAATCACACATTCTCCTATTCATCCTGTTTTTGATATTGAGAAATGTCTCATTAAACAGTTTCCAGACATTTGATGAGGACATCATAGTGCGTTATTGATCATATTATTAAACTTATGTTTGGCTGATGGGTGTTAGTTAATAATCCATCTATTTTCATATTCCATGTGAAAAATCTCATAATAATAACTGCAATGATAAAAATGTATGAAGTGAATTTGTCTTTCTCAGTTCCCGTAAGGCTTTAAAAGCGAATCAGAGACTTTTTATCAGTTAATAACCAAATCCTTTAGAATCAACTAAAACATAAGCAAAATAATATTTTATCAGATTATATATAATATTTAAAAAAAAAGTAAGTAAAATTCATAAACTACTAATTAATTTTCACTAAATAATAATTAAATACCATAGTTGTGTCTCATATTTTTTCCCTGGTGATAGCAAAGAATGTTGAGTTATACATTATTATTTTTTTTACAATTAAGCGATTAATATTTTATCAAAGACTGAAGTTATTATAAATAATTCATGTATAATTTCAACTAATAACTTTTGAAGCAATTAATTTAAAAATCAATTAATTACAAAGTTATTTTTCATTTTTTTGTCTTTTTATATGAATATATATATATGTACAAGACATATTATTAATTTTAAAAAATAAAACATCAAAAGAATAACTTAGCGTAAATAAAATTACAGAGACTATTTACTGATAAAGCTTTGTAATATTAAAGGGCGTGTGTGTGTGTTGCGGGCAATGAATTATAAAAAGAATGTTTATACATTAACATAAAATATTTATTTCATTTAAATTTTTTGTAATAGTAATGACAGTAATATGTAAATATGATATCAAAAAATCATTAGTAATAAATGATATGTCTTCAATGATTATAAATAATGGGTTCTTAATAATGAGTTGTCTGGAACAGAAATTCAAAACTCAATAATTTTACAAAAACAAACAACCCAAATAAACAATATGCAGGGGAATATACTTCCCGATACATAATTATATATAAATAAACAAACTTTAATAAATATAAGTTCCAATTACAAAGTTTAAAACATTCACTATTTGGTACCATACATTATAAATTTAATCTAAAATACATTTCTAGTTCTTTCTGCAGTTTAGCTTCATTTATTTTTTTGAACAAAGACATGTTCGTTGATTGTTTTTATATGCACAATATTTTGTCAGCACTACTGTCACATAAAAAGGGAAAAATATAATTTTAAAATGGTTTTATTAATGGATTGTGGCATCATTTATTACCACCACACATCTTGCAATCATTTCTTAATTTTTTTTTTTTTTAATTCTTATAAAATTATAGAACTAAATTTAAATTTTGGTGATCTTTTTTTTATTAAATTGTTTTGACTTTGCATGACTCACACATAAAAAAAAGATATAATATCTCTTATATTTAAAGGAAAAACGTTTAGTATTGCAGAATTTGCATTTCATCATTTGTCAAAAAACTATGTTGGAACTTAAAGAGAAGATGTTGGCGATTTGTTTGTTACTTTAGGTATCCTGGACTTATTGTCATGTACTCTTCACATTTAACAGGTTTTTCTTTTTAGCAATCCGAATCATTATAGTCCTCAAAAAATCTTCAGATCAAACTCTATTATCAAATTGCAAATTTCAACTATTTACTTCATGCTAAATTCTACCATTTCTTTCAAAAATTCTATAGGTATTGTATCAAATCTAACAACTTTACCATTCTCCATTTGTACAATCAACTTTATTACTTCATCTACTAATCACCTTTACCACTACTTCTATATCTTCTTTATTTTCATTTTTATAATTAATTGAATTGTTTTCTTTTTTAAATAGATATTGAAGATATTCTTTCCATTTTTTCAATATATCTCTGCTATCAGTTAATCTATTTGCATTCTTATCCACTATTTTACTTGCTAACCATTTCTTTTTTTACCAAGTGATATTTCTAATTTTATTAAATACCAGATTATATCTTTTCACCTGTTAAAGCATTTCTATCTTTTTATATTTTCGTTCCATCCATTTATTTATTTCCAAATCTGTTTTTCTTTATAGCTTATCAATATTTACTAAGGCTGTAAACCTCAAGAATATGCACATGAAAAAGTGAAGATAGGGACATGTACAGGTCTTAACCACAAGCTTATGCTTTGGAAGAAAATAACCTTCTTTACTTCAACCTACTTTCTATATAAATAGGTGAAGCTGAAGTGGTTAGATCTAAGAGCGTGAAACTATTCAGTACTTCACTGATTAAGTTCACAATTCCTATACACATTAGTACTCACAAAATCTTTTGATTTGCAATGAGTCAAAGTAAAGATCTTATAGTTAGAAATTTATTACGATAATTTAAAGTTGTAATTATAAATTTATTTAAATGTACATTAATTACATAAGTAATATTTACTAAGGCTGTAAACCTCAAGAATATGCCCATGAAAATGTGAAGGTAGGGACCTCTACAGGTCTTAACCACAAGCTTACACAGTGGAAGAAAAGAGGGGAACCATTCTTTACTTCAACCTACTTTCTATATGAATAGGTGAAGCTGAAGTGGTTAGATCTAAGAGTGTGAAACTATTCAATACTTCACTGATTAAGTCCACAATTGCTATTACACATTAGTACTCATGAAGTCTTTTAATTTAGATTATTATTAATTTTTCTATATGCACCTTGTAATTCCTTGGTATTTACATTTTCCATTTTCTTCATACTTCCATTTTTTTCAACATACCTACCATTATCCAAAATTGTTTAGCTTTTTTTAATTGAATACTACTTATTTCATTTTTTGTTGTTCCTAATAATCCTTCGTTAATCCTACATCAACATTTATCAGAACTATTAATATATTTCTTTTCTTTATCAACTCTTTTTATTATATTTTCACATATGAAAACAAATTTTCCTTTTTTCATTTTTCTCAATTTATCTAAGGTCCATCTTACATATTTTTTCTTCTTTTTATTTTTTAAACTGAACTTTAATTTAGCCATACCCAAATTATGATCCAAGTTTATATCAATACCAGACAAAGCATGCAAACCCTTAATATAATTGTTTTATCTATCCTGAATTAATATATATTTTATTTGATACCATTCTTTATCACCTGACGAAATTATGATATTGGAAAAAGAAATGGAAGAGATAGCTGGATAGTACAATTTTGTAAGGAGATTGGGTTTGTGATTGCAAAAACTTGTTTTAAACATTACATATATCATGTATTAGATAATGATATATTTTGTCTTATTATTTTTTTTTATTTATGCTAAAATAAATGTGACTTAAAATATTTCTTATATTTTTTTATTATAGTCAATATTAAATAAATTATTGTCAAAAAATAATTTGCTACTATATTACCATTTTTATATTTATGTAATATACAATTTCCTATTAAAAAGTTATTCACCAAACCAAGTTATGTGTAATAGAAATGCTAAAAGTACATTGCTGAAGCTCTAAATTAATAAGTTTTTTTTTCTTAACAAAATTAGACCAAAGTCAACTTTAGTCCAAAGCTTCTTAATACTGTATCTCAATTTCAATCTGTAAATCACTTTTAACTGATTAATAAAGTGTTGAATACTCAGATTTAAAACACATCATTAAACATATAAAAATATTTTTTAATTCTCATAAAAATAGCATTTAAAAGTATGATAATAAAAAAATGAATATCACAGTTATTATTATTTAATTTGATTATAAATTGGCAGGTAGATTGTTGTGAGTGAATATGTGGGTGTGTATATATATATATGACTAATCATAGATTTGACATTTTGCATAAGAATAAAGATAGACCGGTTTCAAAACATTTTAACTTACCGAATCATTCAATTGATGATTTAAAAGTAGTGATTCTTCAGGAAGGTTTTTCTTCTACAAGGGAGAGGAAACAAAAGGAGAGTTTTTTTATTTTTAAATTCAAGACCTTAGAACCGCATGGATTGAATTTGAACACTGGAACTATTACATCTCTGGGTTACCTGGTCTCCTAAATGATTTCTATATGTGTGTTTTTTATGTGAAAATTTTCTTATATGAGGTTTTTTTATGTAAAGATTGGTTACATGGATGTTTAATATCTGTGTTTAATTGGTTTATAGATAAATAATTAGTTATAAATTATTGTACTTTGCACTAACTATAATTTTTAAAATGTATAAGTATTTTAGTTTTTAATAAATATTAATGTGAGCACAGCTATTTTTTGTGTGTGAGGATAGTTTAATTTTTCTATGTATGCACATATGTATAATATTTTAATTTTTAATTTTGGATTTTTTATTTTTATATTTATTTTAATTTAAATAGAATTTAAGCTTGATTAGGAGGGAATGTAGTTTTGTTTTTTGTTTGAATTTTGTCATTGATTGGGTAGATATTCCGTGTTAGATTTTGTGACCAATCACGGGGGTTTTGTTAAATTTTTAATCTTTTGCCAAATCTGTAATTTTTGATTATCGCCATTTTACTGTGTATTTTTTTTCTTTCTGATGAAAACCAGTCCTCTGGTTGAAATATTATATTATTTATTGGATTTATAAGTCTTTATTTTTTTGTTTTTATATATATATATATATACATTAATAATCTGACAAAGATGTTAATAAGTGTTTTGTTTAATGATAGCTAGCATTTTTTACTTTTCTCATTTTGTAAAGCAACATTAAACATTACTATCATTTTTTAGCATTTATTTTTAATATCAACATTTTGTTTTTAACTATTATATCTCCTGTAATATTTCCTAAAATTCTGAAGCATTATTTCTGCCATATCTGGATGCCTAAAATAATTTCAATTTTTATTTTTAATTCACACACTTTTTAAAAAAACTATTGTAAATGGTTTATGGAAAAATGCCCTACTACACAACCTCATCAATATTAATCATAATGTCATCATTAATCTAGTTCCTGCTAATTTATTTTGATTGTTTTTCAGAATTTGACAATATTTTGGGTATATATTTTGATTTAACCATGTTTACTCACAGCAAATTATATTAATGCTTGAAAGTAATATGCTATACTATGTTTACTTATCTGATTAATCCGATTTCATATTGCATTAGGACATTTCTTATTTTTTTAAATCTATTACTGAGGAACTTCCTCTCATTATAATTTTTTTTAGAATATTTTCACTCATTATACATATAGCTTACTTATAGAATCTTTTAGTCACATGATCTAAAGACTTGGAAAACCTAAACTTCCACACCAAAAAGTATAATCTTAAGGTTATAGCTTTAATATATAGTAAATTAATTTTATAACTTGAATATAATAGATTTCAATAAAATAAGGAGTTTATTGACTAAATTTTAAATCTGATTAATTACATATATTTCTCCAGTCGTGCTATCAATTATAACATATTTATTCTATGCAATATGATATTAATTACAGCGTTTGATGTTATAATGTGAAGAGAAATAGTCTTGACTTTGGATAAAATGTGTATAGTGTTTTACTATTACATTAAATATCATGTCTGTGTATGCCTCATCATAAATATACTTTAGCTTTAAAATTGAACAATCGCAATTGCAACATATAAATGTAAAATTAGAATATCATTTCAATGTTTTATTCCCCAGGTTTATATGATAAAATGAGGTTTATACTAAAACAAATGTTTTATAAGAAAGATAGTTTGAAAATATTAACACTGGGGAATAATTGTAATGTAATAATTTAAAAAAATTGTGAAAATTACTGATAAAATGTAAATATGATTGTAATTAGAGGGGATTTAAACACAGATATTGTAGCTCCTTTTAGCTATCCACTCCATTTTATATAACCAATACACATGACCAAATACATATGGAAAAGATAAATGATTTCCAGTACATGTATTCCATGTTGAACCAACATTCATAAGTTGGTCCAGATCATCATCTCCCCCTTAGACATATATAATCAGTGTTCAATTTATAATAAGATAGCAATCTTCAAACATTACTGAACATACTTTAATCTTCTCCACTCTCCAACTCTTCACCCATCCATATTATTGAAAATCTAATGACAAAATGCTCATTGTTGTTAAACTCTTATACTGACTTTAAGTCATTCTGACTTCTTCTTACTATGTCCATTTAAATAAACATTAAATATATATTAAGTTGGAGGGTGTAAAGGATTTGTCTGTTCACTAAAGTTTGAATATTTTCTATCTTAATATAAACCCAGCACTGATTTTATATATATATATATACATGTGTGTGTGGGTGGGTGTGAGATAATGATCTTGACCAGATGATGGTTCAGCATGAAATATGTATATTGGAGATGATTTATCTTTTTCACATGTATGTGGTCATGTCAATGGATTATATAAGATGGAGTGGATAGTTTGAAAGGAGCTTAAAAGTATGTATTTAAATCCCCGCTAATTACATCTAAAGTTCAAGATATACATTATACTTATATTCAAGTAAATATGGTTGCTAACTTTGTTTTTATACTGATATAATATTGATAATAAATTTTCATTATCCCTGTAGACATCTGGTACAGGTAATCCAACTGGTCACTTTACATCACCATATCAATGTATTAATTATAGACCAGCTGAAAATTTGCTTGACTGTATTTACTTGACTAGCCAATTAAAACTAAATTTTATTTTTTGGTATATTGAATTTTGTAAGATCAAATCCAGCTTTTTGTTTAAATTATGAGCATTTATAACAAATTACATAAAGATTTAATAAGATGGAAAAAACATTAACTTATGCTATCTATAAAAATGTATGATCTTTTTAATGACAATCTTTGCTGAAAAATGTCAACTAATCTCTGGTAGACATATGATTGTATTATAAACACCATTTTTAACAGCTTAGATACTAATTAACATCCAATCAAACATAGCAATGTAAAATTTATTTAAACACTGTACAACTTTTAAAATAATAAAGATGGTCATAATTTTAGGGATAATTTGAATGTGTTAAATTGCAAGGTCATGCTCTTTTAATATAACACATTTTATGAATACTTTTGTTTTTAAATATCATTTAAATATGTAAATAACAATTAGTTATTTACATATTCTACAAATATTTGCAATCTTTTAAGATTGCTATAAGCGAACTATCACTTTTAATAATTTATTTATATGTTGAAATATTGAAATTGTAGTTTAATTCTACTGTTTTGTTTTATTATATATATATATATATTCACACAATTAGTGCTTGAATACTGCAACCTCATTACTTATATTTACAAAAAAACAAAGTCTGAATAAAGCAACATAAGAAAAAGATATCTATATATTATAATAGTACAGAAACATACGATAAACCTGGGGTGATGGTGCTCATCATCATCACCAAATAAACTAAATATAAAATTTAATATAAAAAAGGAATGAAATATGGGGAAAGAAATAATCCTAATTAGTACTAGTACTAGTAATAGTACTGACTTTGAGAGATCAGTATGTTGATTATAAGTTCACCAGCATTACTGATAAGAATATACATTTATCAGTATAAATGATCAACTATAAAAATAAATCAACAGTCCATTATGTGATTGGATTTGAAATTGGTCTACTGTAGACTAGTCTAATTATTTAGCCCTTTCCATCTTGGGGCAGCTTATTTAAACATTAATTTGAATGCACAAACTTAAGTGCTAATCCATCAGAACAGATAGCTATAAAACAATAATGCTAGGATATTAAAACATGCTGATCATCATAAATGCTCTGGCCACTCAGTATTATTATTGTGCTGGCTAACTTTAAACTTAATTTCTAATAAATACTAAACTAAATAAAATGTAGTGTATAGACTTCAAAGGAATATACCATTTTCACCAATCAATGGGATTCCCATAAACACTAAGTATAAACTGCTTTTATATAACAGACCATTATGCAGGAATCTAGCTCAGAGAACAAAAGCTCTATAACTGTTACTGAGAGCAAGAGATAATACAACATATAAATTCTAAAAGTATTTTGGGATGAGTAATTTTACTGGAATAATTTTAACAATGTAATTTCAATTTATTAATAACAATTAAAGTAAAATTAAGGTCTACTGAGTATGTCATAAATATATATTCAGCATTGTGATTTTGGTTAATATGCAATTAGCTGTCATATTGTGATTTACCAATACATCATAATAAGTTTACATAAAACACACACACACACATATATATATATATATTAAAAGAGACATGATATTATAATGGGTTTACATAAAACACATATATATTGGCACACATATGTGTGATATAATTTATGAACATATTTGAATTGTCATAAACCTATAAATGAAATTCATTTTGTAGTACATTATTACTGACTCATTTAACATATATGTATGTGTACATGGAAATGTGTGTGAGCACTGATGTTTATATCATATGATATTTTAATTTCTCAAAATAATATAATTATTAAACATATATTTTTCACAATTAATTTTATGTTGAAAGTATATGTGTGTATATAAAAATAATATGAATCTCTTATTAAATTCTTTGATGGACCTTCATGAAAGTTCTTTTTATTTATTAAAAAAAGTAATATCACATCCTTGACCGGCTACTGTTGATTAATTAATTGTCTTTAAAAATACTCCAACAAGTTCCTTTGTTTTCCAATCAAGAAATACTTTTGGAATCTACTTTTTTATATATTATTACTGTCTATGAATCATTTCTTTATTTTAGACTTTCAATTCAAGCAAAAATTGTTTTACTTTTAAATTATAGATTTTAAATGTCATTTTTACTAAATAAATTATTTAAAATAACTCACCAGCTGTGCTTTATATATATATATATATATATATATATATATGATGCTATATATATATATATATATATATATATGATGCTGCATATTTATCTGTGTTTCTCTGCATATAGATACAATATTATATGTATAAACTAATTCTTCAGAAAACTGATGGACTCTCTTGGTAAGCTGTTCCTTTTAAAACAGTAGGCTAGATTATTGTCATTTATGGGAAAAATATAATCCAGGTAACTATTGACATTCAATCAGTTCCATTTAATCAAAAATTGGATAAACTTCAGGCAAGCCAGCCATTTTAATACATATATGGGTTATGAAACAGTGGATGCTGAGTTTTTCTTATACATGAATCCAAACTCTATTATAGCAAACTTGTAGCAGCTGTTAAACTTGCACTGTCTTGCCATCAGTTATATTTTCATGATAGTCTCTCTATGACTGTCAAACTCTAAGAATCCCCCTTACTAATCAATTTTTATCTATTTCATAGTCAGGGTGATGGGAGAAAATAGGTAAGTAAAAATAAGTTTTCCTATCTTAATTGAAAAAAGTTAATGAGTCTTTTTCAATTCAACTTAATCTTTTAAAAAAGAACTTTGTGGAATTTATCAAAATATATGTTATACAAGCTTTAATTAAAAAAGATTTGCTGATCAAAATAGATAGTAAAATTTTATAATTACCAGTATATCTATTGTAACAGGTTTGTTTTAATTTCAAAATCAGAACTAATAAAATATTAATTAGACCATTTTAAATGTTTAATTTATATAAAAAAAAGAAATTTAAAATGATTTAATCTTTAACTGTTATTCCAGGGTAATATAGAAAATATCTACAAAAAAATTTGTCTGTTTATTTCTACTTTTACTTTAAACTTTATATATATATATATATATATATATATATATATATAAATATATATATATATATATATATCACGAGACACATAAGAGTCTCAATATATTGAAGCTATATGGTGTTCTACATAATTGAGAAATGATTTAGTTGTAAGGATGCTAATAAAAATAGTATTCAAAAGTTTAAAAAGATAAAAATAATTGTTTATTATATCATTATTTTTAACCATTAACAATCTTTTGTAGAATAAAAATCTCGAAGTTCAATCTATCCTCTCTGATCTCTAACCTTTCTTCTTCATGTCACATCAGCATACTTTTTTAACTCTTATGCCCATTTCACCTGTGGTTTCTTTCTAGATTTTTAACAATCTCTTGGAAACCAATTTAAAATTTCAGCTGCCCACCTTTTATTTTCTAAAAATATGTGTAGCCTTTCAGTGATATCAGTAGCACCTGTTTATTCTCTTACCCATTTATTTCATTTTTGATCTCTTCTTGTTACTGCTAAAATGCATCTCTCCATTCTTTATTGAGTTGTATGAAGTCTCTCTATTTTGTTAAATGTCCAAGTCTCAGATCTGTAAGTAAGAATTGGTAACACATTTATTAAAAACCTTTATTTTCAAACATGTAGGCATATTTCCGTTTAATATGAAATTATTTTTACCAAAAGCACTCCAAACAATTCTTAATTCTATGATTAATTTTGACTATTATGTTTCGTATGTAGTAATAATCTGACCAATATATTTATAGTTATTAACTTCTTCTAATTCATCATTATCAATCTATATTTTTTTATTTAAAAAAAAATCCATTGAAAATTATTTTAGTCTTTGTAACATTTACTTTTATACTTTCTTACATTTATTTGATAACTCTGGAACCTTTCTTGAAGCACTAAAGCTTTATTTGCGAAAAAAAAAACAAAAACAACTACATTATCTGTAAAATATTGATGACTTAAATAATCTCCATTTATTTATTCCTCTTAGCTTTCACTTTAAATCCACAAAATATTTTTTTCAAAACTGCTGTAAAAAGTGTTGGAGATATAAACTCACTCCATCATTCACCCTTCTCAATGCTAATCATTTTAGAGTCAGTATGTTAAATAATTGTGGGATGTTGCATTTTTATAAATATTGTTCAGAATATGACAATATCCTGGGTTTATACTTTGATGTTCTAATGTTTTAATCACTGAAAAATGCTTATAGAATCAAATTCTTCATAACCTACACATCCAAAGGATAATGACAACTCATATTTATTGGTCTTTTTGCAATACTTGGATATTGATCCATTGTACTAAAACCACTTATATATCTAGCTTATTTTTTTGGTTGGTTAAAATCCAAAGTTGTCTGCAGATGAGTTATAATTATTTTGGTAAAAAGTTTGTATAGAACTGATAAAAGGCTGCTAGATCTGTAATTTCTAATATCTTCTTTATCACCTTTTTAAAATATTAATACTGTAGTCTTCCAAACATCTTATACATTTTTATCATTTAGACATTTGGTATATAACTTTGCCAAATTTTTTCTATTACTTTTTCCTGCTTCCTTTAGGATATTGATTGTAATTTCATCATTAATTGACACTTCTCCTTTCTTCATAAATTTAATTGTATGACTTATTTTGTTATTTAAAATCCTAGACAATTTAAAAAATATAGTAATTGTAGAAGATACTTTTCTTTGTTATTTATTGCTACATTATTCTTGATAAATTTATTCTACATATTTCATGATGTCATCTCTCTTTTTAGCAATAGTCCAACTTTTTTTTCAGAAATGTTTCATACCGATACCAACATGTTGTTTTATACTTTTTAGACTTTTCCTTTTTTTTATCAGCTTTCATTTTTCCTTTACAATTATAGTCTCTTATATCATTATCAACTTTTTTCAAAACATTTTACAAAATTTGAGATATTAAATCTTTCTTAATGCATCATTTTTATCTATTTTTTATATTCCTTTTTTCTTTATAAATTGTCTTGTATCAGTACAAATTTCAATGCTGTTAGTTTTTTGCACCAGACATCTTTGCTGCAGATTTTAAAAGTGTATCATTTATCTTCCTATCAATTTCATTCAATCTGAATCATGTTCAAAATCTGTTAATACATGAAAACGATTTATAAGTTCTAATATAAATTGATTGGAATGTTTCTGAAGATTACAAAAAGCAACTATGAATATTGTTTTTTTTAATAATTTTGTCTCTCTCGTTTTGCATTAATGTGTATTTTACATCTCACTAATTATTGATCACTTCCTAGATTGAATTTATTAAGAATGATATAATCTTGAAATACATATTTTTTGTTAGTCAAAAGATAATCCAATTTTGCTACACTTTCATTTGGTTGCTTCCATGTTCATTTCCATTTAACATTTTTCTCAAAAAAAAAAAAGTCATAAAGTTTTTTTATTTTACTTCAAGTTCCACAATTTTATGACTTCTCTCATTTCTCTCACCATAACCAAATTTGCCTATAGCATTTTCATCATTCAATTGTTTAGCAATTCTATCATTAAAGTTTTTCATAATAATTTTAAAATGTTTTTCCATATAATCATTAAGCCTTTCATATATCCATATTGGTACTTTATTTTCACAATGAAAACTCATTGGATGTTAAACCTGCACTATCTGTATTTGATATCCGGCATTAATTTGAATAACTAATCTTGCACTTTGACTAATAAGGTTCCATTTAATATGAGATCATTCTTCTTCCAATCTTTCTTCACTTGAAAGTGATATGCAGTTGTAAATATCTAAATAATATGTCATCATCAAATAAATAGTGGCATGGATCTACAATCAGGAGATTCTTGCCACCACTAGTTTTTGGTCACCAACCACTGCATTGGCTGATGGCTTTATTGCCTTTTGAATTAAGGGTCATGATTTATTTTGTCAGTCTTGACTTATTTTTGTCTATTATGATTACAAATATCTAATAAAAAAAAATCATTCACTCACACACATTCATTCTGGCTTCAAAAAAACTCAACTGATTACAATTAAGAGCTATCAGACAACTGAAAAAAAGGCTATGTTGTTTCTTGATCTTAAACTAAGGAGTAAATAGCCAATAAATCTCCATGCTGTCTATTGCATTTTGGTTAGCAGTCCATCCAGGTTTGTATACTATATAAATAATCACATAGTAATGACACTGCAATGATAAAAATGTATGGAGTGGACAATTGATATTTGTCCTGCTGACAGTTACAATTTCTGTTTATGTATTATAATTATAATCAGTTTGATTTTTAAGCTTGAACAATTTAGCATCATTCATACATAAATAATATATTCATCAATCCTTTAAGATCAAGTTTCAAAATCAAAACGATTATAATTAAAACATACTAAATAGAAAATTCTGATTGTTATTTCTGTATCGATATCCAGGTGTGTTTTTTAAATATACTTTTCAGCAGATAAGCATGTTACATAAAGTAGATGCATAGTAAGACATTGGTGTTGGACATTATTGGGAGTTATAATAAGCTTTACAGAGAAGCTTGGTGAATCTTAAAGATTAAAGTACTAATTATTTAATTGCCATCTTCTGAATAGAAGTAGTCATTCAGGGATAATGCAGAAATGCTCAGAATTATTTTTGTTTTAATTTACAAGTTTGTATAACATTGTTGTATAACCTCCAAATCGTTGATGAAATTTTAAGATAAAATAAATAATATATAATATGGAAGAAAATTATGACTTTCCATTTAAAATGAGTTAATAGAAAATAAATAATATATGATGGTTAATGAAACCTTGGTATTTTAAATAAGTTCTCTCCTTTGTCAAAAACAAACATTCTATTATAAGTCCCTAATGAATGTATTTAATATCTTATAAAAATATAAATTTACAAATTCATATGGCATGATGAATTATGAAGAAGATGTGTATTCTTTTCTGAGGCCACATATAGAATTTAAAAATAAATTGATATTAAATATTTATCATATTTACATCTTGAGTTAAACCACTAAACATCACATGATCATTATTTCTTATGCAAGCACATTATTGTTATTAAAACAGGAAAAACTATCCCTACATTAGTGCCACTCAGTGCCAACCAGAGTAATCAATGGATGCCAGAAGGCTTGTGCATAAAATCCCTATCTAGTGCCTTCTCATTCAATATACTCAGACTAGTTTCTGGATTGTAGCCTTTGTCAGTGAGGAGCTTCAGGTATTCTAAGAGTGTGACTGAAAGTAAGGGTGGTATTCCTCAATATCTACAAAAAATATCAATGTCCAGAATAAAATCATGTTAGCTGATAGCTTTATATCAAAATACAGTATAAACAAATCCACATTAGGAATAATAAGACAAAGGCAAAGTAAATGATGGCATAAAATCAAAAAATATGTATGTCTAAGAGCAATAAATAAATTAAGATTTTATCGCTAGTTATAAAAATAATGAGAATGGGCACTCAAGAAAGAACAACAATAATAAAGGGATTTACCTTAATAAAGGATTAGATGCTTAAATACAAGATAATAAATTATATAATTCACTAGAAAAAATAATGCAAGAGAGAAACTAAGCTTCAGTCTCATTAAAATATACCCTGGCAAGACAAAAATATAATCAATATAAGAAAGAGACTAATGTTCAATCTCTTTTAAAAATAACAACAACAAAGTGATGTGTAAAATTGATAAAATAATAACTAGTGCTAAACATATCTTAATAAAAATTATGACATAAAATAAACAATAAATATATATATATCAGATTCTACCTCTGTCAGCCTTTGCATGTGCATTCAAAAGTAAGTAACTTCATGATATATAACACATTTAAAATATAGCACTATCAAGATAACAATATTCTGAGAACTTATAATAAATATACATCATAAATGAATTATAAAAATTATACCAAATAAAATGTATAAAATAATAACAATACATAGCATTTTACAATATCATGAATATTTAAACTTAATAAGTATAGGGGATTTGAACTCGGATTTTCAAGCACCCTTCAACTATCCACACTATCTCATACAACTGATACACATGAAAAGTTAAAATTTTATAACTTTTAGGAATGCATCTCAAATATATACATTATATATATATGACTAAATGAGCAAGATGGGATATTGGGTTTAAACACAGGTTAGTAGATAGAACCAAGAAGCTCAATCTTAAGCTAAGATTGACTGCTTCACTATAAAACTTGACATTTAGCTTTAAAACAAAGCTGAAGATCATAAGACACACATAAACATATATATATATATATATATATATACAATATATATATATATATATATATATATATATATATATTGTAATGGAAAAATGACTCATCAAATTTAATCATCAGTTAACCACGCCCTAATAATAGCACACCATTTATAATGGAATGACTACAGCATATCATACACATATACTGATAAAAGAATGCCCAAAACATTGGAAGGCTATTTGTAATAAATTGTCTATAAGCCATAAATAAAAAACTAATATGGCCTAAATTGTTGAGTGGCATTTATAATGGAAAATACAATTTGAAATTCTATATGTAATGAACAATCATTAATTGACTAAACCTCATGATGACACAATATTTATAATGGAATAGGTTATCTCTTAAATTATTTAATTTATAAATTCAATCTATAAATTGCACCATTTATAATGGATAGCATATGTTATAAATAAAGAAAAGATTTGGATGAGATATATCTATGAGGCACCCATAAATTAACCAAGCTTCATAGTAACTTGCCAATTATAATAAAATGTATGTGCCATGCAAGAAAAAAATAACATATCTTCCATCATTCAACTCAATATAAATATGATACATATAAGAAGTGTAATATATATATATATATATATATATATATCATGCTATATTAAAAAAATACATATAAGAAGTGTAATATATATATATATATATATATATATATCATGCTATATTAAAAAAAAAATTGCCTCAAAATGAATATACTAAAATATACTATTACTATGGTTAACTATATAAAATAAACCTAATAATATAGAGCATTGACTAGAGTATGTTACTGATTAGTTCTTAGGGTTAACTTAACTCACAATTAATTATATACCAAATATAACTTGGAACAAAAGGAATTTTATTGTATCCAAAATATATTTATATTCATAATTAAAATTACCAATAATTTAATATTTTCATATCTGCTAGCTTGTGGAACTGATGTACTAGAAATAGAGAAAAAAAAAATTAATAAATCTCAATTAAAACTCAAAATCATTCTTTTATATAAAACAAATGACATAACTTTATTTCAAAATTGCGATTTTAGATTTATATAATAGCATAAATACACACACACACATATATATATATATATATATATATATATGCAAAACCATAAAACAATACAGTACTAGATTAAATTCAAAATTTTACCAAAATCCTTACACAACCATGGTTTCATCTACTACAAATAGACCTTCTCAAGTGAAAATCAACCTAAAGGAAAACATATATATATACAAACAAACAAACCTTCCCATAATTCATTTCAAACTCCACCTTCCCTTAATATCAAAAGAAGTCTTCATAAGATTGATAGCCTCAGAATCAAGGAGTTTTATCATCAAAGTCTCCTTTATTCTTCTTTTTAACTCATTCTTTTCATAAAAAATAACCGAAGCATTGTCAAACAATATTCTATGACCTGTATTCAATTCATGAATATATAAAGCTGAGTTAAGATACCTATGTTTAACTCTACTTATATGAACCTTAACCCTTTCATTAAGGCTAAATTTACTCTGGCCTACATAAAATTTACCACAACTACATGGAATTTTATAAACAATACCAGGAATAGACCTACTATCAATAGACTGCTTTGAACCATTAAGTAATGAATTCAAATCAGAACCTTTCCTCCATGCAACCTTCTTTCCACCTAACAAATGACTATTCCTATAAACCAAATTATAAATTGATGCTTTAAATGGTAAAGACATATAATCATCATCCTTACCAACAAAATTCTTATCATCCAAATCACGACTATAAACATTATTATTAAATACCACTTTTTTAATAAAATCATGACTATAACCCAATTCTACATATTCAGCAGCAAATTGACTTTTTTGAATATCAGCATCATTATTAAAATTATTAAGCCTTCTATTCCGACAACAAAAATTCAACAAAGACATTTTTTTATGTATAAAAGGCTGATAACTATCAGGCCTAATCATATTTCTCAAATTTTTAGGTTTTATAAAATGACTACAAAACAAAACATCATTAACCTTCTCAACATTTAAATCTAAAAACTTTAATTTTACAAAATCAAAACCACCCCCCTCAATTGTAAACTTAATACTAGAATCAAAACCATTCAATCCACATAAAAACTCTTCTAATTTCTCTTTCTGAATAACAAACAAACAATCATCAACATACCTAACAAATAATTTAATAGAACATGAAAACATATTAATAATACTACACTCCAAATAATCAATATAGACAGCACACATCAATGGAGAAATGACATAACCAATAACCCAACCTTCTCTAATCTTATAAAACACATCATTAGACATAAAATACATTGAATCCTCTAACAGCAAAAGCAAATCATGAAAAACCTTAATCTTATCTGCAGAAAAACATTCTATTTTTTTTAAAATTGAAAGAAAAACATCAATACTTTTTAATCTATTAACCGATTGGTACATATTTTCAATGTCTAAACTACCAAAAACACAATCATCATCCAAAACAAAAACATTTATTTTCTTAAAAGCTTCAAAGGAAGAAGAAACACAAAATTGACCCAGTTTTATATAATCCTTAAAATATCTTATAATAAATTTTGATATTTTATCAACAATTCCTCCTGTAAAATCAAAAATACATCTCAAAGGAAAATTATCTTTATGAGACTTCAAATTAAAGAAAACCTTTGGAGCCACAAAATCACTAGGGTAACAATTTAAATAAGTAGCTCTATCAAAAATCTTTTTATTTTCCATAACTTTCATAATCTTAATTAATTTAGATTTTATTTTTTTACCAGGATCAGAATCTAAAATAGCATATTTTCCATTATTTAATTCTAAAGAAACTTTACTTTTAAAATCAATATTATTTAACAATACAAACCGGCCACCTTTATCTTCTTTTAATAATACAACATCATTGGCTTTCAATCTTTTTTTAACAAAACTAATTTCCTTAGGGGCAAAAACAAATTTTTCTCTTTTAAGTAATTGACTATTCAAAATAACCTGTAAAGACATTTTATTTTCATCAGAAATATTACTACTACTTTCAATTGCAGAAACAAAATCAAAAATTAAACTTCTATTAGCAAACGGAACAAAGCCAGGACCCTTAGCTAAAATAGCCAAATCAGATGCATTCAAAATATAATTTGACAAATTTAAAACAGATGAAGCATCAGGCCTATTTTTATAAGACCCAAATCTAAACTCTTTTCCTTTCACAAAACTTTTATTTTCAGCCTTTCCAATCAACCATTTAAATTTCTTGAAATACTTATTATTATAAGTGATTTCACACTTACTCCTAAACCACTTTAAAAAAGAATTTAAAACAGAATAATTAAAATTCCTTCTAAAATCCAACTTTCTTCTAAACATTTTATAACTATCAATTAAATTAGATAAACTACTCATAATCTGTATAATAAATTGTTTAAGAATAAATCTTTTAAAATTTAGAATAAAATCACAATTAGAAAATAAAACCAATTTCCTATCCAATTTAATATTACATGAATTAGGAAACACATTGCAAAACCTACAAGACTTAAGAAAATTAACCTGAGCCTTTAAAGATTCAATTCTATTAGACATATTAATTAACTTTTTTATTTCTAAAATTTCTACACAAGAAAAATTATCATACAAAATCTGCCACATACTGAAAGAAAATTAATAACTATACCAAACAAAATAATACAAATAATAACAAACAAATAATACAAAATAATACAAATTAATAATACAAATACACAAAACAAAACAAATAAAATATAAAATTCACTAAACTATAAAACACTATTCAAAATATTAAACAGTACACCTAATTAGAAAACTAAAACTGCCTAACACTATAATTATCTAATAAAACTGCCACATACTAAAAGAAAATTAATACCTATACAAATACAAACAAATAATAATAAGTAATAAACAAAAACAAAAAAATTAATAATAATAATAATAAAAAATAATATTACAAATACACAAAACAAAACAAATAAAATATGAAATTCACAAAACCATATATCACTATTCAAAATATTAAATAGTATACCTAAATAGAAAACCAAAACTGTCTAACACTATACTAGCAAAAAATAAAAATGCAAAACCATAAAACAATACAGTACTAGATTAAATTCAAAATTTTACCAAAATCCTTACACAACCATGGTTTCATCTACTACAAATAGACCTTCTCAAGTGAAAATCAACCTAAAGGAAAACATATATATATATATACAAACATAATAATGGTTTTGTTTTTCAAATACTCAATTTTTTATATGTAAATCAAGTGCCAGGTTTAACAATAACACTTATAATTTGCAGTTTATATTCACATAGAAATTGTATAAGCTATTATGAAATTAAATAAATATACAAATATATAAAGAAATTGTAGATACTGATTAAATTAGTAATTTAGGTTATAGATGTATTTTCTAACTATATTTTTTTAATAACTACTAATTTAAAGTAGAAAATAACTAAATGACTGAATTAAGTAAATATTAAATGGATTCAATGAATGGGCCATTTATCAGAAGTCATTTATACACACATAAGTTATAAATTGAATGTCCACATAATGTAAATCATCTAAATCAACATTTAAAAATAACTAAGTGATTTACCCCTCCATTGGAAAAGTTCTGGATGATCATAGCATATACATAACATGTGTGGATTATACCAACTGGCAATATGCTTATAAATTCAAACCTTTACAATTGCAAAATATTATTGGTTGGTTTGTGAATGATTACAAATCATGATAGCACAAAAACACACACATTCTTACACTTTAAAGCACTAACATAACTGATTGCATCCTGAAGGAATCATATCCTTCAAACAAACTTATCTTGACATTACATATTAAAAATATAAACAACCTCACTTACTATGGTGGAAAATTTAGTTTTAATTAAACTCATGAGTGATAACCCTCAAAAAGAAAACTCTGCAGTGCAACTAGCATAAATATATTAAAAGCATGGTGCCTTCCAAAATAACACCTACTTTTGAGGCAAAATAGGATGCCTGGACCTTTTTCTCAGTGCATCAGGAAAATATATGGAGACCAAAATCAACAACAATAGGTACCTGGAAATATGTGATTACAATCACTAGAAACATAAGCACTATCAACGCACAGACAACTGCAATACAGATAAGGAATTTATTTGCTCCATCCAGCACAATAATAATTTTATTAAATAAGGCATGACATACTAAGGCCATGCTACAACTAACACTACCAAGATAAAAACTTTACAATAGTTGGCTAAAGTTATAACCATAATTTTAATCTCAGTAAACAATAAGTAATGTCTGCACCAACAAATAAATTTAAAAGTCAATTGACTGAAATATAAATAAAGATAATGTCTAGCATATGAAATATTGGCACAAAGATATAATGCACACAAGTATGGAATATTAAATATTTTAACTTATGAGAATTAGTGGACATGAATAAAATGCAACCAGATTGTGTGAATAATAATTGAAGAATTAAGATAATTATTAAATGATATAATTCATAAATACAGTTCTATAAAATTTGTATATTTATACAACTCCTATGCAATGAAATATAATTTATTGCTTTCCAATTTAAATTGACAAATGACATTTATTATTTAGTATACCTGTATGCAAATGCGAATAAAAAAATATATATATATATATATATATTTATAATTACAACATATTCATGTAGTTTAAGTATAAAATGTTTTTAAAATAAATAAACAAATATATATATTAAAATCTACTTTCATCATTCTTAAGATTTTAATATTCAAAAGAAATTTACATGTTAGTTTCCAATTATTTCAGTTGTATATTCTTTCATAAAGATATATTTAAATGTTACAAAAAATAGACAAAAGAAACATAAATTTTAGTTACCATCTAATTGCTTTAGTGTCCCTTCATTTTCAATTCAGCCAGTTATTTCAAGCACTTTCACTTATTTTATTCTTCCTAAAAATGGCTCGAAGTGATGTTAAAATATGTACATATTATCAGTGAATTAATAGATTTGTTTCTTGTTGTTAAAACAATTGATTTCAGTCATTTCCTTGATATTCAATTATGTACATGGTTAAGTTGAATATTACTTTGGATTATTAAGAAATTTGGAAGTTATACTATGATATATAAATACAATTATAAATAGCTGTTTTTTAAACTTATCTATGAACACCGGTTTACTTTTAGGTTTTATGTTTCATGAAGTTCCAATAGTGATAGATTGGCATGAGGAAGAGGCAGATCACCCCAAATGATAAAGGTTGAACTTAGCAAATCATCTTTAGTACTAAACCTTAATCCAATAATTATTGTAATGAGATTTATAATAAGAATTTGGGGAAATGACAAACGAAAGTTATGTCTTCTTCCTTCCTTTGTTTTTATTAACTAATAATAATGATGATTATGTTCTGCATTTCCCAAGCAATTTCTTTTAGCCTATTGTTGTAAATTCACATGCAGTTTTAAGATTTCCAACACTGTTTGACTATTAGTTTTAAAATGTTTTTTTTTTTTTTTTAAATAACACAACAAATAATGTCAATAATAATAAAAAATATATCATAAAAATTTATTTTAACAATCTATTAAGTAAATAAACAAATAAATAACCATAACAATAATATAACATTTTAAAACAATTTTTTTAAAAACAAAATACAATTAAATTACAACTGGCAACATAAATATCATAGTTAATAATTATTTATAAATACACACTCATCTTTATATATATATCCATTATAATGATCTATCTCAAAACAAAGCATATCATAATAAATAAATAAATGTAAACCAAATAATAATAAAAACCTATTTACAACTCCTTAAGCAAAAAAAAAATAAATCACAGAGATTTTTTTTAAAAAAAAACTATTCTGGGACTATAAATGAAAAGAAAGGAAAGGAAAGGATGGATTCTCCATCCTGTACAATATATATATAATCAAAATTACCCCAAATACACAACTCAATCAAACTAGCCACACAAAAAAAAACAACAACACAAAAACAACAAAACTGTAAAGTACAACCAAATGGTTTTACTGCAAAAACAGACTTCTCAAGTGTAAAAGCATAAAGCTAAACTAATCAATAAATAATCAAAATCTTAAATGTAACACAAAAAACTATAAAAAGCAATAGTAACAGTACGTCTATTATTTATTGCATATGGATTTAGAACATCTATAAATGTAATTAGAATGATTTTTAAAATACCACTATTTTAAATCGTCATTATATTTTAAATATTGTAGTATTTATTATTTCAATATAAACATATTGAAACAATTTTTTTTAAATTATAATTTAACTGTGTAGTATAATTCAATGATGTGAGTGATGAATTAGAAAGTTAAAGATTTCTGAATTTAAACTCAACCAATCGCATAGGTTCTTGAATAGACAAAACTTTTCAAGAAATTATTATATAATTATAAATTACAATAGAAGTAACTTTATGCTAATAAGTGCAAAAATAAACATTTTATATTAGATTCAGAATAATTTTATTTTATCCAACTAAATGAGTTCAAATTTACAAATTGAATTATTTTTTTTATTATGATACTTGTACTACGATATAATTCCATATAAAATGAAGTCTATCAGATCTTTTAAAATGACATTATTTACACATATGAAGATGTTACTATACTAATTTTGTAAATATTTAATCTTATACACAAATCTTAGTACCAATAAAGATAATTTTTCAGCATATGTTGCTAGACGGATAGATATCAAACAGGGAATAAATCTTTAAAATACTTGATTTTATTTTTAAAATTGTTTGTTGCTAAAAAAAATATTAAGAAAGAGATCAAAAAAATTTGAAATGTTTGAAGCTGACTGTCTACAATTGATTATAGAAAAATCATAAAAATTTCTATTAAACATCTGATATTAAAAACTAAAAAGATAGAAAGAGTATAAAGGTTTACAGGTCAGTTAAAAAATCATCAAAATTCAATAATATGAATTTAATCTTTAAATATCATTGATAATATAATCTGGAAACAAAAAATATAAAGAATAAATATTTATATCTTCTTATATATGTATATAATATAGATAAGCTAAATAGAATATCTGATAAATACATAAATAGTTGGTTAATTACATTGGTAGTTACATGGATAGATAGGTAGATAATAAATATGTACATATAACAATAATGACATAGGTCAATAATAAGATGGTGTAGCAGTCTATTCACTAGCTTTATCTAATAGTTATCTACTTTCTGGATAGGAGATGATGAGAGATGATAAGATAGAAAGCCATGACTTGTTTGTCAGCAAGAACTTTTAATTGGACAATGATTTGAAGGAAATTATAATTTATATGGATTACTATCATTATTTTATGAAGTTATAAAATTCCCTTCTTCTTACGAGAATATCTGAAACATTCTGTTCTTTTGTTAAATCATATTATGTTTATACAGAGGTTAAAATATGGTGTGAAGCGAGTATAATATCTTTCTATTTTTACATTGCTCAGCTTTAGCTACAGCAATACTGTAAAAATGTAAACATTCTTACTTTCTTTGTCATGAAAATATTAATTTGTTAACTGTTACCTAATTCTTTTGTTCATTCTTTATCAGATGTTTTACTCTCTTGGTCATTAATCTTAACTCTATCACAACAACTTAGAACTCTTTTAGAATTATTATATAACAGATCTATTTACAAAATAAATTAATAATAATTCAAAATATAGGTAAATGTAATATGGTTATAATAAGTTCATTATGTATTGCTCAAATGCATAATAACAAAGTTTACTATATCATGTAATTGATTATTTCCTTCTGTTTTTATCTACAGTTAATATTGAATAGTAAATATGTCATCTGACCTTCATTATAAATGGCTTAAAAGTTTAAAATCATTCTCTCTTCTTTAAATTATTTATTATTGATACATTGTTTAAATTCCCTAATATCTATCTTTACTAATATGAACATATAAATTATTACTCATTAACTTATGTCATGATGTTTAGTTTCTTATTATCTTATTTAAATTAATATTAATCTTTACTGAATTGTTATAAATATTGTTTGTGATATACTGACAATGATGGTTTATCAAATCAGCCATAACCTTTTCATGTAAATTTTTATGTGATTTACTATATCTTTGGAATTTATATATAAAAAAATATTGTCTCCCTATACTAATACTTCTCATTTTGAAGTTATCTTTAATGGACAGACATGAGACTTACGGACTCTGCAAATTTATATGTGATAATAAAATTTTCTTTTACAATACTAAAAAATGTCCCTAGACAATTAATTGTTAAAACATACTACTGATACATTTTAAATAATTAAAACACATAAGCAGAGAAAATAAAATATATTAAGTCTATTCTTGGCCATCTGGTAAATATTAACGAAAGATTTTTCATTTCGATATTAATTTTAATTAACATTTGTCTTCTCTCATCTAACTACAGTCATATATCATTTTCTCATTATTATACCATTAGTGACTTATAAATTTTTGTTTTTCCTTTAGTGCTTAGAATATGCTTTTGAATGGTATTTTATTAATACAAAAGTCTAGTGAAAAATGATCTTATGTAATAAAAAAAATTGAGTATGTGAACTTTGTATAATCATTTTAAATATTCAAAAAGTTTGAAAAATTAGATTAGCTATCATTCTTATTTATATCATTAATTAGATGTATTACCAATGTATGCATATGACTCATAAAAAATAAGTAAAAGAATGTATTTATTTGATTTAACCAAATGAGTCAGAAAATGTTGCTGAAACAGGCAAAACTTTTCATACAGTAGTGCCACTTAGTGCAAGCCAGAGTAATCAATGGATGTCATAAAGATTATGCATAAAATCCCTATCTAGTGCCTACTCATCGAATATCCCTAGACTAGTTTGGCTTTGGTCAGTAAAGAGTCTTGGATATGAGAGCACTGCACCTAGACATTTATTGATTACTCTGGCTTACACTGAGTGGCATTGCTGTATAGAAAGTTTTGTTGTTTTAACAATAGTTATAAGCAAGCATAAGAAATGATGATCATGAGATGTTTATGTTCCTGAAATTATATCATAGATAGTCAAATATTGTCAGAAATTTATCAACCTGACATATTTCCAAATTACACTTAGTTTCTAGCTAAATTATTTGTTTTTTATATTAATAATAATAATGATGATGATACTAATAATAATAATAATAATAATAATAATAATAATAATAATAATAATAATAATAATAATAATAATAATAATAATAATAATAATAATAATAATAATAATAATTGTATTGTATTGTCGGCTGTTCAATTAGGATGTCATATGATGTTAGAGAACTCAATTTTCAGGTTTAAATAAACTATTTTTTACTTATTTTTATTGCCTGTAATTAAATTCTAAAGTTTTTCGCTGTTAAATATACCATTTTATATTTAAATGCTGCATGTCATCTACATATATTACACTTGCCCTATTTTAATTTAATTTTTGACTATTGTTCAGTATTGTGATTTATTTTATTCTAAAATGTCTTTTGTTAACAAAGATATGTCAACATTATGCTATTATTTTTTTTCTATTTAGTACTATGTTTAATGTTAGATAATTTATTTTTACTTAATTTTATAGAGACTATGTCATTGGTTGTATCTTGTGTCACTAATATCTAAGCATTACATGAATTAGTTCAATGGTAGAGTGACAGATTCTAGAACTCAAGTCTCTAGTCCACTTTTCTAGCTTAGGTCATTCCTAGTATTTAGTCTTTTTATAAACTCTTGGCAACATTTCATTTGTTATTACCGCCTATTACCTAATTTATTTATAGAATTTGTTAAAGTTTAGCTGACATTTGTTTTTCTAATTATAGGAAATACGATTTTTTTCCATCATATTAAACACATTCCCAAATGGCACATTAAAGTCATTTTAACTAATGATGATTTATTTGCCCAAAATACCTTGTTATTATTCTGATTTTTTTGGTGCTGTTTATGATGTAAATTTTTTTTTTACAATTTGTAACTTGCTTTTGATAAATGATCTCTATTTAAAACACTTTTCAGAAAATACTGTGTAGCTAACTTCAGTTTAGTGAATTGTAAAAAAATACACAATTAAATGATTAGTGAATTGTAAAAAAATACACAATTAAATGATCAGAAAGATTAAATAATGTAAAAAAGCAACAAAATTTGTAAAATAACAAAATTCAACTGATAAGAAAATGATGAAAGCCACCCCTCCCCCCTACACATATATTAATAACATATTCTATTGTCATAAGCCTGGAATGACACAAACCAATTACTAATCAGTTACCAATATAGTATTTGTTTTTTTATGTAGTACATTGACTGTTTTGTTATAATTTGACATCATATTTATTATCATTACCTACTTTATAGTCTATTTAAGAGCTTATACACAGATAAAAAGTGGATTTTTTATTTGAATGTATTTAGCTTTGATAGTAAATCGCATTGTTGGATACTTTATCAAAACTGTTTGGTGAATAATTTATTAATAATAATATAAATAAAAAAAACTGATATTTAAGTGTTTAGACTAATACAGTTTATGCCAAAATGTACTTTACTATTTAGAGACTTGCAGATATCAATAATATCTGTTCAATTATATATTTTCTGTATAAACTGTTAATGTTAGAACTATATGGATATCTAAAACTACAATTACTTAGAAAATAAAAAAATAGGACACTTATGAAATAATCCTGTTTGTAGAATGTCTTTAGAGAGCTAAACAGTTGTCAAGTCAACAGCATCATGTATTTATCCAATTAATAAATCTCATTAATATACCAATAAAACATTAACAAATTAATGTAGCAGAAGTAATGAGAGAGATTAATAAGGTGAGGTGTCTCTTAAAGATTGTATTGGATAATATATAAAAATATGAAGTGATAATGAAAAATAAAAATATATTATGAACAAATACAAAGAAACAAAAAATTAAGATATACTATAAGAAGTTGAAAGACATAGATTAGCAAAATGATTTTAAAAAAAAACACCCATGAAAATTAAATAATAAAAACAATGAACTTTTATGAAATTATATTAAATATAGAAAATATCAAAGTACTACTCAGCTTAGAGCCACCTAGACTAAACCTAAGACATTAATATTAATTGGTTAAGAGAAGTTAAACTTTTTAAGCATTTGAAATTCTAATTCATATTATAACTAAAAAAAGGATCAGTATGTAAAGATGAATGTTAAGTTTAATGGTATATGAATAAAATGTTATACAGTATATAGAGCTCACAAATAAGTTTTTAACAAGCTTTGTAGAATATCCCCAATCCCATATCGCTTTCTGCTACTGAGGCCAGTAGCAGAAACCAGGCTGGGGGTGGGGATATTCTACAAAGTTTGTTAAGAGCTTATTTGCCAGCTCTATATTCAACATTTGTAATAAAGGCTTGTTAAATTAGATCATGTGACATATGACTTGATATCTTTTGTAATTGTATTATTGCTAGTAAGGCTTTGGTGATTTTATATTGTTAAAGTTATTAATATATGGTGTATCTGAATTTGGTTGAGACCCACATAGCTATTTAAGTTAGATAGCTGGATTGGAAGACATGAATGTCTGAAAATTTCAGATTTTTTATTTAATAATTATCCATTAGATAAAGTGCTGGGCTTGTCCTGGTATTTTTTAATCTAATGCTTGAATATCCTAGCACCTCACTGAGGATGCCAGTAGCAGTAACCAGTCTGGGGATATTCTGCAAAGCTTGTAAAGAGGTTATTTACAAGCTCTATATATAACATTTGTAATACAGGCTGGTTAAGTTAGGTCATGTGACATACGTCTTGATTTCCTTGTAATATCTTAAAATAAGTAGCATTGAGTTGGTGGTCAAGTATGCTATTAATATATTTATTATAATTGTGATCTGGGTTCAAATTTGTACTAAGCAAACAGAAAGTTTTTGAATGCTAATAGGTTTATAATAATATCCATATAGCTGGTTCTCAGACAACCCAGATAATTATGTAACGTTAATTTGAAAATAAGTTTCTAGCTATTTCTTCTGGCTAAAGTGTAAAATAAGGATGTCAGACTATGCAAATCCTCATTACTCAACAATTAGCAAATCTGGAAAATAGTGTCTGTTCCTTGATTATTGTCCATGAAAACAAATAGTCCAAAAATCAGGTAAATGAGATTGTGAATCTCACTTGAATTGTTTTCTTGAATATAATATTACTATTGATTAGTAATATTTATAATAACTTTTAATAAAAATAAAGATTTGATCGAAATACATAAAAAAATTAATCAATGTTTTTTTTTTAAATTATAATTTTGTAAACTCATATCTTTTTCTATAAATAATGTGTAGGGTTTTGCCTTTCAAGAAAGTATACGTAAGTTTGTAAGATCGTTTTTTTTTAAATTTTTCCTTAAAGCAATATCATGAATTAATTGAATAAAAAGTACAATATAATGCTTGCATAAAATATTTTGATTATATGATGTATTTGATTTTTAAATTAAATTAAAGTGTCTATCAGAAATTAATATTTTTTTAATAAGAGAATTATATTAAGGGTTTTGAAAACAATGCTGTTGTAATTCTGGACATTGGTATTATATTTAAAACTTTACCTTATATTTGTAAATAATAATTTTAAAAAGTAAAAGCTGAAAAATATATTATAAGCATTTGCAATAAAACTTTAAAAACTTTTATTCAGACATGTATTTAAATAAAACATACCATACGTTCCATTCTAATTAAACACATTTAACAAAAAAAATGTAAGAAATTAAGTAAATAAGTTAAAATTTCACCTGAAAATTGTTCCAGATATGCTGTTGTTACTTTAAAAAGCTTGTGTGATTTGATTTCTTAGTATGAAAATGATCTTTATCACTGATTGGGAAAAAATGGAATTATTCAGGATGGCAGATAAAGAACTTAAAATTCAAAACAGTCAATAAATTTTAATAGTACTAATGAATCCCACGTTTCTGTCAAAACTGAAATCTATACTATTAAAGAAAAACTACAACCATTTAGAAAATCCTTTCAAGTGTTTACAGATAAAAATGATGCAAAAAAAAAGTACTTTTGAAATGATTAAAAGAGTGCTACAAAAGAACAATAAAATTTACTTACATCCAAAGAATAAAAATAAAATACATATTCATAATATCTGATATTTTTTTAAAAAAAATGCATAGAACCCGGTGGAAGAACTAATAAATGACCATAAGGTCATTATGATTCACACTGGGTGTCACTATTGTATGGAGATAGTTGCTATTGCTTTGAAATGGTACAACTTGGAAGAAAAATCAGTACATACCATTGTAATGCTCATGATCTGGAGTTCAAATTCAGTGGAAAGTTGTATCAGATTTCAATCAAGCATATAATAATTGTAGTAAATATAGCTAGTGATTCAAACATTAAATAATTAATGATTTCTTACATACATCATGTGATTTAATTTAATAAGCTTGTACTATAAATGTTATATAATGAGCACGAATCACTCTTAATTTGCTTTTCCAAATATCCTTATCCCCAGACCATTGTATGACCATTTTTTCTTGCAATTATAGTTTGTTCTTGAAGCTTTGGTGATGTTATATTGCTAAAGCAGTTAATATATGGTGTATTTGAACTTAGTTCAGACCCATACCATTATTTAAGTTAGATAACTGGATTTGAAGATATATAGATGTCTGAAAATATCTGATTTTCTGCTTAATAGTGAACTATTAGATAAATGCTGGACTTGATCTGATATTTTTAGACCTAATATCTGAATATTCTAGCACCTCACTGATGACAACCAGCAGCTAGAAAACAGTCTGGAGATAAGGATATTCAGAAAAACTTAAGAGCTATTCACACTCATTGTATAATATATGATTTCTTAGATATTCACAACTAAAGATAAAACAATCAATTCTTGCCATTTGTTATATGACTAGTCTTCTTCTTCATTGTTTATCTGTGAGGAAAGAGGATTAAAGAAGATTTTACCATGCAATATTTAGTGACTCTTTCTCTTTCATATTAAATATTTAATAAAGAATGTTGAAAGTATTATAATTCTGCATTCACATATATTTATTTTTTGATTTACTTCTAAAGTTACGCAAGTATTATTGTGAAAAAAAAAATCATTATTCTTTAAAGTTTTTTTTTTTTTGCTGTATCTGATATTCGTTAATGGTGTCGTTTAAAATTCTGAACCACTCAGATAGAATACAACCTAGAAATTTTTGAAGAATGTTTTAATTTTTCATAGTTTTTTTTTTTTTTTTGGCTAATAGATAAATTTTGAATTAAACAATACTGTATTAATTTAAATTGGAACTTCTATAAATTATGTTCTCATTGTTTAATTATAAATTAGCAATTATTAATTTCAGTTATCATTTATAGCAATTGTGTATCAGATAATATACATATATAGTGGATATTGCATTGAAAATTTAATTTTGTTACGTTTAATATAAATTAATTTAGCATATGAATTTATTTAGACAACTTAAGTTTTAACAAAATATCATTATTATTCTGTAGAAATTCCAACCAGAATATAATGACTTTATGAAGTACTTGAATTCTACAACTTCAGATCTAGATTTGATGGATATTAATTATGTATTACATAATTTGTTTGTTTCCATCTTCATAGTTAATCAGTAGTTAAATTCCATTTATAAAATAAATGAGTGCAACGTGCATGTGTTATTCTGATTTTGATAATAAACTGCAATAATATCTAGATAAATCAAATTCACCTGAGTTTATTGTTGGCAAAAGAAATTGATTTGTAATCTCATACAAAATCCATTTTTATGCAAAAAAAATTCCAATCATTTGAAAAAATACTTGATTGAACTTCCAAACAAGGGATATCATTTAAAACAAATTTTAGTTGGCAAAACTAAAATTTGAGTTATCATCAAGTCGATTCTATTTATCACACTTTTATACATTTTCTATGCGGGAACTATTATTCAAATTTCCAGTTGAAAAATATATGAAAGAGAAATAAATCACTACAAAGAAATAAACTTGAATTCTCATAGTATAGTTGATTAAGCAACCAGAAGATTAGTATAGCTATTTTTTTCTAAACAAGAGTACTGTATTCAAACAGGCAAAACTCTCCATATGTATTGCCACTCAGTGCAAGGCAGAATAATCAATAAATGCCAGAAGGCTTGTGCATAAAATCCCCATCTAGTGCAACCTCATTTAAATATCCCCAGACTAGTTTTTGGCTTGTGGCCTTTGTCAGTGAGGAGCCTTGGATCTGAGAGCATTGCACCTAGATCTTAGGATCTAATGCAACCCTCCAGAAGCCACCCTTTATCTCTACTTAACTACAAACTATGAGTCTTAAATTGAAAACACTATAATATTTTCAAGCCAAGACTCTTCACTGATGCAGACCACAAGCCAAAACCTAGTCTGGGGATATTGGATGAGTAGGCACTAGATGGGGATTTTATGTGCAAGTCTTCTGGCATCCATCGATTACTCTGGATTCCACTGAGTGTTAATACGCATAGATAGTTTTGCCTATTTTAATAACAGATAAGAGCAGCATAAGAAATAATGATCATATGATGTTTATTAGCACTGTATTCCACAGTAGAATATGTTATCACTAAAGAATCCATTTATGAAGTACTTGCATCACAACCACCAAAAATGCCAACAATAATTTCAAGAATATTGTTTCTAAAAATTATTTTAAAATCTAGCCATATATAAAAAAGAAAAATAAGTTAGGGTATGGTCTAAGATTACTCTTACATAGAATGGGGTGGATTCACATTTTAGCTATTAATGGCAATAATAACTCCATCAATAGACGAGATAACCTGCTTTGACATCTCCAAACGTTGGACTATCTAGTTCATTTGCATATGCTTTGCATACTGTTTTGTTTCCCTTGCCCTATTTTTTCGTTCTGCAGCTCACAGTACCGCTATGAATATGAGGCAAAAGACCTCGAAAGCGCTTAGCGTGTAATAATTTCTGTGTATCTTTATAGCTTCTCATTCAAGTGTGGCATACGCTTTGTTAATTTTGTATATTTAGCTAGTTTTGAAAATTTTAAATTCTTTCCGTGTTGTTTATATGAAAAGTTAAATATATTGCCTTAGCAAAAAAAACATCCAAACTATTCACATTATTGCTAAGAAACTTTTATATTTATAAAAAAGGATCTTTATTACATGAAATAAAAGAAATGCCAACAACATAGATAAATTATCTATATTCTGAATCTGAAATATTACTAGTGAATATATTAAATAAAGCAATTATGGAAGTAAATTTAGAGATAGAACATTCTGTGAAAATTTGTATTTATAAGAATTATTTTTAAAAGATACTTGACTTTTATTCTACTGGAGGTTTTTGGTCAAACAAATTAATGGTTTTACTGCATTTAGTGAGTTTAGAAACATTTAGGAGATCATTTTTACAAAAAGAATTATAAGCTGAAGTCACATCAATGAAGTTAGCTGCAGTTTTGAATTTATTATGAATTTTTTTTAGATGTGAGTTGATAATGATTCTTTTTGGATTAAACTTCACTTTGCTCTATAGGTAAATCCTTTTTATTATAGCAAAATTATTGTTAATATGCTTTTCTGCCTATCATAATGTATTATAATAATTTTTTGAATAATTATTAGGTTTATTTGATAAAAATAAAGTCAAAGTTTTTAAATGGTTCTAAGTATCAAATTTTTAAAATGTTGGAAGAATGATACTACTTCTTAAAATTCCTTTAAGAAATAAAAAAGTTTGTCATATTCTATGAATTTGTTGGAAAATATTCAAAAATGTAAAAGATATTTTCTCTAATGATACATTTTGTATTATTTTCATGTGTGTTCAGAAGTCTGATATATAAGATTATTAATAGGATTAAAAAAAATAAAACTAAAGTATTTTTATTGATTAGATTTTTTTAATAATTCTCTCCACTTTTTTCGAATCATTCATTAATTTTAAAGTTGATCATTTGATTTGAAAAGTGGGATGTACATTACTACAAATGTACAAATATTGAAATCACAAAAAAAGTTCAAATTATAAACAATAAATGAGAAAATGTTATTGTAGATATTAATAGAGAGTGTAAAGATTGTTATTCCTTTAATGTAAAATGAAATGCAAGTAATTCTGATTGATGTTCCAACAATTCTGTTTGTAATGAGTATAGGATTTATATATATATATATATATATATATATATATATATATATATATATATATATATATATATATATATATATATATATATATATATATATATATATATATATAAAAAAAAAAATTGTGAATTTTTACTTGTATTAAAATGTTCTGGAAGTTAAATACTTCAAAAATTTAATTTATAAGTGAAAAAAAAAATTTAAAATTCTATCAGAAACTCATCAAACAATTGGTTTCAAGAAGTTATCAGTGAAGAGTTAGGTTAGATAGATCTAAATAAATGAAAAGTCAGATTATTTAATATATTGTATCAAGTTCAGGTTTTCAAATTGGTAGTAACATATTAAATAAGTGTTGAATTTGATGGTATTTTAGTATCTGTCTGTTAACTCTCACTGAGGTGTGTGAGCTTGAGACTTGATCTGGGCATTCAGTTTAATAGAGATTTTGAATTTCTTCTTTTTATAAATTAAAGTTTTTTTTGTTTCTCTGTATATATATATATATATATATATATATATATATATATATATATATATATATATATATATTATATCTATGAGACTTAATGCTCTAATTACACAGCAATTGTAATATAAAAATGATATGAGTAAATTATATTATGGCAACAGAAGCATATTAGGAAATATTTCTTTAAGAGAAATGTTTAACGGAAATAGAACATTTAAAGAAAGTAAAGCAAAATTGTCATATATTTTGATTAATAGAAATTATGTACTTCAAGATTGTAATGCCCTTAGTAGATACAACACAGGGTGTTGATCACCAATTAATGAAGTATAAGATATATGTTAATGAAAAATTAGAAAATAAAGTTAATAAAAAAAAACAGTGGATTTATCTAACTTTTAGAAACATTCCAATATATTTAAATAACAACTTGTTAATCATTTTAAAATACTTTTTGAATAGAGTTCAGATTTAAAGAAATTAATAAGCAGATAACTGAAATTCTACTAAGACTAACAACAAAGATAAGTGATACCAAATAAGCAGTATTGATATGCAATCTATTAAAAAGAATTGCATAATTAGAATTCTATAAAATGATACAAAAAAAAGCTAATAATGATATCCAAAATATAAATGATTTGAGAAAATAAGCTATAGAAGATAATAACCAGTTCAGAAATGTAAAATAATATTCTGCTATTGGAGACAAAATTGTTTCAGCAATCAAAAAAAAAATAGCATCATTACTAGAAAGAGGAATGATATTGTGGAATGCGATAAAAAATTTACATCAATAGTATTGTCAAGCAATTTATATGAAGAATTGAGACATATGATTAAATTCATAAAGGAGGGAAACATTCCTAGAAATGATGTAATTATTATTATTATTATCATAACAATTTAAAAAATAAAAATTGTTAGCCAAAATATATTACATGTCTAAATAATAAAGATGCCCTCGATGATTGGAAGCAGGCAAAACTAGTATTTGATATCATGATTACAATTCATCTAAGCAAACTTTGGATTTAAGTTATCTAAAACAACAAATAAATAAGCTACATTAAAAAATGGTTTTCACACAGTAGATCACACCCAAGTAGTGAGAAAAATATAGAAAGTATTAATGAATATGAATTGCCAGTAAGTTATAGACGTGTAGATTATACAAAAAACAGTGATAGACAGAAAATATCATAATCTAAAGGATATTTATCATAATGCAACAAAATTAATTAGATTAAATGGTACTATTAAAATGGGCTGATCCCAGATTTCCAATACTTTTTATAACAGTTTTACAATAACTATTTTGTGGATTAAAATGGGGAAATAAAGAAAATAAAAATAAGTGGAGGTTATTTAAATTAGGTACATATTGCAAATAATGTGGTTGATTTTCTAAATAATACTTTAATTTCAGAAAATGTTACAAGAGTTATCTCATGATTGTAAGAAAATTGGGCAAAAAGTAAATACTTAAAATATGAAAGGTAATGTTAAATGAAATTTTTCAGACGAAAATTATCGATAATCATTAATTAGAAGAAGTTAACACATAAATATTTGAACAGATCATTAATACTGATGGAATGAAAAAAATTAATCACAAAATTAATCACTGCTGCAATGTTTTTGGTAAAAATAATTTAATAATGAATATAAATATGTTTATGTTTTTGAAGATGAAGGATTTTAATAATTGTGTTAACACACTTTTTACTTATGGATCTGAGACTTGGACATATAACAGAAAAACAATACATTAGCTTCAGAACATTCCATTAAATATTAAGTGATGTATGTTGACAGTAAACAAAACTCTCTCCATACAGTAGTGCCACCCTGAGCTAAACAGAGTAATCAATGGATGCCAGAAGGCTTGTGCATAAAATCCTTATCTAATGCCTACTCATCCAATATCCCCAGACTAGTTTCTGACTTGTGGCCATAGGATCTAATGTGACCCTCCAGCAACCACCTTTTATATGTACTTAACTACAAAACTATGAGAATGAAATTGAAAACATAAAAAATATTTTCAATTTAAGCTCAATAGCTTATATAGTCATATGGGTCTGAACTCAAGTCAGCACCCATACATTTTGGTGTCTTTGGCTCTTTAACAACCATAGCCACCACTATCCTATTAGGCAGGATTGGTGTTAAACCACTAAGCATCACATGATCACCAGATGTGATGTTTAGTGGTTTAACACCAATCCTGCCTAATAGGATAGTGGTGGCTATGGCTGTTAAAGAGCCAAAGATGCCAAAATGTATGGGTGCTGAATTGAGTTCAGACCCATATGACTATATAAGCTATTGAGCTTAAATTGAAAATATTTTTTTATGTTTTCAATTTCATTCTCATAGTTTTGTAGTTAAGTACAGATAAAAGGTGGTTGCTGGAGGGTCACATTAGATCCTAAGATCTAGGTGCAGTGCTCTCAGATCCAAAGCTCCTCACTGATGATTGCCACAAGCCAGAAAATAGGGATTTTATGCACAAGCCTTCTGGCATCCATTGATTACTCTGTTTAGCACAGGGTGGCACTACTGTATGGAGAGAGTTTTGCCTTGTTTATAAACAATTATGTGCTAGTATGAGATGGTGATCATGTGATGCTTAGTATGTTGACAGTAATAATCAAGAAACAAAAATGTAATACTTGTATAAAAAACAAATATATTGATAATTATTAATAATTAAGAGATTAAAAAGAAATTGAATTAGACATACAGCTAACAGATGCTGTTCACAAACTCATGGTAACACTCGATTACATCAGGGAAAAAAGAAAATCTTTACCAGTGGTTGTACAGTTGAACTTTGCAGCAGCCTTTGACTCCATGGTTCCAGCTCAACTCTTCACAGTCCTCAAGTGCTATGGAGTTCCATTGGTCTACATTAACATTATCGCTAATTTGCTCCTCAACAGAAATATGTATGTATCTTTAGATGGCTATCTTGCCCCTGGATTCCAGCCACACATCTCCATACCACCGGGTGACCACTAAGCACCCTGTGTTTCATAACATATATTGACCCTTCTTGAAAGATGTGGAAAATGGGCTGCCTGGAGTATTTGTCCCAGAACTGGGTGGGAGGTGATTCACCATATATCATATGTAGATGATGTAACCATCATCCACCCATCTGTGAAGCATATTCCCCAGCTACACTTGATTCTAGAAAAGTGTGCCATCGAGTACCACCTGAAAGTGAATCCAGCAAAAACAGCATTCTGGAAGGCCTGCAGTGGCAAAACCATTACATCTAATTTCACAGGCACACCGCAAATTTTTCTGGGGCTGCCAGTGGTGATGTCACAGTCAGCAATGAGATGTCAGATAGAATCCATGTTACTAAAAAGGACCAGCAAGGTGGCTGGCACCTTATCCTCAATCTCCCTGTCATTTCCAGGCAAGGTGGCACTGTTGAATATGCTGGTCTTCCCGAGAATTGCATATTATCTACCGTTTATCAGGCCAACCAAGACCTTCCAAAATAAAATAGGATCACAGTGTACAAAAGTGTTACGGAAATCATCACCTGGTAGAATTTTTTGTATAGGCCTCAATAGAATGAGAAAACCCAAGGACTTAAATGGTCTTGGTCTGCATGACATTCAGGTGCTGTTCTGAGGGTATCTAAAGATCTAGAAGGTAGAAGCCAACATTCTACTTCAGTTGAATCCACTGACACCCCACCACCTAACAAGAACAGTTGGTTAGCAGAAATGGAGAATCATGTGGCAGGGCTCATATCTTCCAAAGAAGATCTTTTTGATAGAAAGATTAGGTACTGGGATGCTTACAAAGTTATGTATCCCAGTCAGGCTAGAATTAACCTTAAAATCATTGATAAAAAAGTCTAAACACTGGTAATTGGATGTCAGGCTAGTAAATTTTATTATCAAATTCAGTCTGGACACTCTTCCGATAAATCAATTCTTGGAAGATCATATGGGAATTAAGAGCATTTCTCCAATCTGCCCATTATGCAACTAGGAGGAGGAGGAAATTGATAATCTTAACTCCCATTGCTCAAAATTCAGAGACATGGAGATGAGACTGATATCTAGTATTAGGTTGGGATGCTCTCAGATACTGGACATCAGTGGGGCACTGAGAACTGGAGAATTTGCTATAATCTGAATGTCAATCATGATTCTCTTTGCAAAGTGGCTGACCAGGTGTCACAATGTTTTTTGAGACAACTCAGCAAACCCATGGCAAGTCTTCAAGAAACACCTTTGCGGTCTGAAAACCAGAGACTATCTTATAACTTCCCACAGACTGTATGCAGACACATGTGAACAGATCACTCTGGATGAGCTGACAATCAAACCTCTCAAACTGACAGCTAAGTTATAAAATGATCAGTCAACTGAAACTACAAGAGACAAGAAAGAAGAAGGTATGAATATAGAGGAAGTGATGACAGGAAGACTGACAAAAAGGGGAAAGAACAAAGGTAATACAAAACAGATAAAACCTGCCACCAAATAAAAAATGGCTGCTTGATTTGATGCAGTGTGACCAAAGACCAAGATGTGACATAAATCTACACAAGATAAAAGAGAGATGCAAATTCAAGTTGAATTCAATCAACATAAACAAAGGCTAAAATGAATGTAAATGAATAGGGCTGTAATCTAATGTAATCTGTAGAATCTGTTTTCCAATAAATATTTCCTTAATAAAAAAAAGAAGTGGTATGTTAGATGGTTGAATGAAATAAACTAAAACTATGAATAGGTAAAACTGATTTAAACTTGGAGAGACTTTGCTTCTGCAGTGGTTCAATAAAGGTAAAAAATGATAAAATTATATATATATGAAAAACAAAAAACACAAGTTAAAAACTTACATACGCTTGTATTTATGACAATAGATGGCATTATACCAAAAACACCTTCAAGCGTTTGTTTACATAAATGTCAGAGCGAGTATTTCATTATCTCTAACTTAATTTCCACCTTCATATCATGATTTCAAGCTATTTGCTATCGTCAGTGAAAGGACAGAATTAAGAAACTAGATCTAAAACACAAACTCTGAGCATTTAAGAAACAGTTTCTATTCAGCTTGCGAGCGTGAATCTTTTAGACCCGTAATGTCTTCAAACTCAGCATCGCATGCCAGATAGCTACATGGGTCTGATATCAGTACAGCATCACCACATAGTAGAAGTCTCTGCAATATATATCATTGCAAGAAAGACCTCAAAGGTACATTTATGAAAAACAAAAAACACAAGTTAAAAACTTGCATACACTTGTATTTATGACAATAGATGGCGTTATACCAAAAACACCTTCAAGCGTTTGTTTACATAACCGTCAGAGCGAGTATTTCACTATCTCTAACTTAATTTCCACCTTCATATCATGATTTCAAGCTATTTGCTATCGTCAGTGAAGGACAGGATTAAGAAACTAGATCTAAGACACAAACTCCAAGCGTTTAAGAAACAGTTTCTATTCAGCTTGCGAGCGTGAATCTTTTAGACACGTAATGTCTTCAACCTCAGTATTGCATGCCAGATAGCTACATGGGTCTGATATCAGTTCAGCATCACCACATAGTAGAAGTCTCTGCAATATATATCATTGCAAGAAAGACCCCAAAGGTACATTTATGAAAAACAAAAAACACAAGTTAAAAACTTGCATACACTTATATTTATGACAATAGATGGCATTATACCAAAAACACCTTCAAGCATTTGTTTACATAAACATCAGAGCGAGTATTTCACTATCTCTAACTTAATTTCCACCTTCATATCATGATTTCAAGCTATTTTCTATCGTCATTGAAGGACAGGATTAAGAAACTAGATCTAAAACACAAACTCTGAGCGTTTAAGAAACAGTTTCTATTCAGCTTGGGAGTGTGAATCTTTTGGACACATAATGTCTTTAAACTCAGCATCACATGCCAGATAGCTACATGGGTCTGATATCAGTTCAACATTGCCACATAGTAGAAGTCACTGCAATATATATCATTGCAAGAAAGACCTCAAAGGTACATTTATGAAAAACAAAAAACACACATTAAAAACTTGCATACACTTGTATTTATGACAATAGATGACGTTATACCAAAAACACCTTCAAGCGTTTGTTTACATAAACATCAGAGCGAGTATTTCACTATCTCTAACTTAATTTCCACCTTCATATCATGATTTCAAGCTATTTGCTATCGTCAGTGAAGGACAGGATTAAGAAACTAGATCTTTTTTGCAATGATATATATTGCAGAGACTTCTACTATGTGGTGATGCTGAACTGATATCAGACCCATGTAGCTATCTGGCATGTGATGCTGAGTTTGAAGACATTATGTGTCTAAAAGATTCACGCTCACAAGCTGAATAGAAACTGTTTCTTAAACACTCAGAGTTTGTGTTTTAGATCTAGTTTCCTAATCCTGTCCTTCACTGACGATAGCAAATAGCTTGAAATCATGATATGAAGGTGGAAATTAAGTTAGAGATAGTGAAATACTCGTGCTGATGTTTATGTAAACAAATGCTTAAAGGTGTTTTTGGTATAACGCCATCTATTGTCATAAATACAAGCATATGCAAGTTTTTAACTTGTGTTTTTTGTTTTCATAAATGTACTTTTGAGGTCTTTCTTGCAATGATATATATTGCAGAGACTTCTACTATGTGGTGATGCTGAACTGATATCAGACCCATGTAGCTATCTGGCATGCGATGCTGAGTTTGAAGACATTACATGTCTAAAAGATTCACGCCCGCAAGCTGAATAGAAACTGTTTTTTAAATGCTCAGAGTTTGTGTTTTAGATCTAGTTTCTTAATCCTGTCCTTCACTGACGATAGCAAATAGCTTGAAATCATGATATGAAGGTGGAAATTAAGTTAGAGATAGTGAGATACTCGCTCTGACATTTATGTAAACAAACGCTTGAAGGTGTTTTTGGTATAACACCATCTATTGTCATATAGATATATATGCAATAAATGAAAGAATAATAAATATTTTATTACACATATTTATTGTAAATTATAGTAAAATAATAGATAAATATTGTAATGATCAACATGATGTGTGCGAGTATGGCTGATATTATTCACTAGAGGAAACCACTTGATTCATAATCAGGAATTTAAGAAGAAATGGGACAGTCAAGTTTTTATATGAGAGATGCAAAAAAGGAAAATTAAAATGTTTGGTAGATTGCATTTTATGCATAATAAGAGAATAGCCTATGTAGTATTTAGTTGGGTTATGAGTAAAGGGCAGCACAAGGTGGATGAGAAAGGTCGTATGGTATGCAGAAGATTTGGATAAAGAATTTGTCAGTTAACTTATACAAAAGGTGGGCTGATTTTGTTAGGAGAATTGTTGAGTGTAAGAGCTGCAAGGAATGGGATAAAAGAATAGATGCATTAATAAAGAATAGGGAATTGGATAGATGGAGAACTAGTATGGAAATTAAAAGGAGTTTATATATATATATATATATATATATATATATATATATATATATAGAAGTAAACAAAATATTGGGGTGAGTTAATTTATGATTATAGCAAGGAAAGTAGTTTACTATTTAAGGCTCAAGTAGGATATTTAGCAACAAGGAAATATACACATAAATGGAAAAATGTGGATGATTTAGTCTGCAAGTTGTGTAAGAGAGGCATAGAAAATAGTAGGTATATGTTAATTGAATGTAAATACTTGCAATGAGAAAGAGCACAAATAATGAAGTTGTGGAAAAATAAATATAAACATAGTGATTATATAAAAGATCAGTACTTGGTTTTTGTGCCAGGTTTGGAAAAAAAAGAGGGATTTAGATATGAAGACCATGGAGTTGACAAAAATTATATTATGGAAATGGGATGGAGCAGGATAGAGAAGGATATGGGAAAAACTTAGGGTGGTGAAGGAAAATGGATTCCTGACTCCAATAAAGGGGAAGTCACAGTGTATATGGTCTCATATTAATTTTCTCTCTTAAATTGTAGATAATGCAAGCATGATGCTAACTAACAGAAATATTACTCTGATGCTTCACATATTTATATATAAGAAATTGAAAATTATTGGGGAAATATACCTCAATAGTCACCCCCTACAGAATTCTCAACCATTATTAGTGTGCTCTTTATGTGTAACATTCATATGAGAAAATCTTTAAACACCTATATATTTTTTTCATAATAGAGTGATTTGACATTCTATAATTTTGTATGTAACAGCACAAGTTTATATGATCTAGATAATGATGAATAAAGAAATTACTTGGGGTTTTAGTATAAATACATAATATTTTATTGCAAGTCAATAATTAATATATATCAAATGTAACATAAATTTAAGTTTTAAGGTTAGGTTTTGTAATATGTATGAGAGATAGTGATTCTGGGCCAATTGATGAGTGCTGGTTTAGCAAAAAATGCACCTTGCGGTCATTTGTTTTTTATTATATCTTTATTTAAGTGAATATAAAAAGAATACAAAAGTATGGAGGTGTTTATTATATCTATAATTAGCTTTTATAATTCAAAACTCAAGAAATTCTTAGAATAAATAAGAGTTGTATATATCTATATCTATCTATCTATCTATCTATCTATCTATCTATCTATCTATCTATCTATCTATCTATCTATCTATCTATCTATCTATCTATCTATATATATATATATATATATATATATATATATATATAGAGAGAGAGAGAGAGAGATAGATATATAACTATGTATAAATCATCCTTAAATACTTAAAGATAAATTTCACTATTAAATGTTTAAATATTTTATTTGCTATGCCATATAATATATATATATATATATATATATATGATATATATATATATATATATATATATATATATATATATATATATATATATATATATATATATATATATATATATATATATATATTGTGACCTTCCAGGTTGGCACCAGGAAGAAATGTGGGAAGTTCATATTTGTGTTAACAATGGCTAAAGAGAGTTATCTGAGAAAAATGAATTGAGATGAGATTTGCTATTTGAAATTAGATATTAAAAAATTAAACTTTAGTTGGATGTACCAATTGATAGAATTTAAAGTTATATATTTAGTAGTGAAGAGGAAGATAGAAAAACATCAGGGAATTTTGGTATAAGAGTAGAGCTAATAGGAAGGTTATAGCAGGTGTTGTTCATTGATGTTCTAGATTATTGTCTACTCCAATCCAAGATTTAGCTTGTGTGTGTGGATGTATGTTCATTTACATCATTTCATATTTTGTCCAATTTTTTTTCATACAATTACTTATAATATCTAGATTGCAATAGTAAAATTTATATGATAAACAAAACAGATATACTCATATATAGGTGATTAAATAGATTTTCTTGTTTATATATATATATATATATTTACTGGTTATGTATTGTTTCTAATAATACATTTGGAATCTTAAAGATTATTTGTGTTATTGGATAATATTTGTAAATTAATATTTAATATTTGATATTTTTATTTATATTGTAATACTCTATTGTTGTCAATTTATAAAGCAAGCTAGTTTTGAAGTGTTGCCAAGTTCATAAATAATAATAAAAAAAAGAGGGTGTGAGTGTGTGTTGACAGAAAAGTTTAGAACAGACTACTTAAGGAAGGAAAAAGATAAACATAAAAAAATAAACCCTGCAAGGTGTCAGCTTTGACTTTCCCAGCTAGCGATTTGAGTTCACTATTAAAATGCATGAATACTACGTAAGAATATCTACTATAAGTAATTTAACATTTTGTTGTAAATTGATAATAATTAAATTATGGAAAATATTAGAAATGAAATGAAATGAAAATAATTGTGAGAAAACATTCAATACTTTTGCAAAATGCTTGATATATTTTCAATTTTTAAAAGCCTATTCTTAATATTACATAAAGTGAAATTTAAAAAAGAATTTATTCAATATAATTTGTTTTCTTAGTAAAAGAATTATAAACTAAAGAATTTATTATTCACATATATGACTGAAATAAATAATGAAATACATCACTGAACGTCAGTTAATACTTTCTTATAGAAAGTATATTGTCAAGAAGGAATTGTTAACAATGGGAATAAAAAATTATATCAAATTTAAAATTAAAAGGATAAAACCCTAAAACTTTACTATAATTGTTTCACCTAATTGGAGATTTTATTTCGGGTGATTAATAAAATAATTCCAGTGCATGCTAATATATTTATAATATTTATTACAAGATTTTCAATATTGGAAACTTTCGCAGTTATATCAAGTTATTTTTTAACCGTCAGGATTAACTTTTTGTTTGTGATTCATTTATTATTAATAGAAACAGCGTATACATCATATATATATATATATATATATATATATATATTGTTGACACTTCAAATAATGACTTTCAAGTTAATAACAATTCATCATCTAATGATTACATATCGATAAGTATTTTTTTTTGTATACTAGAAATGTAATTTATATATATATATTTTAAAAGCTAATGTAACTGGTATTATTATTGTAAGACAATATATTGTCTTACATGGTTTAAAAAATCATTCTATACATAAGTTTTATATTCAAATGTGTGTGTACTGTTATAAATATTATTATTATTATTGTTTCCAAAATTATACTTTTGTTTTATTTCAATTATTTCGTAAATAAATTATAAATATTAGGATTGATAAATGTGTTATATGTATAACATTTTAAAGGCACACATATTCGAGAATATTGGTAATAAATAAATAGTAAACAAAACTATTATTAAAGTTAGTGTTTGCAAATGAATATTACAATCTTTATAACATATATTAATATCATATTCATTTCATTTTTTTTAACAATTCATTTCTTTGAGTATAAATGAGATGTTAGAGAGAAGTGTACGTTATCTAAGTAAGAAAGAAAGTGGTAGAGTTAATAGCAAGATGTATAGGATAATAATATATTTTGTTTTTGTTATTTTATTTTTAATAAATATTTTATTGAATTAATATCCCATATTAATTGTTTTTATTATACACGTTCGATTCTCCATTTCCACACACACATATGGTTAACATAACATAGTTATAGAATATCTAGAGTTGCCAGTATAAGTCAAATTTATTTAATTTGTCTGAAGTTGATAGATCCCAATAGTACAGTGCCAATATTATATTTTAATTTGCTTAGAATAGATGATGACATGGATATAAAGGTATCCAGTCTTCATCATTGACTATTCTGTAATAAATGTGATAATTGATAATTTTGCAATGGTTTTATAATTGAATAAATGTGTGACATATGATTAAATTAGTGTTATAGAATTGTTATCCATAAATGTTCTATTACTCTTATTTGCATCCTATATGAATACCATATCCTATAACTTCAACTGAGCTAAGCCATAGAATAATTACAATATAAAATCTTTTAAATAAGTTTAAAAGCAATTTATAGTTATAAATTTTATTCTATCTTGTATAGAATTGGTGCCTGGGCATTTATAAATCTAATAAAGTGAATAAGTGAAGAAGACAGAGGTTACAATATATATATATATATATATATATATATATATATATATATATATATATATATAATATAATATATATATATATATATATATATATATGTGAGATACATACTCCAGTTTTCAAATATTTAATTCATAAATGTAACCTTACTCTCATTGAGTTAACATGATACAGACACATACTAATATTAGATTTAATAGGTTAGCATAAAATACCAACACTATCTTTAATATTCTTTGTTATTAACATAATATTTTAAATTTATTGAAGCAAACTGAATTTGGTATTGGATATCTGTTCCAACTTCTATTTGTATACCACATACATATTAATTCATTTAAGTTATTTTGTAAACCCACCTAGGTGTGGATTCTCATTAATTCTAAATTTAAAAACTTATAACCTAGATTAGAATATTATATTGGAAAAATGTTTAAATGTAATAAAAATAATTAAAAAAAATTGTTTGCTTTAATCTGAAATGACTATTGATTTTCATATGCTAAAATAGTTTACTTTTGTTAAACATTTCTCAATAAAAATAATTATATATAATGTTTATTCTCCTAAATTCGCTCTCTCTTTCTAAAACATAATAATTACAATATAGTTACATATTTCCTTAAACAAACTAATGAACTACTTTTAACACATAAAGCAAATAATAGTTAATTCAGTTGATATTACATTATACAAATTATAAATGACAATAATAACAAAAAACAACATTAAATTAAATCTTCAGGTATCCACTTCATGTTATACATATATCCACATGACCACATATATGTGAAATAGATAAATGATTTTCAATATGTGTAATTCATGCTGACCAGCACTCGTCAGTTAATCCAGATTATCATATCTTAGACATATATGTAATCAGTGCTTAGTTTATGTAAAAACAGAAAATATTCAAACTGTAATGGATAACCTTCTATTTTGTCCAAACTCCATCTCTTCAGCTATCCATCTCTTTGATAATTTGATGACGGAATGCTCAAAGCTCTTGTTAATGCCAATATTATTGTCATACCTATGTTGACCTTAAATTACATTAAGTTCTGTATAGTCAATATATTTGAATTTAAATATTATATATATATTTTAACAGTCACTGCAATGAAACTTTAACGTATCTGCCATACGAGGGCGCCATCTAGACATTTGAAACTAGAAAAAATTATATAGTAGGCAGATACGTAAGTTAAGATTCAAAAATTTTTTTTATATATATATTATTCTAACTGTTTGCCCAATGTCACTTGCTCATAGAGTAGCAGAGATTTTAAACATTTTTACAAGTTTTAATAAATTTAGATTCTCAAAATATATTAATATTTAAAACAATAAAATAAAAGAAGCCACTGCCAGTAATTAACACACAAATAGATTTTATTAACGCACATTTAAAATTGAGGAATAAATTTATTTTTAGATTTTAACATTAATAATTTTTTTTAAATTTAAATTCAAATTACTATTTAAATAGACCTCAGAGATGGATATTTAAATTATATTTTACTTTAGCCTGTGGAACATAGACAGTCTACATAGATTTTTTCCCACTTAAAAACTTATCAAAACATTCATTCAATCTCAGTCTTAAAGTTCATAGCCAACCCAATGTCAGCTTCCAGATATATATTTGCAACCAATGTAATATGAAAATGCTAGCATAAAACCATGCCGACAGGAATGTGCATCTGACAGCATGATATTATTTGAAGGAAATGATCCATGTCCAGAACAGGAAAGTGCATCTGCCAGACTAAGGAATCATGTATATAATTTTTTTAAAGAGTGCTATGTATGGGGGAGAGCGGTCTTTCTGCTGACTTATAAATCCCTGTCCATAGAGCTAGAAGGGGTCAATGGTGCAGAAAATACATCTGTGACCATTTCAATGATATGACTGCCTCTTTGGGGTCATGCATTCAGTTGGGCACGTTGCCCTGTTTGCTAAACATGCTTCACATTACATTAATATAAACACCCATATATCCCTTCACAAGCATTGCCCTAACTACAAAACAAATAGCCTGAAATTAAAATCACTTAAACTAAACATAAACGAAGTCAAACATAGTTATTAATCTTTATCCATGCAGCTATCTACACCCAACTTTAAATTTATTACATTTTAGTTAAAACATAATACACACACAAAAAAAATGAAATGGAAATGATTGCTTAAACATCGACATAAAAAATATCAATAATTGAATTTGCATTCTTTAAGTCAGATAAGAGTTCTTATTTTCAGTTATTAATTACTTGCAATTTTAGGAAAGTTCTTATTAGATAGACACAATAGTTCATACTTTATGGATTTAATAGATTGAGAAGTCCATCTTTGTGATCACTTTCATAGATTTTGTCCTTCTTTGAAATGAAACTGTGACTTGCCATGCATTTGGTCAGGAACTGTCATCCAGAGGCCTCAGCTGGTTGTCTGGAAAATTAAATTTATTGCAGACTTCCACATCATGAAAATCTGCAATATAGCTAGTTATAACAATCTATTCATAGTCAGCTCTAAGATAACAATTATAATAATAATTTGGCTTTTATATTTTTATTAGTCTCTTATCATCCAATCTTTGGATTCAACTGGCAAGACATCACTAATCCTCTGGTGTTTCAATTACGGTCCATGCTGACATTTCTGGTGTTTGCATTGGTCATTTAATTTCTTTGTACTCTCTTATCTGACCCTTTAATTTATTTTAAATGCCTCAAGGGACAGTTTGCTTTTGAACAATCATTTAATTAATAAGACAATCATTTACATTTTCTAAGATTATAGAAATCAACATTATTACTACTTCCAAAAATATCAAATCTTTATATCTTTACTTTTTTACAAAAAAAAAAAATACTTTCAAATACTTTTTCTTAAAATAGTTTAAGATTTCCATCTGTGCGACAATATATATATTCACCAACTTTTAATTTTCAGTTTTTAAGTTTTTTCTCTTTTTAATAAATCAATTTTTATTTACGATCTTTTTATTTTCATTTGAAAATAATGTAACGGCATATATTATATTTCATTACATATCAGTAAACTTCCTCAAAAACAAAAACTTTAAAAAAAAAAAAGAAGAATTTACTTAGTGTTAGTAATGACATTACACAAATTGATTAAATAATTTTTTTTTAAAATGACAAAACTTTGGTTATTAATGAAAAGACATAACTTTATTAGTAATTACAAGAAAAAAAAATGCTGACTATTTTTTCCTTTTCACTCCAGCTCAGATTATACCTCCTCCCTCAAGAGTTCCCTTTCCCCTACATTTCATTTTTAACTTAGGCAAGTCAAAGAAGTTATGTGATTTTAGACTTTTTTTTAAAAAAAATTATGATTTATATTAATTATTTCGTTTTATTCCTCGCATTTATTTCTACATATGCACAATTTTCTTACTGGCAGTACTTTTTACACCAAATTCAAGTTTATAACTTTATATAATACCAAAAATATATTCTGATTTCAGAAAAAAATATTACTGGCATGATTTCTTTTTAAAATTCTCAGGGCACTCATGATTTATTAAAGATCGTGCCACGTTAGGAGACCACTTTAACAGTCAATGCAAGGAGTCTGAAGATTTCTTAATGTATCTGCTGTACAAGGGCGCCATCTAGGCATTTGAACCTAGAAAAATTTATATAGTAGGCAGATACGTAAGTTAAGATTCAAATTTCATTCTAACCATTTGCCCAATGTCACTAGCTCATAGAGTAGCAGAGATTTTAAACATTTTTACAAGTTTTAATACAATTAGATTCTCAAAATATATTAATATTTAAAACAATAAAATAAAAGAAGCCACTGCCAGTAATCAACACACAAATAGATTTTATTAACACACATTTAAAATTGAGGAATAAATTTATTTTTAGATTAATAATTTTTTTAAAATTTAAATTCAAATTACTATTTAAATAGACAGCACAAATGGATATTTAAATTATATTTTACTTTAGCCTGTCAAGCATAGATAGTCTACATAGATTTTTTTCCACTTAAAAACTTATCAAAACATTCAATCTCAGACTAAAAGGTTGTAGCCAACCCAATGTCAGTTTCCAGATATATATTTGCAACCAATGTAATATGAACATGCTAGCATAAAAACATGCTGACAGGAATGTGCATCTGACAGTGTGATATTATTTGAAGAAAATGATTCATGTCCAGAACAGGAAAGTGCATCTGCCAGACTAAAGAATCATGTATATAATTTTGATTAAAGAGTGCTACATATGGGGGACAGCGGTCTTTCTGCCGTCTTATAAATCCCTGTCCATAGAGCTAGAAGAGGTCAATGGTGCAGGAAATACATCTGTGACCATTTCAATGAGATGACTGTGTCTTTGGGGTCATGCATTTAGTTGGGAATGTTGCCCTGCATGCTAAACATGCTTCACATTACATTAATATAAACACCCATATACCCCTCCACAAGCATTGCCCTAACTACAAAACAAATAGCTTGAAATTAAAATCCCTTAAACTAAACATAAACAAATTTAAACATAGTTATTAATCTTTATCCATGCAGCTATCTACGCCCAACTTTAAATTTAATACATTTTAGTTAAAACATAATACACACACAAAAAAAATGAAATGGAAATGATTGTTTAAACATCTACATAAAAAATATCAATAATTGAATTTTCATTCTTTAAGTCATTTTCAGTTATTAATTACTTGCAATTTTAGGAAAGTTCTTATTAGATAGACACAATAGTTCATACTTTACAGATTTAATAGATTGAAAAGTCCATCTTCGTGATCACTTTCGGAGATTCTGTCCTTCTTTGAAATGAAACTGTGACTTGCCATACATTTGGTCAGGAACTGTCATACAGAAGCCTCAGCTGGTTGTCCAGAAAATTAAATTTATTGCAGACTTCCACATCGTGAAAATCTGCAATATAGTTAGTTATAATGATCTATTCATAGTCAGCTCTAAAATAACAATTATAATAATAATTTGGCTTTTATATTTTTATTAGTCTCTTATCATCCAATCTTTGGATTCAACTGGCAAGACGTCACTAATCCTCTGGTGTTTCAATTACGGTCCATGCTGACATTTCTGGTGTTTGCATTGGTCATTTAATTTCTTTGTACTCTCTTATCTTACCCTTTAATTTATTTTAAATGCCTCAAGGGCCAGTTTGATTTTGAACAATCATTTAATTAATAAGACAATCATTTCCATTTTCTAAGATTATAGAAATCAACATTATTTCTATTTCCAAAAATATCAAATATTTATATCTTTACTTTTTTACAAAAATAATACTTTCAAATACTTTTTCTTAAAATAGTTTAAGTTTTCTATCTGCACGACAATATATATATATATATATTCAACAACTTTTAATTTTCAGTTTTTAAGTTTTTTTCTTTTTAATAAATCAATTTTTATTTATATTCTTTTTATTTTCATTTTAAAATAATGTAATGGCATATACTATATTCCGTTACAATATATATATATATAAATATATATATATATATATATATGAAAAACAAAAACAAGTTTTAATCAAATTAACTGGCTGTCACTTGGATTTATGATCAATACATGGCATTTTACCAAAAACACTGACCAAGCGTACGTTTGTTTACATAAACGACAAAAGAGTCAGAATTCACTATCTCTTTCATTTTGCCCACCCTCAGATCAGCTGATTTCAAGCTAATTTGCTATCATCAGTGAAGGATAGAGGCAGAAACTAGATCTAAACACTGACTCCAAGTGTTTATGCAAAAAGTTTCCATCAGCTTGCAAGCATGAAATTTTTCAGACTGGTAAAGTCTTCAAACTCAGCCTAACAAGCTAGATAGCTATATGGGTCTGATCTCAATTCAATTTTACCATATAGTCAAAGCCTCTGCAATATATATCATTGCAAAAACCTTTAAAGTTTTATTTATGAAAAACAAAAACAAGTTTTAATCACGTTAACTTGCTGTCGCTTGTATTTATGATCAAAAGATAGCATTTTACCAAAAACAATAACCAAGCATACATTTGTTTATATAAATTACAAAAGAGTCAGAATTCACTATCTCTTTTACATTGCCCACTCTCAGATCAGCTGATTTCAAGCTAATTTGTTATCATCAGTGAACAATAGAGCCAGAAACTAGATCTAAACACTGACTCCAAGTGTTTATGTAAAAAGTTTCTATCAGCTTGCAATCAAAAATTTTTCAGACCGGTAAAGTCTTCAAACTCAGCCTAACAAGCTAAAAAGCTATATGGGTCTGATATCAGTTCAATTTCACCACATAGTCAAAGCCTCTGCAATACATATCATTGCAAAAACCTTTAAAGGTACATTTATGAAAAACAAAAACAAATTTTAATCACATTATCTTGCTGTCGCTTGTATTTATGATCAATAGATGGTGTTTTACCAAAAACACCGATCAAGCATACATTTGTTTACATAAATGACAAAAGAGTCAGAATTTACTATCTCTTTCATTTTGCATACCCTCAGATCAGCTGATTTCAAACTAATTTGCTATCACCAGTGAAGAATAGAGCCAGAAACTAGATGTAAACACTGACTCCAAGTGTTTATGCAAAAAGTTTTTATGTTGCGAGCTGATAGAAACTTTTTGCATAAACACTTGGAGTCAGTGTTTAGATCTAGTTTCTGGCTCTATCCTTCACTGATGATAGCAAATTAGCTTGAAATCAGCTGATCTGAGGGTGGGAAAAATGAAAGAGATATTGAATTCTGACTCTTTTGTCATTTATGTAAACAAACGTACCCGGTGTTTTTGGTAAAACACCATCTATTGATCATAAATACAAGCGACAGCAAGTTAACGTGATTAAAACTTGTTTTTGTTTTTCATAAATATAACTTTAAAGGTTTTTGCAATGATATATATTGCAGAGGCTTTGACTATGTGGTGAAACTGAACTGAGATCAGACCCATATAGCTATCTAGCTTGTTAGGCTGAGTTTGAAGACTTTAATGGTCTGAAAATTTTCATGCTTGCAAGCTGATAGAAATTTTTGCATAAACACTTGGAGTCAATGTTTAGATCTAGTTTCTGGCTCTATTCATCACTGATGATAGCAAATTAGCTTGAAATCAGCTGATCTGAGGGTGGGAAAAATCAAAGAGGTAGGGAATTCTGACTCTTTTGTTGTTTATGTAAACAAATGTATGCTTGGTCGGTGTTTTTGGTAAAACGTCATCTATTGATCATATATATATAAGATCATTGTGAAATTTATGCAATGCTCATAAAATTTATAAATCAGAAATGACTTTAATAATTCTCTAATATTAATAAATAATCTGGTATTTCTTATTGTGATTCAGCATTTGGCAAATCCTACAACGATTTGTAGATACAATTTAAATATTTGTTTTTCTTATAACATTTATAATAGAGATTAGTGTCAGAGAAAAAATACTATTTGTCTTTTATTAAGAATTTTGATTTTTCTTATTTTTTGTTATAACACAACTATTATTTTCTCACAGTCAAATTTTACACGAAGTTTGAAAGATTTGTTGTTATTTATTATTTATGACCAGCTCACATAGAAATAGTTAGCTTTAATTGATTAAATGCTACCTGATACATTTCTTATTTAAGGTAGTTATATATCTAGAATTAAACCTAAACAAACTAACAATATATTACAATGCTTTCCAGTTTACTTAAGTAGTTTTGTATTTATATCAAAATAGTTTGTAACTATTTTTAAAAAAACAATAAAGGCAATGAGGAAATTCAGGAAATATATGTTGAATTTATTTAACCAGTTTATTGCACTAAATTTCCATCCAAAAGAATATTAATGTCTTAATTATTAAAGAAAACTATTATAACAAATAATCAGTTTTCAATTTCTAGACATTAATAAAATATTTACAACAAAAGAAACACTACATACAGTTAAATGTAATTACAAATTATACACCACAATAATGTCAAGATTAATTAGTTTTTTGAAATAATATATACAACACAGTTTATTTCGAATTTTCTAAATTTTAATTACATAATGCTAAAATTAACTACAATTAAATAATTCCTGTCTGACTTTCGTTTCAATTTAAATATTAAACTTTACTCAAATTTTTTTACTGTTAATAGCCTTTGTTTATTTTAATTAGAATACATAAAAAATCTCTCTCTATCTTTTAACAAGGACTTAAATATATGGATTGTAAGAAAAAAATATTTAAAGAAAATTATTTAACTAAAGTAAAATAAAATCCTCATTACAAAATTGTATGCATGTCTAAACATATATACTTGCAAAATTTGATTCTAATGCAAAATGTCTTATTCTCTAAAATATTTAGCTCCCAGCTTTAATTTAATATACAACATTAGACTAGCCTCCTCCTCAATGATTGTAAGAAATGTCCATTTATATATATATATATATAATTTAATTTGTAACATGTATCACATGATCACCATTCTTTATGCTTACATAAATTTTCACATGTTTACACAGATGCAAAACTCTTCATCCAATAGCACCACTCATTGCAAGCTATCAAATGGCTGCTAGAGAGTTGCATTACATTTTAATATATAGGTTCAGTGCTCTCAGATCCAAGGCTCCTCACTGATGAAAGCCACAAGCTAGAAACTTACCTGGGAAAATATTGGATGAGTAGCCATTAGATAGGGATTTTATGTCCAAACATTCCGGCATCCATTGATTACTCTGGCTTGCACTGAATGGTTATCTTTAATACATACATATTAAAGTCGTTGTGACATATATATTTTATTACTTTTAGATTCTACAAAAACTTATATATAAATACAATTAGTCAATGCTAATCAATGTATAATATTTTCGAAAGTTCATTATTTCAAAATATTATATAATATGTAAATTAATTAGTAAATGGGATCACTGTTTAATATATATATATATATATATATATATATATATATATATATATATATATAGTAAATGAATTAAAATGAGGGTATGCTCTTATTTTAAGTTTTTGGCATTTCTTTCACAATTCATCATTTTCTTTGTTCTCATGCTCAATATAGAATTTAAGATTGAACCATTATTACTTATCAGAAAATAATAAATTTGATTTTGTTTGATAATTAAATTTTAAATATTAACATTCTCTTTCTATAAATATTTAAAAAATGAGATTATAATCAAAATAAAAAGATTATACATCATCATTTCTCAAAAGATAATTTTCATTTTACAAAATCTTCATTATTTGTCTTTTTAAAAAAAAATCTGAATGAATTTTTATTTATTTATTTTATATTTAACAAAATATACTTTAAAAGTATATTTTTTTAAAAATATTTATTGCAAAATTATGATAATTTCACACTCATAATTATAATTAGATTGCTTATATAGAAAGCTTTTAAATAGCTTTAAGGGAGATTTGCATTGTCTGCTAATATAACATTTTATTTTTGAAAATAAAATATTTTCATTCAAAATAAATTAATAATAATTTATGGTTTTGATTTTTAATAAATATTGCATAAATTATTATATAGAAATATCTAAAATTGTAATAAATTGGCAAACAAACATGTTTTTGGTTACCATTTTTCTAAACAATGGTGTAAATATTATGATGTCAAAAACCTGTCATAACACACTAGAGTGACTTGTCAGGGTAGAGCTAAATTCCATTGTTTTGAGGATTTTTTTGTTACCTATGGAATTTTTTTGAACAAAAATTTTATATTATAACATATATAGGATAATATGCATGTTGCAATATAAAGCTTGTTAAAATTTTTATTAGAGAATGAATTAATAAAAAAAATAAAGTAATTTATGTGAATATTAAGTATGGATAATGCCTCACAGATTTCGGAGTTATTTGTAACAGAATAAAAATAATGACAATGGAAAATGAAACTTTAATATAAATTGAAGAAAAATTATCCCAATCATTGGGCACCATTTTTAATTGAATAAAATATACCATTAAGTTGAACACAATTGGTAATTGAATAAAAATATGAATCATACTGTATACTTAGTCATATTGTAATTATTGATCACCATTTACAACAGAATGGAATTTGAAATAAGGAAGAACAATCCTAATTTAATAATGCCCATGATTTATAATATTATTTGTAAAAGAATGAAATTAAGTTAAAATGAATATCAATCAATAAATAACAATTTAACAGTTAAGTTAATCAAACAATGATAATACTCTTTGTTATAATTTTATAGATTCCAAGAATTGATAGAAAACAAATAAAACCATTACTTCAAGCTATCTTAAAATATAAGAATTATTTGCAATAGATTAAAGATAAAGCATTAAAACTAAATATCACTATCTTATAAATAACAATCTATGCCTATTATATAATTCATGTTTGATATGATAAAAATAATGGTAAAGAATTAGTCAGATAAACCTTAATATTCCTTATGAATCAAAACACTGTTTATATTAATACAAACTTATACTAAAATTAAATATTATTCAAATTTATTTAAACAAAATAATTCATGGATGGATGAGATATTAATTTAATATGCCTTTGAAAATTGAAATATCAATGATATCAAAATAAATATATAAAACTTAATAATTGATTTCTAATTACAACTAAATAACATCAGATGTAATACTAACTCAATTATACTTTTCCACTAATATCATTATACTCTAAGTCAATTATTATAAGATTAAATATTTAATAATAATAATAGAAAATCAATTAACCTAATATTTATTTTCATTTCCCCCCAATTACTCTTCAGTTTAATAAAGCTAAATTATTGAAACTTTACACTACAACTGTCAAAGAGTATGAAAGATTGTTGAATTTATTATAGTCAAATATTAATATTAAAACTTAATATTTAAACAAAAGTTACCATCTACATAATGAACATTAACTATAATTAAAGCAAATCACTCTAATTCATAACACAATAAAATATATTATTATTACCAGCTTTATATTGAAGCTGGAAATATAGTACATATTTCTGCTTCACCTAGTGTCAATGTCATCAGCACTAGTATGGGTTCGAACCCAACCTTTTATGTTAACTGACACCCAGCTTATAGTAGGTGGTAGTATATTTATAATCAATATTATAATCTTTTATATTTCATTAATTCTATTTTATAATTAAAACTAACCTTTTTATAATAGTTCATTTATTTTATATTTGTAAAAATGTATATTGTGTTTATTTTATTAAAATAAATTGAATCCTAGATATCTATAAAATGTTACAAATGTTTTAAATTATTTTATTAAAGTTCATTTTTCTTCAATTAATCAGTTGGTAACATTTTATATTTATCTTTTGATAAATGTATATTAAAGGATCAATTATGTAAACAATCTAATATTTGTAAGAAATATTTTGTAAATTTCTACTTAAGTTTTATATCAAATATTAAATATGAAAGTCATTGTACCAAATTCCTAAAATTTTTCTGAATAAAATTTACATTTTTGTTAATATAAACCTTAATTAAATAGGCTTTGTTAATACAATGACTGATAAACTTAATCATGCTTGTTGATGTTTTTTTTTAATTAGCAAATGAACCCTTGGGGCATGTTGAATGTAGGGTTATAGATTTCCCTCCCAAGCAGACACCAATCTCAGAGAACCACTTAGAGCAATTGCAATTGGAAGTTGTCACTGTAAATTGAATCCTGTAGATAAAGTCAGATCACATAAATAGTGGAAATTTTTGATAAGAGGGATTTATTCTTTGAAGAACAGTTCACTGAAGAGAGTAGTTTATATTTGCAGTACATCGTGACTAAAGAAATGAAGGGGTGAAAAGTTCGGCCATTGCTTTCTGGAGCTCTGATTCCACCAGCTCATCAATGCCTTTCCAGTGCTCTCAACACCTAGCTGGAGACTATACTGTGTCAAGAAAGCCTGCTAAATGATCTGAGAGTATAACTGCCTGTTTCAAGCCATGGAATGTCTACCGATTGATTCTGATGTAATGTCCAATTTGCCACAAGCCACTGATTCTATTTTACTTGTTTTCCAAATCAATATTAATATATATATATATAATAGATAGATAGATAGATAGATAGATAGATAGATAGATAGATAGATAGATAGATAGATAGATGGATGGATGGATAGATAGATAGATAGATAGATAGATAGATAGATAGATAGATAGATAGACAGATAGATAGACAGACAGACAGACAGACAGATAGATAGATAGATAGATAGATAGATAGATAGATAGATAGATAGATAGATAGATAGATAGATAGATAGATAGATAGATAGATAGATAGATAGATAGATAGATAGATAGATAGATAGATATATCTGTAATGTTTATACAACTTAATTTTAAAATGCGTCTTTTAAAATTTTTCTTAAATTTAAAAATATCAGTTCTTATAAAAATCTCACCTTATTTTGATGCGGCAAATTTATCTTATTTTTTGCTGGTTTATTTATAATATTGACTTACTGAAATTTCCATGTATAGAACTCAATGAGCAACTAACTTTAAACCCTCCTTCTTATTTTCTACATTTAAAATCATTACAGGAGACTTATTTTCATTAAATTAATTAATTAAAAAAGCTTATTAGTTTTGTACCTCTTATATTATAAATTTATTTTAAATGATTGAAATTATTTTAACAATTAGATGTGGTATTATTATCTCCAATTTAAAATTGCCCTCGTAATTTTTTTTGAAAGAATAAAGAATTTAGAGAAATCAGTTAAGAAAAATCTATCACAATTTTTGTAAAACAAATGTCTTAAAAGAAAATCATTGAAAGCACATTTATCATAGCATTTTATTAGTATATGTTTCATACATATATATTTTATTTGTCAGAAAAATAGTAAAATTGTGATGTATAATTTATTATGCTGTATATAGTCAAACTTCACCAGAAGTGAGTATGATATTTAATGCTCAATCTGTGTAAGTTAATTAAAAGACAGTGTTATTTTGTAATCTTCCATGATGAATTATTTGAAATATTTGGAAAGTGTAGAAAACAATTTATATTTTAGTTTTAATTCTTGCCTTTCTTTTTATATTATAATTTATGATTTATTCATTAATGGCCTAAGGTTTCTGGTGACTTTCCATTATGTCAGGGAGCTGATTATTTTAATCAGGGATTAAATTATTATTTTCATCAGTGATATCCTCTCTATGTATTTATAGTTACAACCATTTCTTTATTATTGTTATTCTTGCTTTGCTACATACCTATCAGGACCTTTGGAAGTTTAAATATGACCAGTCCAATACTTGAATCTCCCTTAATAGTAGACATATTTTCCTATTAGGGATTCTTTTCCAGGCATTGCCATTAAGATGTGTATTGGAAGTCCAGCACATCAAATTTATTATTACTTTCAGAGATATGTTTTGGCTGGAGGGCCAACATTTCTCTCATCATTTACCTGTATATCTCAGGGATTTCTTTTAGCAAAACCACCCAGAGGTTAGTAACAGACCTCATTTATTCTTTTGTTCTAATCTATAATAGCATACGGCCTTCATCATTTTATATCTTTATTTAGCAAACCTGAATTGCTCTCTGCCATGATGGTATGTTCTTTACAAACCAATCCCAATAAATTAAATCTGACTATATAATTGCCAATTATTTATTTAAGAACTATTTTGCCTTCCACACACATTGTAGACAACTGATTTAACTGTAATAGTGTTCTAAATACACATCGATCATTTCTTGTTATATATAGAATAAATTTATTTGTAATTTTTTAAAAAGAGCTAATAATATTTTATTGCTGATTGGTTTGTGGCAGACCAATTAACAAATTTTACATTGTTATCAAAGCCACATCAAAATGAAATCAAAATGTATAATAACCTAGGTGTATAAACAAAACTCAACTTAATTTGTATAACAATTTCTTAATAAATTCCGGTAATATTATTATTTTAAATTAGCTTGGTTTGTCACTCCGAATCTCTAATATTAATTATCCTAGTTATTTATAATAGTTCTTTGATTTAAATTTACTTCTTTGTAATGTTGCCATAAATAATTATCATTATTACAGTTCAAACCACATCTATAGTGTTCTGCAATCGTCAGAATTCATTAAATAATTAATTTTTCATATAAACCCATTATTATTTTGAGTCTCTTTGTGAACCATGACCTCCAGCTGGGACAGAATAAAACCAAGAACTGCTAGTGTTATCACAAACATTATCCATTAGTCAGAGAGACAATAGTTCAGCAAAGAGGTTAGGATTCACCATTCCCCTGACATCTGTATCTTATGTATGGTTGGATTCAAGGTACTTTTGCTTGGATTATTGGTCTTGTTGAATGAATACACGATTTGGACAGGCATAATATCTTATTAAGATAATAATCTTTATGGCTGCATATTGACTTATTATAATATTCATTTTAATCAATAATGATTTAAAATAAAATATGTGAATGTTTAATTGCAAATACATTTACTCATCTTCAATAATCAGCCTATTCGTATTTGTATCAATCATCATATCAATTTATATATAATTTCTATCTTAATGTATTTATTACATTTTACTAAAAAATAGTTACAATAAGCTTCTAATTACTTATTAAGTATTTAAAAATGTCAAATCAGTTAATTTATTGCTATATAAAATCTATATCTGGTAGACAACAAACATTAAATTCCATACAAAGAAAATATGTAATTATACTCTCTTACTATCTTGTGTTGCAATTCCTGAATTATTTTTATAACTGCTTCTAATGAATTATGTGGTATAATCAAATAGTGAATATTATTTTTCCCATATGATTAACAAATAAATTTTCATTGTAAAATTGAATGACAACCAAGCAAGTTATAATATATTTCTGCAGTAAGTTAACATATATATATATATATATATATATATATATATATGTGTATATATATACTATATATAGATATATATATATATATATATGTTATATATATATTTATATTATACTCTTAATGTATATATTATATTTAATATGTTTACAGAGTTATATTAGATTTATTTTTATTTTAAAACAGTTGTTTTAAAAAAAATTCTAAAGAAAAAGTCATAATCTTTTGTAACTTTTCATGATTGTTGTAAATAATGCTAGTTTTCTAGTTTACTTGAAAAAAAAAAAACAGTTGTTTTAAAACAAAAATAGAAACACTTTTCAATAGAAAACTTTGTTACTGATTTATTATACATATATAATTATGTACATATACTAAATATAATATATACATTAAGAGTTTCAAATAGTTTTAAAAGAATATTATTACATTGAAAGAAAAATAACTATACTACCCTCTCATGTTATTTATTTGAAGCAAATGAAAATTCTAAGAATAATTATTAATTGCAATAAATAAAATTATTGAATACATTATATATTTTTTCTACCCTCTTTTCCATGTCACTCAAACTAGTTAACATTTGAAAATATAAATGTTTTAAATGGATTAGGGTGATATAACATAGTGATATATCAATTTTAAAAAATTCAATTGAATTTTAAAATATTAAAACTCGATTTTAAAATTTATTTTAACTTGAAAAAAGAGTAAAAATTAACAAATACACATTTTTTAAGACCAATAAAAGCATTTAAAATAAAAAACCAAGAAAGGATTATGATTATTATTATTAAACAATTAAATATTTTTTTGTTTAATATAAAAATAGATTTTAAAAAAGGTCAGTTAGTCAAGATTTGATACAGTAATTTCAAAGGTAGTCATGTGACTGATAGAAAATTTATATCTAGTTGTTTTTTAAAAAGGACAGCTTGGGCAGTAGTATTCAATAGAGAATTTAGTAAAGGTGAGTTCAGCTGTCAGAAATTCAGCTTGAATGTCTGATGTTAAATTAATCTAACTCTTACTAAAAAAAAGAAATGATTTTTGCATATATGTATAATAATTTGGAGTTTGCAAAAACTACATGGTAAGCTCATGCTAAATGTTGGTTGTTACTGACCTAATTATGTAAAAAATATCATTAAAAGAGATATAAGAAAAGAAAAATATGCCAGAGAGAAACATTTAACTAGCCTTATGTGTTTATCTATCCAATATCATTGTTGTCTTATCTTATGTTAACCTAAAATAAGAATAATCAATAAATTAAAAAACTTAAACTGTAAAAGAAAAAAAAAAGCTAAAAGATTGAAATGAAAATAATGGATACCCTGAAAACTGGAGTTACAAAAGCAAAAGAAGTAAAGCTAAATAGATAAAAAATAACAATTAGAAAACTATAAACCACAAAGCCAAAACCTACTAACTATCTAAACTACTATCTGCAAGATAATACAAAACAAGTCACTCAACAAGACAACTCCAAAGAAAGACTAAAAAATCTTGGGATAAAGTGAGATATTGTAGGATGTCACCTAATATGTTTATAAATGTCATTTTATATAGAAAATAATAATTGATAATATTGAATAATTAATTTATCTAATTTTGTTGAAAATATCCTCTTTTTAAAAAAAAAATAAAAGAAAAAAGATTCAAGTTAAAATTATTTTATTTATTTATTTTAAATACCTTATAGGATTTGATTATTGTAAATAAACAACTCATTTATGTTAAATGTTAATTAATTAAGAAAAATAAGAATGTAGTAATGTTTATATGTGTTACATGAAATATGGTTTGGTGCAGGATAGAGCATTTGACTTAAGATTGGTAGGTTACAGGAATAATTCTAGGGCTCACAGTTCTGGAATTTGTACTTTTTATGACATACTTAGAAAAAATCATTAGTCTTTATTATATGTTTATGGTATGGATAGAATTGATTAATATTTGTACTAGTTTTGGGTTTGTCACATTAACATTTGATTCAGAAATATATTTTAAATAGAAATAAACTGAATATAATTAATAGACAAGCTGCCAACATTAAAATTTGGGATTCATGGGATTTGGGTTGATGACATTTCCTTCCATTATGTTTTTTTTGAATTTAATGGCAGTTGAGAGGAGTTAAGAAATTAATCCAAAGTACTTCTATAGATTGAAAGACTAGAAATAATAGTTAATTACCATTATATTTATAATATTTTTTGTTATTACAATAGTTTATTAATAACAAGCATTTTATTTGTATTATCTATTTATATATAAACTTTAAAATAATCAATTTAAAACAAAATTGAAACAGGCAATTCTTTATAAATAAAAAAAAATATTTAATACTTCAAACCAAATTTTATTTCTTACTGGAAGCCTATTAAGATGTTTCTTTTTACAAAATCACATGACCAGCTATTCCAATTCAACTCCACCCAATGGACATTATTTACAATACCTTACAATAAATATAATTGTTGAAATACATACATGTACATAAAAATGATTAAACTTATTACAATCCCTATATAATATATATATATATTATAATAATATTACAAATCGATGTCTGTATTTCTTCAAAATAATATACGTAACTCTATAAATAAATATTTGAAAATACAGTAATTAAAAGTCAGTAAAAAGTATATGTATAACTATAACTTAGAAGCACTTTCACTATGTTGTAGCTTTGTCAACTATCACATTTAAAATGTCAACTATGAATTATGGGAAAGTTGTCATTTTAAATGTGATAGTTGACAAAGTTACAACGTAGTGAAAGCGCTTCTAAGTTATAGTTATACATATAATTTTTATTGACTTTTAATTACTGTATTTTCAAATATTTATTTATAGAGTTACATACATATATATAGAGTTACATATATATATATATATATATATATATATATGTAACTTATATATAATATGATATATATATATATATATATATATATATCATATTGCAAAATTCACAAACTAATTTTATAAATTAAACCCATCCTACTTTTAGTATTACCCATCTTTCTGCATTACAAATCTAGCACAACTAGGGGTGAATGAGAATAGTTACATTATTGAAAACTTTAGAGTTACAATTTAAAATATTTTTTTTAGATTAGGAAAGGTTAAAGATAAACAATTGTAGAACAATAGCAGTAACATTAGTGTTATATAAAGCATTTGCATATATGATGGTTGGAAGGGTGGCAAAATGAATAGAAGAAATAATATAATGGGAGAAATGCAAGCAGATTTTAGAGTGGATAGGCATATAAAATATATTTTATTTGTACAAACATAACTATTATCAAGCTGCAGGATGAAGGTCTCTCCAAGTTCAATCCATTTTCTCTGATTTCTAGTATCTCTTCTCCACCTCACCCCTGCACACTTTCTTATTTCATCCATCCAAATCACATGTGGTCTCTTTCTCGGTATTTTACAATCTTTTGGAATCCAGTTTAAGATTACAATTGTCTATCTATTATCATCTCTTCTAGCAATATGGCCAGCCCAAATCCACTTCAGTCTTTTAATTTTTTCAATAATGTCAGTAATATCTGTTTGTTCTCTTATCCACATATTGCAATTCAATCTTTTTTTGTTATTCCCAACATACACCTCTCCATACTACTTTGAGTAGTCTGAACTCTCTGCATTGCTCTTCTTATTAGGTGTCCAAGTCTAGGATCCATAAGTAAGAACTGGTAAAACACATTAATTAAAACCCTTCTTTTCAAACCCATAAGCATATTTCTTTTTAGTATCAAGTTATTTCTATCAAAAACACTCCAATCAAATTTAATTCTATGATTAATCTCATCCATTATGTTTCCATCTGTATTAATAATCTGACCCAGGTATTTGAAACTGTTAACGTCTTCTAACTCATCATAATCAATCGTTATTTTCATATTTTAAAAAATCAATTAAACATTACTTTAGTTTTTTTAACTCTTATCTTTAGTCCTAATTTCCTACTTTAATCTGATAACTCTTGCAACATGTCCTGCAACTGTAAAGCATTATTTTCAAAAACAACTACATCATCTGCAAAATCTAAATGACTTAAGTAATCTCCATTTAGTTTCACTGCTTTAGCTTTCCATTTTAATCCACAACACACTTCTTGCAGCACTGCTGTAGAAAATTTAGAGATATGGAGACACCATGTCTTGCAACCTTCTCAATGTTGACTTTCCTAGTATCATTATATAATGGAATTGTTGCTGTTGCATTTTTATAAATATTATTTAAAATATGACAATATCCTGGATCTACACATTGATGATCCAATGCTTTAATCATGGAAGAAATATTTATAAAATCAAATACCTTTTCATAATCTACAATTCCAAAGCATAATGGCAACTTATATTGATTTGTCTTTTTTATAACTTCTCTCAATACTAGGATATGACATACTGAAATCACTTTTAAAAACAGATTGTTCTTTTTCTTGTTGAAAATCCAATGCAATCTGTAGACAAGTTGTAATTATCTTGGTAAAAAGGTCTGTAATTTCTAATAACTTCTTTATCAGCTTTTTAAAATATTAATATTAATACTGCATTCTTCCAATCATGTGGTACATATTTATCATTTAGACATTTGGTATATAACTTTGCTAAAAAAATTCTATTTCTTCACCTGCTTCTTTTAATATATCAACTATTATACCATTATTACCTGGAGATTTTACTTGATTCATAAATTTAATTGCATGTCACACTTCTTCATTTAAAATTCTGGGCAATTCAGAATATATAATAGATATAGGAGGTACTTGTTCTTTATTTTTATATAATTCTTGATAGAAGTCTTCTACTCATTTCATGATGTCATCTTTCTTTTTAGTAAGAATTCCATCTTTTTTTTATTGCAGATACAAATTTCCTAGCAATACCAAAATGTTGTTTTACACTTTAAGATTTTTATTCTCTTCTACAGATTTCCTTGCTGGTTCACAGTTATACTTTCTTATATTATTTTCAACTCTTTTCCACATCAATTTACAAAATTCAAGATATTCAGTGCTTTGTAATGCATCATTTTTGTATATCTTTATATTCCTTTTTTCATTCATAAAATTCTCTAGTCTCAGTAGAAATTTTATTGTTCATTGCTGCTTTTTTCTACCAGCTATCTTTGTTGTAGTTTTTAAAAAATATCAGTTATTTTCATATTAATTTCATACAAATGTGAATCATGTTCAAAATATACTAATACTTGAAACTGATTTGTAAGTTCTAATTTGAATGTATTAGAATGTTTTGAAGATTAGGAATATCAACTGTAAATATTGTTTTTCTTAATAATTTTTGTCTCTCTATTTTTGCATTAACATGTATCTTACATCTTACTAATCGATGATCACTTCTTGTGTTAGATTTATTAAGAACATTACAATCTTGAAATATGTATTTTCTGTTAGTCAAAATATAATACAATTGTGCTGTACCTTCATTTGGGGTGCTTTCATGTCCATTTTTTTGTAACATTTTCCTCAAAAAAAGGAATTGATATTATAGTTTTTTTTTTCTGCAAGCTCCACAACTTTATGTCCACTCTCATTTCTATTACCATATCCAAAACTACCTGCAGCACTTTCATCTTTCATTTGTTTACCAATTCTAGCATTAATCTCTCCCATAACAATTTTAAAATGTTGTTTACTCTGATCAAAAGCCTTCTGTACATCCATATAAAAATCTTTTATTTCATCACAATGAGAACTTGTTGGTGCATAAACCTTTAACACTTCCACAAAAACACATTTATTACCCAAAAATAATTCTTTTCCACTCATTTCCTGTGTTAACAAGAAGCAAGAGACAGAATCAGTAGTACACCAAAATAAAGACTTAAACAAAACACCTTTTAGACCAGACACATCTAAAACCAATAGAAAACAAAATAAGGACAACAATATCATCTATCTCGAACTAATCTACCTCACAATATAAAAAAACCTTTATTCTTCAAAGCAAAACTTGAGCTGAATCAAATCCATAGCAGTAACACTACAATTCCGAATCATCCTATCTCCACTTAAGATTCCCACTACCACCTGGGCTCTGACATTGAATCTGATATGGACTTCTTAGTGCAAGCCACCTTCAGCAAGAAAAGAAAATCAATCAAAGTTACCCAAAACAGCTCAGTAGAAGATAATGTTTCAAATTCATCTACATTGGATGACAACAAGTTCAAGATCACAAACAATCAAATTACCAACAGCCAACAGCAGCCTTGGAAAAAAAGCATAAAAGGAAACATGTTAATAGTCACAGTGCTAAATCTATTCAGGAAAAAGTCACTCCAGAACAAACTCCTACTGCAGGTCTACATATGCCTACATCTATGATCGAAGTCAGCCTGCTTAATTGTCTCTGAGGATATCACTCAGGACTCTGATTGTCCACACATGGTACATTCTAGTGACCACAATGTTTATGGATAACTCTTCCTGTAGGATTGTAGAAATCAATGTGAGAGGACTCAATTCCCTCATGCACATTCATGCCATAAGACATTTTATCTACTTTGTCTCTCCACACATTCTCTTCATGGAAGAGACAAGTTTCATCAGCACTCTAATAGTAACATAGTCAATGAACTCAACAAATTTGGATTTGTACAACTAGCAGTCAACAGCACTTTTGCCAGAGGAGTAGGGGTACTAATAAACAAAAAGTATCCTCATAAGTTCAAAATAATTTACAAGGACATCAACCTAATTGCAATTAATTTAACATATGGTGCCAACGGGTTCAATGCCTTCTATGTCTATAACCTAATAATGCTGTTACACATCTAAGAATCATTAAGACAGTTAACATGATAACTGCTTACAATAATTCACCTGCTGTATTAATGGGAGATTTCAATATTTCCTACAAGGGCTATAATCAAAAATATCTACACCTTCTCAATAGAGGTTTCCTGAATGGCAGAGGGTTTCCCCCCAATGCTTTCTCCTTTCATACAAAGTATCAACATTCACTAATAGACTTGCTCTTTTATACATCAGAATTCCACTTCTGTCTTGAAGCATTCTTTCAGCCGGCCGCTTTCACAGACCATCATGCAATAGTTGTTGATCATTAACTCAAAAACTGTTCTACAATGCCTCTACTGCCTCTTCAACTGAGGCTGTCTTTTCTGAGGCCTACATATTATTGCAAAAAATTAACATCCTTTCCAGGCCTCCTGAAGAAGTGTGTTTTACATTTGTTGGAATCTTGCAATCTCTGATTGTGCATCACATCAGGAGATTAAAAGGCCCTTCTTCCCTTTTAATGACCTAGAACAGATCTCTTGTAAAATAAATTCTTTCAACATAGACTTGGATCCATTGGCAAAGCTCTTCACACTGAAACATCAATATAGACAAAAACAAACTGCAATAGCCAAATACGTAGCCATAAAATGCTCCAAAGTATTTCTCCCGAATCAACACTGCTGGATCAGAGGATATCTTAGGTGGGCTTTGGGTTATAAACAAAAGCAAGCCACTTCATCTACCCTCCTATTAAATGGCTTCAACCTCTTAGGACATCACATGCTACAACTCATTGAAACCTACTTTAAAGAGAGACTGCAAGATGTTCAACAAAGTTCTCACTGTTTTTGGCATGGCATGTGTCCTTCAAGCAGGCATGGTATTTCTGAGACATATATAAAAAACCATTTATCTGCACTCCCTGAGCATGTTCATCCAGGATTGCATGCCATTCCTAAATTCATTCTAACTCACCTCAGCAATTTCACTATCCCAATTATCATGGCTATGGTAAATCATCAGACATCACAGAGATGGGAAATTCCTAACTTTTACCCAATTGCTATGGTTTCTTTTGTTAAAAAGAACAAGGATCCAACATCCATACACAGCATATGACTCAATTCTATTCAAAGTTATTGAAGGAGTCACAAAGGAAAAAAATCAAGACAAAATCATTAAAGTCATTTCAGCTACTCAATTCACCAAAAAGGGATCATCAACACTCACCGGTATGGCTGAAGTAAAAATTCTTCTCGATTACGTTAGATCCAAAAGATTGTCTAAACCTATTGCAGTCCAGATTGATATAGTGAAGATATTTGATTCAGTTAACAATAATACCCTGCTAGAACTTCTCGGAGGAATGAATATTCCTTCAGAGATTGTTCAGATATTAGACAATTTTCTATATAACAGACTGATTCATATTTCCCTTAACGGCACCTTTACTAATGGTTTTTTGCCTAAGCGCTTCATCCCACAGGGGTCTCCGCTTAGCTTGCTACTATTTGCCTGTTACATAAATCCTCTTAAAGCCATTCAAGATACAATTTCGGGTATTTATATTTCACCGAATCAAAAAAACAATATCTGCCATCGCATACATGGATGATGTGCTCATCTTTTTGCCATCTAAAAAGTTCCTCAGCTCACTTTACCTAGTATCTCAAGTTCATCACATCTCCTAATAAACCATACTAAATATGTGACCTGGAGGATATTAAAAGGGAAAAAAATCCCATCAAGATTTCTGGCTGAGCCCCAAAATTTCTTGGGTTTCCCTGTATATAAATCACAATTTGCCATGTCAAAGCATATCCAAAATTCAATAATAGAATCTGCTGATCACATAACGCAGGGCCTCTCCAAGCTTTACTTATCTTTACAAGGTAAGGTTGCTCTTCTCAACATGAAAGTCATGACCAAGATAGCATACTACCTTCCCTTCATGTCGGTCACTAAGACATTCATCAGCAAGATAAACAGGTTATGTGCATGCCTGTTTTGGAAGGGCCACACATACACTATTAGCATAGCCAAAATGCAGCTTTATAGAAAACTTAATGGAATGTCTCTTCATTCCATTCAAGCAATCTCTTTCCAAAAGGTGTATTCAATGATTTTCAACCTTGCACAAAAATATGATAATTTACTTATAAGTAGTCCCATTTCACCTACTGATATGCCTCCTCCAAATAAAATTTCTTGGATCGATCAGATCATTACCTACCTCTACAAATTCAATAACAACCCAGATACCTTTAAAACAAAGATTACAATATGGACTGCACATTCACTTATTAACCATCAACCCTTTCAAATGAAAACAAAACTAGGTGTGTCTAATCAGAAGATCACAACATTATTTAAGTATTTACTATTGGAACCCAAATTCCTGGACTATTTAATTAAAGTGAATCTTGATGCTGTGCCCACAAACTGGTTCTTACATCAGAAAAGATTCATGAACAATGTAGATCCTTCATGCCCAATCTGCTACAGACAGGATGAGACCTTTGAACCCATTATATTAACTTGCACAGGCTTCGGACCAGTGAAGCATATCATAGCACCAAATTCAGAAATTGATTATTATAAAATTCTACCCATTAAATATAGCATTAAGGAGAGAGATTTTCCTTTCATAATAATTTCAACATTCATTACATATTCCATATGAATCACCCAGTGCAAAATGATATTCAACATCCCACAACCAAAGCCCCTTACAATTTTCTTTAGAACCCTCAGAAAAATCCAAAGTAAAGACAAAATTCTCTCTTTTAAGTTTAGCTATGAGAATACATAGAAACTTTTCAAGATTCCCAGTGAATAAAGTTCCCTATTCTCCCATGCTATCTCTGCTGTACCATAGAAGTTTTTTCTCTTCATCTATATTTTACAAGGGCATTAACACTGACAGTTCTACTTCGCAAATAAGAAGCTCCTGCTTACACATGTCCTCATCTGAACATCACTGTTTGTAACCAATTTTTTTATTCACTAATAAAGTTTCTTTGAAAATAAACCTAAATTATCTGCATTTGGTATCTCCTATTAAGTTGTATAACTAATCTTGCTACTCTGTCTAATACACCATCAATCTCCACAATGGTATTCTTCCACTTTTTATTTGTAATAAATCATACTGCAGTTGTATTTCCAATATTTGTCCCTTTATAGTAAAGTAAATGTCCACTTTTTAACTCAATTGTCTCTTCACAAAGTCCAATAAAGTCCCATTTAATATAAGACAATTTTTCTTTAATTCTTGCAATCTTCCTTCACTTGAAAATGATCTGCAGTTGTAAGTACCTAAATAAAAAGTCATCATCAAATTGCAACCTGAGTCCATATTCAGAGGATTCTTAACACCCTCCACCTTTGGTCACCCACCACTGACTTGGTTGGTGACTTTACAGCCTTCTGGTAATAAGGACCATGATTTATTTTTGTCTTTCATGATTGTATATATCTATTGGAAAAATATTTATCATTTACACATATATTCATTCTGTCCTAGCAGGCAACTGAGAAAAAAAGACCTGGTGTTTTTTGATCTTAAACTCAGAGGTAAAATCAATAAACTCACCACACTGGCTAATGCATTGATGTGAACAGTCCATCCATGTCCATATACTATATAAATTATCACATAGTAATAACAGCTGCAATGATAAGAACATATGGAATATACATTGTGATTTTGTCCTACTCGGTTCCTTTAAGGCCTCCAAGAGAAATCAAAGGGTCTTCTTTCAGTTAATAGCAAACTCCTTTGCAGCAGCCCTTCTATGGAATATATATATATTATAATGATGGAAATGATAGTGAAGATCGAATCTAACCGCAAACTATGATATCTGCTCTACAGAGCGCCATCTAGGCATTTAAACCTAGAAAAATTTATAGAGTAGTCAGATACGCACTGTTAAGATTCCACTTTATTTAAATATTCAGATAATTAGCCCAAGTCACTAGCTCAGTGGAGTAGCAGAGATAATAAAATATAAATTTTGTATCTTAAATATAAAAGAATAAAAGCCACTGCCAGAAATTAACACATAAAAATATTTATTTACGCACATATAAAATCATTCTAATTTGAGGAATAAGTTTAACATTTTAGATTTTTATATTAATCTTTAGTTTTACATTTAAGTAAATTACAACCATGAGTTTAATATTTATTTAGGGAGTCGAGTATGAATAGACTACATAGCTCTGCATTTGAAAAGAGAATATTCTTCCCTGATTTAACCTTAGGCAACAAATTTCGCAATCAAACTGGTGCCAATCCATCTGATACGTTTATGTATTCAATGTAGCATGAAAATACGACAACACAAAATACTATACTGTCAGTAATGTACATCTGATCAGTAAGTAGAATTAGAGAAGACATTGTCTCTCCACCAACAGGAATGTCACATCTGTTGGCAAGTAGAACAATAAACATAAAACTCCATAGGAATGGACTGCAGTCCTTTGCCATCTTACAAACCCATCCATAGGAAAACAGAAGGTGTGTGGCATATGTATATAATCCTGCCTGTAGCGGATCTCATACTACACCTACAATTACACAAATATATCCAATCCATTGAACCAATTCAACTACGAAATGAATAACCTAAGATTACCCTCCCTTAATATAACTTTACAAAACTATATAGCCATTCATGCCCGACTTAAATTTAACATTTAAATACGTTCGCACAGATTATTTTTATACAATTTGTTTTATAATGTCGAGTATAGATTGGTTGCACAGATTCCATGGTCAAAAACATTCCAAATTAAACACAACCGATCAAAATACAAAGTCAATCGATAACGTCAATTGCTGAGGGAATACAGGAGACCCTTTGGTGTTCATCATAAGACACCGCAGTGATATCGTTGACTAAATTTCATCATTTAAAATTTAAACAATAAACAATTTATACAATAAGAAAAAATAAATGGAAATGATTTTATCAATCGGAAAACATATAAAATTAAACATTATTAATTTGATTTTAAACTTAAAAAAGTCACATGAAAGTTCATAAGCTTGAACGAAAGTTCTTAATTATTTTTAAATTTAGAGTTCATGTCAATATAGCTTATGGTAGAAGAGTCCAGGTTTCTGCTTTTAATTCCCACAATGCCTCCATTGGAAGATAATGTTCTGGAGATGGCAATAGCTGGTTCAAGGTATCACAGTCTTTTCCTTTTTCTTTTTTAATTAGAGAGTGTGGTATATGCATCCTACCACAACTCTCAAACACACAACGCTGGAACTGCCCGAAAAACTGTATTTCCCTTTTTATATTATCCATATGGATTCAATCAACAAAACGTCACTAATCCATCACTTTCGTTAGGGTCCGAGCCAAGGCTTAGTGCTTCCATTGGTCAAGCTAATTTCTCTTCATTTTCTTATCTATCTTTCATCAGATCATTTTAATTATACAAGAGCCCCAGGCTATCTTGCTTTTCAAACAATTTATAAACAATCATTTCCATTTACAGATTACAAGAATTAATTAATACCTGTTTTTATTTTTAAATCTTGTACTTTTTTTATAAAAAAGTACGTTCAAATACTTATTTATTTGTTTTTTTTTTTTAAAAAATATTTTTAAAGTTTGGCATCTGTGCGAATGTATATATGTTTAACAAACATTTTAATTTTAGCGTTTAGTTTTTTACTTTTATTGGCGAACTTTTAAGTTTTTATTTTAAATTATGGTAACAACATATTTATATATCGTTACAATATATATATTCTTTTATGAATGAAGTGGAGTAAAATTTGTGAAAAATTTACAGTATATGAATTTAAATGGTTTATAATTTAAACATCTAAATTTTATTAATACATAGTTTTTCCTTATGTGATGAAATATTTTACATTGTTAATAGCTAGTTTTGATTTTCAAGTAATAATATTTGTAGACAAAATTACTACATTGATTGGCAGAATTTTTCAATTTTTTCAAGTAAGTTATTATCTTTATGTAGTTGATTAAAAATGGTACTGTAAGGTGCTTGGCTCTGACGTTCAAAGTTTCCATTTACCATGGTTCAAACATTGTTATATTTGATAGTCAAACTTCTTATGACTTCTCCCAAATAAAAACCTTCATTTGTTTTATTAAAGATGATCCAGATTCCTAACAATAATATTAGTTTTGCATATTATTCCATCGTTTATGTTGTGTAGGCTACATGAACGTTTTCATTCACCTATTCCAGAAGATATTTTCCAATATTTTATTTTGTGAAAGTCAAACACTTTATATATTTTGATTTACTTTAATTTATCTCAGTAATAATATTTTTTTGGATATCTTTTACAGTATGATTTGAGATAAATTTTAAATGACAAAATTAAGATTTCTTTACAAGATCACGAAGGAATGTCAAAGTTAGTTTATATTTATATTGCTAGAATTTCTTTAAAAGTCTAAGCTTAATAAATTATTTATTTATTTTTTTCATTTATTAAACCAAAATAAAATCCAGTAAATCTGTAATCATGATTTTTACCATTTATTGAAATAAATTATTTTTTAACAAGGTAAAAAAAAAGCCAAGTACTTTTTTATGTGGGGAATTAAAGAAAATTTGAATAATGTAAATCATTGCATTTCTAGCTACAATTTTTTAAAATATTAAATAATATTTACTGAGGCTATAATCTCGATAATATGCGTGTAAAATACGATAGTAGGGACCTCTACAGCTGTTTAACCACAAACTTGTGGTCAAACACCTGTAGAGGTCCCTACTATCGTATTTTACATGCATATTATTGAGGTTATAGCCACAGTAAATATTACTTATGTAATCAATGTGCGTTTAATAAATTTATAATTAAAATATTAAAGAAAAACCTGTGTTATCTGCACTCATAATTATGATACATTTGTTTCCTTAAGTTGAGAACTCATCACATGGTAATCACCACTTTGATATTTTTAACTCCCATCTAAGAAATACTGAACACCATTCAACTAATTAAATATTTAATGGCTATAATTAAACACCTAAAAAATCACATTTTGTTAGATTTTTTTAAATCTCCAAAAATTCTCCAGCTCCATTTATATCTTTTCTCTTGCAATAAAATATAAAATCACTTATAGTTTTATTCCATGATCGCCACTTTAAAAATTATTTAATTGTATAAGTAGAAGCAATTTTATTCAATTTTTTCTAATTCAAAGCTATCTTTTGCAAACTTGAATAATCAATAAGCACTAAACGTTAGTGATGTGTTTTCAGATTACCAGACTAATTTCTGATTATTAATTTTGTTCATAAAAAGTATATATGTTCACATGTGGCCCAACATCAGTCTGTCATTTTGTTATACCAAACATACAAATTATTTATTTTAAAATGCCAGCATGTATATTTATTGCATCTTATATTTATGTACATTTGTATAGTTATAATAATTGACGTTATTTATTTAGATAAAACTTTAAGTAAAATTTCCTGCTATGCTTAGTGCAATGCTATAATGATGAGCTTGACAATAAAAGTTAAATCCAGCTCACCACTCTGTTATTAATATAAATGAATATATGAGGTGTTATATTGATATAATATTCACATGGGTATGACAATAATATCAAATGCACCAAAGAATTTGAGCATTCTGTCATTGGTTTTTCAATGAAATGTACAGTTGAATTGTTGGAATTGTGAATAGATTGAAGTCCTTCCATTAAAGTTTAAGGGATTGTCATCAAAATATAAACCAAGCACTGACTGTATATATGTGTGGATAATCTGGCCCCACTGATAAGTGCTGATTCTGCATGAAATATGTATATTGGGATGATGTATGTTTTTGTTTTTTTACATGCATGTTGTCAAGTGTATTGGTTAGTTGAGATGATGAGGAGGATGAATATAGACTGAAAATCATAAGTTCAAATCCCTTTCTTTACTGGATTAATATTTAAATTATCACTTGTGATACTTCTTTATTACAGTAACCTCCTGAGACACTAATTTATAAATTTGTTAAATAAAAAAATATTATGTAGCTAAAAGAAAAACCAAAACTGTTCTAAGAATGAAAAATATCATGTTGGAATATTAAGCACACTTTTGTATTAATATAATTGTTAAACACATTGTTACTTTTTTATTAAGTTTATATATTTTTTAGAACTAAGAGTTAAATGTGTGCTAGACAAATCAAATTTTGAATATTGGTGCCATAATATCTAAAGTCCAGAAATTGACATTTATGCAATTTGAATATCAAGTTTTAAATATTCATATGTCAGCAAGAAATCCTAAAACTACTTACTAAAAAACGTGAAATTTATTAATATGATTATGATAACTAAAGAATGCTATATACAAAAAATTCTCAATTAGTAACAATTAAAAAAATGTTAGCTAATAAAAATGGCAAACAATGATATTTGGAAAAGACAAAAATAAATGGTAACTATGGCAAAGAAAACAACAACAAAAAAGAACTTATGGGAAATAAAGGAAAAAGAGGAGTATAAAATAAAATGGTTTATTGGCTATATTTTAAAAATAAATTAAACAATTCTCTATTGATATCAAAATGAGTGGAAGAGAGGTTATATAACCAAAACATTATAAAAGCTTGGAAAAATCTTTAGCTTAATGCAAAAAGGAGGCCACCAAAATTGTTTAGAAAAATTGTTGTGTCTGCTGCTCTTTATGGTATGTTTTCATCATGAAATAATTATTAGATGTTAATGCATTCAAAACTTCAGCTCTAGATTGGGTTCTGTCTTTTATAATTATTAATGAGGTAGTGGAATAAAGAACAGCTAATGTTTTGCCACATATTTTGTAAGTTAATGTATAAAGTTATTTTATAAAATTATTCAATTCAATGATGAATGAAAAATAAATCATTCATATTCAATCAAAGATTTGTGCAGAAATGGATGGGAAAGAATAAGAGTACTGGGAATGAGCAAAAATACAAAAGAGCAACAAATATAGAAATTTTATCTTTATCATATTTAACAACAATTGTTTTTATTATAATTAGTTATCTCATAGAAATGTAATGGAATATTCAAACACCCATGTGTCAGATTAACCAAAATAAGACCAATTTAATGCCAATCAGCTGACAATCATTCTAGGTAGATTTATTTCAGACTTTCTATCACTCCACAGAGCAATCTTTTCACTTAAACAGCATTTGATTATTACTAAAAACAATTTTTGAATATTTTTATTTATCAAACTCAAAAACAAGACTTTTCTATATCAAATCAACTTGGACAAAACAATTTTTAGTCAGTTGGATGAAACTGCACAACCCTTAAATTTAGTGTTTAGGCATCTCTGTACTTTCTTAATCTTTTTATTTCAAAAAATTTCATTATAGTTAAGTAATATTAAAACAAGGATTTGTGTAATGGCATAAAAAGGGAACATATAAAAAACCACAAGCAAAATTTGCATACAAGAATTTTTAAAATACTTTATTCTTTCATTATGCCACCAATGTAATACTTTTAATAAATAGATGCCAGATAATAGTACTTAGTAAATCATAAATCATTGTCCCTAGACTAGTTCAAAGTTTATGGATTTAATCACTGAAGCTTTTGATATTGCTGAATAAACTTTACTATTTTAACTGTATAAAATATTTATTATGCACTCTAAATAATATTATAAAATATCTGTACTAAATTGTATTTGAATCATACTTATTAAAATATATTATTTAATTCACTTCATAACTGTTCAAGGTTAGAAATTGGTAGATAAATCTTAATAAGGTTACTGTAAAATGGATTATATGTTAAATAAACTACAATAGATAAAGTTTTGTTTTTGCTATCTTAAAATACTATTTTTTAACCTGCAGTAAATTTCATGATTGCTTTAGTTGCTTTTTAGTGAGCATGTGTGTGAATGTATGAGCACATGATCATGTTAAAAGAAAGAGAATATAAAGTAAATTATGTTTACAAGCGTTAATTATCTTTAATAAAAAATAATACATTTCATGAATAGTATATTTTAATATTAAAATGGATTTAATTATAATTCTTTGAAAAACTATTAAATAAAATAATTGAAAGATATCGCTTTAATTTAAATAGTTTTATTTAATAATTAAAACAAACTTAGTTATATTTTATTTGGTTTTAATTACTATCTAGATAGTAATTCAAAGTCAATTTTATTTTTGTTACCTGATTATTAAAAAGGTTATCATCATGTTAATCAATTTGAAGAACCCACCCCAATATCAATATCTCATTGATTCACGGATACCAGATGACAAACTTCCTGGTTTTTCTACCAACCACACACACATTTAAAAGCAAAATCCAGAAAATAAATTATTACTTTTTCATTTTCAACTCTTTTTAAAATAACTTTACAACTTATTTTTGTTTGACTAAGTAATTTGCTGTTATAAACTTTTAAAATCATTTAAGAAAATCTATTTCAGTCTATACTTGCTCATCTGCCCATAAACAATATCTCTCACTGGAAAAACAACAGGCTTTATTGTTATAAAAGAATTTCTAAAACTTACTAGAGACATGAAATGCTGTGTTAAACTGATAAGATGAAGAAGTGTAACATATGTTTTACTTTTTCTATCAAAATTTAAGCTAATTATAGTATTTTTTTTTTTTAAAAAAAAAAACAGTTCATTAACACTTCATTCTTTAAAATGCTTAAAGTTATATAAGCTAATTGATTTTATATTATATTAAGTGTCTTGCTTAAAGAAAAGTCATTTATATGTGGAAAGTTTAAAATGCAGACTTTAAAGCATTAATGACTGAAATATAATTATTGTTATTACTAGAAATTATCTTGGAAATTATTTTATTCTTAAGTTTTGAAATCAAAATGTTAATGACTTATTTTAAAAATATCACATTTTTAAAGGATGAAATAATATATAATTATTTTAAAATTATTCATTTAATTAAGATAAAAAATAATATTTTCTGTGATAATATTTTTAATACCTTGGAGAAGATATTATAGAATTATACTTCAACCATTACAAACAAGACACTAACTTCATAATTCTAGTAACTTATTTATTCATCTGTTTAAAACATGTATTATTCTGTAGCAAATAAATAATTTGAATTAGCTTCATGTGCTTATCCTGCTTAATTACAGTCTCAGCATTTATTATGAAAGTGTACTACCTCAATGAAAGGTATACCTGTATTGCATGTTCTACCCTACACTCCTCTTCATTTTAAAAATTAAAAATGTGGACAACATATGCCAGAAACTCCTGTTCTGAAATATTTAATCATTTATATGTCTCTTTTGCATTTAATAAAAAGCATGCTGTATTTTTTTTTATTTATATGAAAAATAAAGGGACTACTCAGTTGGGAGGATTATTTCCATTTCATTTAATAAAAGATCTTTTAAATGATCAGGATTATTGAAATAAGGTAAAATAAGTGTAGTGTATTTATGAAACTCTTATATTTATTATTATTGTTTTAACAAAATTATTCATTATCATCACCATCAACCATTATCAATTCACTGCAGGATGAAGGTCTCTCCAAGTTTAATCCATCTTCTCTAATCTTTAGCTTCTCTTCTCCACATCACCCCTGCATACTTTCTTATTTCATCCATCCATATCACATGTGGTCTCTTTCTGGGTCTTTTACAATCTCTTGGAATCCAGTTTAAGATTTCAATTGTCCATCTATTATCATCTCTTCTAGCAATATTACCCATACATTGTGTTTTCGATCTATTCCTGTTACTCCTAATATGCATCTCTCCATACTTCTGTGAGTGGTCTGGAGTCTTTGTATTGCTCTTCTATTAAGTGTCCAAGTCTCAGATCCATAAGTAAGAATTGGTAAAACACATTTGTTAAAAACCTTCCTTTTCAAACACATAGGCATATTTCCTTTTAGTATCAAGTTATTTCTACAAAAAACATTCCAACCAAGTTTAATTCCATGATTAATTTCATCCATTATGTTTCCATCCATATTAATAATCTGACCAAGGCATTTGTAATTGTTAACTTCTTCTAATTCATCATAATCAATCTTTATTTTCATATTTTGAGCTAATTGATTAAACATTACTTTAGTCTTTTTAACATTTATTTTTAATCCTACTTTCCTACTTTCATCTGAAAACTTCTGCAACATTTCCTGCAGCTCTGAAGCATTATTTGCAAAAACAACTATATCATCTGTAAAATTTAAATGACTTAAATAATCTCCATTTACTTTCACTTCTTTAGTTTCCCATTTTAATCCACAAAATATTTCTTGGAACACTGCTGTAAAAAGTTTTGGAGATAGGGAGTCACCTTGTCTTACACCTTTCTTAATGTTGACTCCCCCAGTATCATTATGTAATCTAATTGTTGCTGTTGCATTTTTATAAATATTTTTTTTAAAATATGACAATATCCTGGATCTATACCTTGATGATCCAATGCTTTAATCACTGAAGAAATGTTTATGGAATCAAATCCCTTTTCATAATCTACAAATCCAAAACATAAGGGAAGCTCATATTCATTTGACCTTTCTATAACTTCTCTCAATACCTGAATATGATCTACTGTACTAAAACGACTTTTAAATCCAGTTTGTTCCCTTGGTTGGTGGAAATCCATTGTTCTTTGTAGACGAGTTGTAATTATCTTGGGTAAAAATTTTGTATAAAACTGATAAAAGGCTGATAGGTCTGTAATTTCTAATATCTTCTTTATTACCTTTTTTAAATATTAATATTATTACTGCATTTTTCCAATAATCTGATACATCTTTATCATTTAGACATTTGGTATATAATTTTGCTAAAAATGTTTCTATTTCTTCACCTGCTTCTTTTAACATATCAATTATAATTCCTTCATTACCTGGAGCCTTTGCTTTCTTCATACATTTAATTGCATAATTCACTTCTTCATTTAAAATTCTGGGCAATTCAGAAGATGTAATAGAAATAGAGTGTACTTGTTCTTTATTATTATATAATTCTTGATAAAAGTCTTCTACCCATTTCATAATGTCATCTCTTTTTTTAGTAATAATTCCATCTTTTTTTCTTATTGCAGATATAAATTTCCTACCAATACCAAAATGTTGTTTTACATTCTTGAGACTTTTATTTTCTTCTACAGCTTTCCTTGCTAGTTCACAGTTATACTTTCTTATATCATTTTCAACTCTTTTCCATACCATTTTACAAAATTCGAGATATTCAATCCTTTTTAATGCAGGATTTTTGTATATCTTCATATTCCTTCTTTTCTTCATAAACTCATTAGTCTCAGTAGAAATTTTATTGGTCAATTGCTGCTTTTTTTCAACTAGTTATCTTTGTTGCAGTTTTTAAAAGTGTATCAGTTATTTTCATATTAATTTCATTCAAATCTGAATCATGTTCAAAATCTACTAATACTTGAAACCGATTTGTAAGTTCTAATTTAAATTCATTAGAATGTTTCTGAAGATTAGGAATATCAACTATATTGTTTTTCTTAATATTTTTTGTCTCTCTAGTTTTGCATTAACATGTATCTTACATCTTACTAATCGATGATCACTTCATGTGTTAAATTTATTAAAAACATTACAATCTTGAAATATGAATTTTCTTTTAGTCAAACTATAATCCAATTCTGCTGAACCCTCATTGGGATGCTTCCATGTCCATTTCCTTTTAACATCATTCTCAAAAAAAGAATTCATAATATAAAGGTTTTTTTTTAAGCAAACTCCACTAGTCTATGTCCTCTCTCATTTCTATTATCTTAACCAAAATTATCTACAGCACTTTCATCTTTCATTTGTTTGCCAATTCTAGCATTAAAGTCTCCCATAACAATTTTAAAATGTTGTTTACTCTGATCAAAAGCCTTTTGTACATCCATATAAAAATCTTCTATTACTTCATCACTATGAGCACTTGTTGGGCATAAACCTGAATTATCTGCATTTGGTATCTGCTATTAAGTTGTATAACTAATCTTGCCACTCTGTCTGATACACTATCAATCTCCACAATATTGTTCTTTCACTTTTTATTTGTAATGAATCCTACTCCACTTGTATTTCCAATATTTGTGCTTTTATAATAGAGTACATGCCCACTTATTAATCAATTGTCTCTTCACCTTTTCTTCTAACTTCACAAAGTCCAATAATGTCCCATTTAATATAAGACAATTCTTCTTCTAATTCTTGCAATCGTTCTTCACTTGAAAGTGATCTGCAGTTATAAGTACCTAAATAAAAAGTCATCATCAAATGGCATCCTGGGTCCGCAATCAGGGGATTCTTAGCACCCTTCATCTTTGGCCACCAACTGCTGCTTTGGTTGGTGACTTTACAGCTTCCTGGGAATAAGGGCAATGATTTATTTTTGCCTGTCATAATTTGTATATGTCTATTGGGAAAATATCATTTACACAAACTCTCATTTTTCCTTACCAGGCAACTGAGAAGAAAGACCATGGTGTTTCTTGATCTTAAACTCAGAGGTAAAAAGCCAATAAACTCACCATGCTGTCTAATGCATGTTGATGAGCAGCCCATCTATGTTCATATACTATATGAATAATCACATATTAATAACAGCTGCAATGACAAGAACGTATGGAGTGGACATTAGGAATTTGCCCTGCTTGTTTCCTTTAAGACCTGCAAGAGGAATCAAAGGGCCTCCTTTCAGTTAATAGCAAACTTGTATATGTATTATTAATTTACTACTATTGTGTTTTGTATTATGTAAGATATATTTACAATAATATACATGTTACAATGGGCATTGGTAAGTGTAAATTCCCAAATAAAAAAAAAGGTTTCAGTTACAAATTATTAAGAATTCTTAGAATTTATATTCAGGTATTACTAATCTGCATTACTGTACACAGAATAAAACAGCTTTTATATGTTTAGTATGTGAATGTATATATTATTTTGAAGTGGTTGTGTGACCTAAGATAACTTTACAATGCATAGTGTATGATATTGCCTCACAATTATAATGTATGTGTTGGTTTGCATACATCTTTATTCAAAGTATGCATGCTATTATGCATATGAAAGTGTGTACAGGTTACATTTTAATATGTTATTAATAATCCATTTCATGTTTATTTATCACATAATATGCTGCTTGATAACAAATATCAATTTCAGCAAATAGGTGGATGGTTTCTGCTGCTTTGTATTTATTAAGCCCCTCCATAAGAGAGAGAATGCAATTTATTTTGCACTTCCAAGTCATACAACCAGATGTCCATTTATTTAATAACATCCATTCTGCTTTTAGATTCATTTCTTAGTGTGTATTCATGATGTGAGAATATGTAAGGCATGTATTTCTAAAACTATGTAGCTCTACTACAAGTTATTTTCAGATATAGTAGTTCATTGTTAGTATTGAGCTCTTTTTATTATTTCACCTCTTATATGCATTAATGAATTAAAACTTATATAAATTATTTTTGTGTAGTATCCAACTATATTTGCATTAACACAAGAATTTTATTTATGCACTGATTTTAAACACTGTTTACATTGCATTTTGATTGTGATTTTTTTGGTGGCCTGTTTAAAGGCATATTTGCTATTCTGTGTGAAGATCTATTGTTTTCTTATTTATTTTAAAAATAAAATATAAAATTAAGAAAGATGAGAAAAGAACATCTAGTGAATAAGAGCTTAAGAGGTTATTTCATTTAATGACATCTGAATCCTTAGCAAAATAATTATTTATTGTATCAGGGATGAATAGAACTTGGACAAAATAACCTAATATTTGGAGAATAACAACCTGAGAATATATAAGAATATGATTTAATTATAATAAGAACCTGATATTTTATTATTTGTGGTTGTATTACAGTATATTTTCTCTATAAGATGATTCTTTGTCTGAGGGCATAAAAATCCATAGTTATTATGATGGCAACCTGTGTCTTTTGGTATCATTTTTATATGCCTGTGTCATGTTGGAGTTACAGGGTGTATAGTTATTTGGCATATCTATTTTGTGATCACCTGTGTTGTATGAAAATGACTTTTCTCTTCTTAAGATTACAATATATATATAATGTAAAAAAAAAAAAGAGCATTAAGAACCAGTTGGGGTTTTAAACAGAATTAGTCAAGTAGTTAAATTCATCAAGTTAGTAATCCAATATTAGATGATAAATTAGGCCTATGGTTATTCTTAGTGATAAAATAAAATCAGAATTAGAAATTACTTCTGCTAGCATCATTCATAATTTGAATATTCTGGTGAATAATATTTTCTGAATTGTTTCTTTGAGAGAATTGTCAAGTCTTTTGCTCTAAAGTGAATTCTTTAAACTTAGAAAAATAAATGGAGATTTTATATGATAATCTAGATAAAATTTCCAGCTTTGTTTTAATCAATACAACAATTTGTGAAAACTGATAATGCATAAGAAATCATATGGCATACCAATAAAATTTGTTTGTGGCACTTTAAGAAAAGGATGGATTACTTTTAGTTTAATACTCAAGTTATTATTACAAGAATTAGATAACATACATAGTATCAATGTCTAACTAACAACTTTTATAATAATATGAGTATTAACCCAAAAATTGTCTGCTTTTTAGCTTAAAGCACCTCACACAAATGGAAATGTTATTGCCAGGTCATACAATGTCAGCTTTCTTTACTATTTTTAATTGTTAAAAAATTTTATGTAGACTATTGCATGAAAATTCCCATTTATTTTAATGTTTATACATATTAATTCTAATATTCTCATGGATAACTGATTAATTTGTAGTATTATTTTCAGAAGCCTCTGTATAATAGAAATATAATAGCTAAATAGCTGATATTTCAGTACAATAATAAGTACTTTCCTCAGAGCTTTTTCTTTCTCAAATCAAATTTAAGAAAGAAGCAGCTCTGAGGAAAGTACTCATTATTATACTGAAACATCAGCTATTTAGCTATTATATTTTTATTACACATATTTTTATTACATTTATTATTATTCAAGTTGCAATATTTAGTGTCTATATAAGAATGGTTGCCTTGACAACAGTGTGAAATTGTTGATTGTTATTGATACTGGGATTGTCTAAGTGTTGACTGGTTTTTAATAATTACTCACAAAACCATTTTAGCCTTGAGTATTATTACTTTTATTATTTAAATAATACTTAAGGTACAATTTGAAATTTATTACTCCAGTTTGTAATATTATAATTGACAATTTATTATTATTAATCTACATTTGGAATAGGTTATATTTACTTGTTTAAAGAGGTTTATTTAAACTTCTTTGTATCTGTAATTTCAATCTCTGTGGTCAAGTTGCAATCTTGAGTGTCTATATAAATATATTACACCATTAATAAAGGTGGATTGTACCTTTATTGTTAAAAGGAGGTTGCCTTGACAACAGTGTTATTGATATTAGGATTGTATAAGTGTTGGCTGGTTTTAATGTTATATATATATATATATTGTTATTCTGCCATTATAACTATTAATGTAAAAGAAATACTAAGTCAGAGTTTAAGTATTAAAAATTTAATAAAATTTTTTGCACCAATTATATTTTCAAAGTTTTCTCAGTAGATTAATTATGAATATAATATGAACGCCCTGAAAATATACTTGGTGCAATACATTTTACTAAATGTTTAATATTTTAACTCTGACTTAGTATGTCTTTTACATTAATATATATAATATGTAATATAGGGAGCTTAAATACAAGCTTACAAAAGCAATGTCACACAATATATGACATGCTTTATTGATTGATTTTATATATATATATATATATATGATCAATAGATGGCACTTTACCAAAATCACCGAACAAGCGTATATTTGTTTACATAAACGTCAAAAGAATCAGAATTCACTATCGCTTTCATTTGCTCCACCTTCAGATCAGCTGATCATAAATACAAGCGATAGCAAGTTACGTGATTATAACTTGGTTTTGTTTTTCATATATGTATATTATGAATACACAAATTAATATAAGTGGTTATATGTATTTCAGCATATAAATGGCTTTATGCATATCTACATCATCTTCATTTTCACACATTATCAGTCCACTATAGGATGATGGTTCCACCAAAATTAATCCAGTTTTTTAATTTATAGACATTCTTTTTCTCATCACACTAACAAAGATTTGTTTTAATCCACTCATTTCACATTGCTGTCTCTTTCTAGATCTTGTATAATTGTTTGGAGCCCAATTTCAGATTTCATCTGTTCGTTACTTTAAGAAATATATTCAGTTCAATTGTATTAAAATGTTTTTATCATTTCAATATCAATAATATCTTTTTCTTTTCTCATGAAAGTAATTTTCTCTCAATCTTTTGTTTTACTTCCAACGTGTGAAACTTTGATATTACACTTTAATTAAGTGCCCAAATCTTAGACCATAAATAAAATTGATAAAACATATATAATAAAATTCATTCTTTCAAATACATAGCATACTTCCATTTATATAAATTTATTTCTACATAAAGTACCTCATCCAAGTTTAATTCTACAATTAATTACATTTCTTATTTTCTCTCTGTATTAATAATCTTAACAAGATATTTGTACTGATTAATATCGTCTACTTCATGACTATTCACCTCTACTTCCTTTTTCTAGAATGTTCAGTGAATGATACATTATTCTCTTTAATTTTGATTTTTTTATTATTTATATACATACATCTATAAATGTCTTTATATATATATTCATTTCTATATATAGATATATTTTTATTTAAAATTATTACTGCAATAAAAAATTATACGCATAAAAATGTTTCTGTAACTCAAAAATATTTACAAATTAATCAAATTTCATTACATCATAAACACATTTTAAATTTTGGAGTTTTACACGTCATCTAAGTTATCACAAAAAACGCCTTCAAAAGGTTAATACTTAATCCCCTGTGATTGATGCTAAGACCGTTCCTCTTATCTTAGAGTTTATTCCCTTGGAGCTTCAAAATGTAAGTTGTTATATGCTACAGAGAAAAAGAAGATTTTAGAATGTCAACCTCATCAATCAACTTGCACATGGTAATAAATTTTCTTTTATATTCAAGCTTTACTGTTGTGTTTGCTTAAATAAATTAACATTTTATAATAAAATCAAATGTAAATATTATATATATAAATTTTCTTCATTTGTCCAAATGTAGTTTATTTAGTATTACTTCCTTCATTTTATTTTGTGTTTTACATGAAGTGATTAATTTATGTCTTGATATTGCTCTCAATCCCTTTGCTTTTTTTATTAAAGGAAACTTTATTTATGCTAATATTGAATATTATATATGCTGATATTCTATATTTTCATTATTGCAGTCCTAAGTTAACCACTGTAGAAATCAGTTCAGATACTTATAGCTGGAGTGTCTAGCATCCAGCATGTCAAATGAATGTGTCTATGGTGATGTTCTTGATAAAGAATTGTTAACCTTTATTCCTTACATTTTCCAATCATTGTAAAAAGTTACTCATTGAATGATTTTGGTAAAACCATTGATTGTTCAAGTTCATCATCCATTAAAGTAAATATATTATCATAGGCCCCTTGCATAATGTTATTTACCTCACACTTCTATTCCCTCCAGCTTTTACTGCATTTGCATAGTTGTTCAATTTTGATTGTAATGCCTCTTCATACTTGAATTCTTGATTATTAACATTAAATAATTTATTTGAATTACTTTTCTCATTAGTTTCAATTTTAGATTTTATAGTTTTGTTCCTACAAATAGGTTTAGCTTTCTGAATAATGTTTTCAATTTTAAATATTTCAAAGTTTTCAACAACATTCACTTCCTCTTTCTCTTTCCCCTCATGAAAATATTTTGTGTGAAAAATAGTCCAAATCACCTGAGGTGATTTCTTTGTTAGCTAGATACTCTTCTTCCATCAGTTGTTTATTGATACTGCTGTTTTCTTGACTAGCATTTTTCTCTCTATTTTGCACTTGACTTGAAACATTCTCTGCCATCTTTGTTTTCACAACGATGTCAGTAAAATCATAACAACACCTAAAGGTAAAGAACATACCTTCAGTTTGACTTCAAAATAATACGGTGAAATCTCCTTCTCCTTATTTAAATCCACCTAATATAGGGAATCTGAAATGAACATTGCATTCCTAGCAAACACCATCTAGTGGACCTGTAATCCCTTTGTTTTTCTCACATTTTTTTTCACTTTTTGCAGTAATATATTCTATTGTTAATTGTAAATTTATGACTAAAGTCAAATTCAATACATTTCTTTATATTTTTCTCATATTACTTCACAGTTTTAGTTTTTTATGACCATATATATTTGGTTTTAACCGTTATTGTGATTACTGAAATTTATAGATGGTAATATATATGCATTTTTAATATGCACAACTTGTATGTATATATATATATGTGTGTGTGTGTGTGTGTGTATTGCAAACAGAATATATAATAATTTTCTCTTTATTGTATATGTAATTCTTTTCTGTATATATGTGATTATGCTTTGCAAAGTGGGTTTTCTTTTTTTCTTTTATTCAGCTGAGTGCAGTTTTAGTGACAATCACTATATATCATATAATAAAATCTTCAGTAAAAATAGCATGGGAAATCTTGTAAACATTAATTTTCAAATTGTTACTTTTAATTAATAAAAGAAAATACTCTGTGACAAATAAATGAATTATATTTCAAATATACACAATATTATTGTAAGTTTGGCATTACTTTATTTCCCAAAAATGAACACTAAATGCTCATTGTCAATAACTTTGAAAAATACCAAATTATTAATTGAATGTGAACAATTTTTTTTGGTATGTCATGCTGTAACTGTTCCCATCCATACACCAGTCAGACAAATCACGAAATTAAAATAAAAAAAAGAAAGATATTAAAAAGGAATTACTTTTAGCAATCATTTACTCATACATAAAATAAACAAAACATAATAACAATTATAATGAAATACTTTTGACAAAAACTGATCAACAGGAATACATATTGGTTTTCATTAAAAAAGTTATTTCTAGTAAAAAAAATAATTAATTTATAAATATATTTTTCTATTATTTTAACAATTTTAGGCAGAATAGATATAGTTCTATAGTTATTAAAATTATTTTCAGCACCAGATTTATAAACTGGTCTTACTATAATTGTTTTTTAATAATGTAGAATGCTTACTACTTTCTATTATTCTATTAATCATATAAATTATAAGATCTGATGAAATGTCAATATTATTTTTTATGTCTATCATTCTGATTGTATCTATACCTGGGCTTATAATATCTCTACATTCTTTTATTATTTCATATAATTATTCTTCCTCTAAATTTGGCATAAATAATGAACTATGTTGACTATTATATGTTTTCAAAATGTTATTATCATGATCAATTTGCTTTAGTTTCTTAATTCTTTCTACAAATATATTATTAAACAAATTTTCTACAAGAAAACTATTATTTATATTAAAATATTTTTTAAATCTTCATCATTTATAGAACATGATTTCCTTAATAATATTTAATTTATTTTTCTCTAAGTTTTTTTGTGTCATCTCCATTTTTATTAGAATATTTATTATAATTTATTTAATGCATATTGATTACCTGTAGAGGTCCCTACCTTCGCATTTTCAAGCGCATATTCTTGAGGTTTATTGCCTTAGTAAATATTAAAATATTTATTATAAAGCAATCTATTCTTTGTCCTTCTCATAAAATTAATTTTATTTTTTAATATCTTGTATTTAATAAATAAATAATGACTTTTGTTTAGGGTTTTACATTCTTTCCATAAATTGTTTTTTCTTTTATTAATTTCAATATTTTTTTATTGATCCAATTAATGGAATTTATTATTATCATTTTTAATCACAATGATTTCTTGTGACTTATTATATACCTCTTTAAAAAATTCTACAAACTTCTCATACATAGTATTAATGCCACTAATTTTTTTGACTTCATTCCAGTCAGTTTGGTTGTAAAAAAAATGTGTATTATTATATAATAACAATTTATTCTCCATTATTTCTGAAATTCTATTAAGTTGTATTTTGTTTGGAATAGATATAAATGTAATTAGTAATCAGCAATCTTTTATTTAATAACATCAGTTGAAATATTATTTTTTATTAGACTTCTATTAATGTGATCAATACATGGAAAAACAATATTATTAATTATAATTTCTTCTCTTGTGTATGTTTTAACATGACAGAGTATTCCATAAGTAGCTACTGCATCTATATAATCATCAATGTTTTTATTTTTACACAAATCAATATGCATATCATCTATTATTATTATTTCATTTCTAGTTAATCTAAAATATTTTATCTATGATTTTAATTCATTTGTAAACATCTTATTATCATTATTTGATGATCTGTATATTGATAGTAACATAATTTCTTGCTATTTAATTCAAAAATTATATGAATCTCTTCAAAATAATTAAAATTGACTTCCAGTTTTTCAACAAAAATATTTTCTCTAATAAAAATCAATATACCTCCACCTTTTTTATGATTTCTACAATGTGCAATTTTTTTATAATTTATAATATTATAAAGATTAACTTCTTCATTTTTTTATATTTGTTTTTGCTAATATTAAAAAATCAATCAACTTAATGTAAGAGTATACAATTGCAATTAATTTATCTCAATTTTTTTCTTATACTTCTAAGGTTAACATGAATTATATTATAAATATTTTTTTCAATACTAAATTTTTTAATTTCTAATTCTCAATCTTCAAATTTATTAAAATTGTTTATATAAATATCTTCATCTTTTATTTGTACAAACTTATACATTTAATATTAGAATATATTCAAAAAATTTAAAGCACAAAATACTAATAATGCCATTTTCATTCTCAGAGGTACATACTGTATGGAATTAATTCTGCTCGGGTAATATTTTTAATTTTAAAAAATCTAATTTACTTATCTTTAAGTTAATTATTTTTTGTTTTAATTATAGAAAAATAAATCTATGAGTGAATGGGAAGTGGTCTATGTTTAATCTTAATTTTTTAACTTACCTTTGACATATTTTTCCATGTTAGTATCCCATTAATATTCATCACTTTTTTTTTTTTTGTTAATACTGAAACATTCTTTCAACAATATATTTAATAGGACTATTATGAATCATGATTTTTAATAGCTTAAAACATAATATTTTTGTCACATAGTTAATCACTTGAACAATGAATGACATTCAAGCAATAAAGTAACATTTAAACATAATCTTCCACTACACATGAACCAATTATATAACACTGGAGCAAAAACGAGTTCACAAAGTATTTAGTTCCACCAGAAAATTCCTTAATTAATAGTAGCTTAGGCAGCAGGGAAATTTTTATTAGAGATTTTCTCTTTTATTAAACAGTAACTACTTTTTTTTCATGTGTCATAGCATCGACCTGGGAAGTGAACCCGCTAACCCAGGGCAACTGCATGTAAGGCAGTTCTGCTGACTTCTTGACCACCAACACTTGACTAATTTCGAATAATTAAAGCACACATCTATTTTTTAAGTCTTTAATTAACTACTTTTAATTTTTAACTTCATATTTTTAAAATATCAATACTTTTTCTTTTACTTTAGACTTATCTACTATGAGATCTAATAATAAATATACACCATGTAATATTATTCTATAAGATCACAAATCCATGTTTCTAGAGCACAAAGACAAACCCACATTTTTGAGCCTGCATCAGTTAGCATTTTATGTATAGAAATGAATAATTCTGAATGCAAAATGCAGAGGGCTTGGCATATTATCAATAATGCTAACTTGATAAATAAAAAGGAATCCTATTTTCCCTCTCTAAAAAGTCGGTTATGTAATTAATTTATATGTGGGTCATGTAATTTATTTGTATACATTTACATTATATATATATATATGTCATATTATTATATATATATGGATATTATATAGTGAAAAGCTAAATGCTGAGTTGTAATATCAATACCTCTAGAGGCCTATATATATATATATTAGCCACAACCCTTTCATTCACAAGTCATTGTTATGGGTATGGTATCAGAATTAAGATATATAAACTGTTCACTATACTATAATAAAACTTTTATTCTTAAGATTTTCTACTCAATATTCCTAGCACTTACATTAATTACAATAGTATAGAAAAATAAAACCAATGTAATATAGAATATCCCTTTTATTTTTGTCTTTGACAATGAGGAGATGAGGACTTATAATTGGAACTAATACATTAATGCCTTTACTAGTCCTATTTTATTTCTTTATATTATTCAAGCTAATATCCTGAAATTAAAAAAAAATACTAAGATATTTAAACAAAGATAATTTGGTTGCATAACTATACTGGATCTAATACTAGATCCATTTCTATATATTTTAGAAATTTCAGTTTTATATCATATGTAGATCCCTTTCTACTTTTTGATTAAGATGATTAATTCCAACTGCAATATCACATTATTCTCATATGCATTCCAAGAGCAATAAAAAACCCTACTTTACAACTATCTACTTTATAATTGAATAATCAATGAAAAATAAGATGGCACAATTTATAAAATACATAAAAAACTGATCAGGTGTCAAATCTGCAAAACTATGAAGGCAAACTAGATTGAATTCAAAATCTTAGGATTTTTTAAAATTCATCTATTAGTTAGAATAGTATAAAAATAAAAGGTGGCTACTAGATACATAGATAGTTAAACACTGGTCATAAATCATTTTTATATAGAAATATAAACTTACATATGTTAGAATCAAACCATAAGTCTAACATTGAAAATTATATTAATGAGTTATGCTTTCTGGGAACAAATATAGGACACATCAATATTTTCAACAAATTTTACAAGAAGATCAGACATAAATCAAAAAAGTCTGACATCCACTCCTGTATATCACTCCCCTATATCTCTAAATATCTGCTCAAATTTATATAAGGAGTATTTGAATACCATTCACTGTAAATAGGTTGATCAATAATATTAAAGATAAAACTTCCCACCGAATATACCCCCTCTTCCACCATCACTGTTTAAAAGATTTCTTGTAGTCAAACTAGCTGCAATAATCTCTATTTTATATATCCCAGCCTCATAACAAGATTAGCCCAACATCAATACCTTTATACAAGAGCTATAAGCAATCCAGGCAACAAATTCATTTTCTAGAGCATGAAAACAAATTTGGCCACAGATCTGGGCCTACATCAGCTAGCATGGGGTGCATGGAAAAGAAGAGTGATAAATGCAAGATAAAGCAGGCTTGGCATACTGCCACTATTGTTAACTCTATAAATAAAAAGGAATCCCATTTCCATCTCTAAAAAGTAAGCCATGTAACTCATTTGTACATATTTATATAAAAGTTACATTGTAAATTATACTCACAACCTTCTCATCCACTAGTTATTGCTATAAGTATGATATCAAGATAAAGATATAAAAAGCTGCTCAGTATAAGATAATAAAAGCTTTTATTCTTAAGTATTTCTTACTTAGCATTCCTAACACTTATAATTTAATTATAAATGCATTAGTTCCCATTTTCAATTCTAGTTTTTCTCTATAAAAGTCAGAAACTTGTCTTCACCTGAGGATAATATACTATTAAATTAACTCATATCCATTGACTATTGTAGCTTACAGTATATATCTTCGGTGTAGAGAAAAGAGTACTATTTTTGAAAGCACATCAAAATCATATGATGTTGTTGTCTTTATTATTTGTTATAAAAATTTATACTTTAATTTTTATCTTGTTGTTGTAATGATATCATAAGTGCTTGTGATACATTTCTTTGAATGGTAATACTAAAATACTAAGAGTGACAAAAATCATAATAAATCACCATTATCAATTCTCAAGGTTTATCATTCAATTAAAATTAAATGATAAATGTAAGCCATAGCATCAACAGCCAGAAAAATATGGTAACTCCTTCACCAATATTTAAGACCAATTATATTTCAATATGTAGTGGTTAAAAATCAAATAATATTTAGGATCACATAATATAAAATTTAGACATTATAAATATATTGAACTTTATTACAATAAAACACACATGCTAATTTATAAAAAAATATAATAATTAGAAATAAATAATGATACTTAAAATATAACTGAAATATGTAATGTCAACGGTTCAAATTTGTATGCATCCATACCAATACAATTTTGATTATTGAAAATCACTAGTATGGTCATATCATATTACAGGTGTATTTTATTGTTGTTGCTTTTTATAGACAATACAATGAGATTGATTTTATTAACTCAGCCTATTCTATGATTTTACCAGTATTTATTGAAAAAAAAGACAAAATTGCTCAGGTGTTTTCAAGATGTTTGAGTATCATACTTGCAGGTGCCAGAATCAATTTTAGAACCACACAATCCCGTGTCATATATACTACCAACTATGTCAAACTGTGCATGACAGTTAATAATAACTAGATACCTATATTTAAGCCAATTCTAAATTAAATATAAACAAGATCCAAGAAAAAAAAGAAGGCTAGTTTATTAAAGATTATCTAGCTATATTTGAACCTCATGTCATGTGTTTACTATGCCAGAAGGTCCTCTTATCTCTTGGTTATTGAACTTTATTATCTAGTTATAGAGCCATGTGCTTACATGTTGAAAACAGACTTAACCTATTTTGTTTATTTTTATTCTCACCTTTTTACAATATTTAACAATACTTAACAATTACTGCCAGCTCTACTTCTATGTATTTTTTTTATGAAGCAGATGTGGAATTAAGTAGAAATATTTGAATGGAGACATCTTTCTTTTTGCATGTGGACGCACACACCCACACATGAATAAAGATGTTACTTAATTTTACATAGTTAATAATAGTCTTTATAAATATAAAATAATTTTGTACATGAAAATTATTTTTGAGATAAAATGAGACATATTAAACCAGCTTTATATATATAACTACTTTTATTGAAGTAGGTACTATGTAAAATAGTTTTAAAAAGCTTGTGAAATTTGAAACCCACTATTAAAATGATAAAATTACATCAGGCTATGCTTACTTTAGATAAGAATATTTTCCACACAAAAGCAAATAGTTTAACTAAATAGTAATAACTGGAATTGATAAGGACTGACAGTTTTCCATTTCTCCTGATTTTAGCTTCTCATTTTAAAACTTCATCATAAATTTTAATAAGTTTGCACATCATTGGAAAAGTATCCTGCACGAATTATTTTGTAATGGTAAAATGGTGAATTTAAGAGTTAAATGTTCTTGGATTTTTAGTTGGATTTGTCACTTCTGATGTGCAAACACAGTATGACCTGCAAAATAATAAATTATGTATTATTTTATTTGCTCTGCATGACATATCAGGATTAAAACATGAAAGTCCATGGATTACATCTCAGTTCTGTCATTTTCAGTGTTCAAATATCATATGATTTTATGATTGTCAAATAATTGAATTAGTTGCTCTTGTGAACTAAACATTTAAAAATCATAGCATAGTCTTCTTATTTTTCATGTTAACATATTATATAAACTGCTGAATAACAAAACATTAGGTTAATCAACTTAATACAGTGGTCAAATAATGATGTCAAAAGTTAAAAGTTTATAAATGACAGCTCATTATTACAGCGCTTGTATGGTTTAGTGCAAAGATAGAATAATGAACTTGAGAACTAAATATTCACAAATCTTTCAACTTTGTTACTTTTAATTACAAACATCTTATGACCTTTTAAGAAACAATCCATTTGATTATTTTTTTGAAAAACAGATTTTAGTTCAAATTCATAAATTGTGACTCCACAGAATCAGAGTATGTGAATGAAAAGCATTAAGCAAAGGCAAGCTACAGATGACAACATTTATGCAAAAACCTTTGGAATCATCAAAACCGATTAAAAACAGAAAACAATATAGATATAAATTTGTTTATATATACAAGTATATCCTTTTAATTCTTTCTAAAACCATTACAAAATCAGTGAATGTTTCTTCATGTTAACTTGAGAATTTAAAATGCAAATTATAATTACAACCAACAAACTTGAAAACTGCTTTTTAAAGCATTTCTCAGGCTGATAATAACTTAGATTAAGATGCTTTAATATTCTATAAGCATATTAAAGCAATAAAATTTAATTTGGTATTATAATGATAGTATCATTGTTTATTATACAGCAAAGATTCACTTTGGAGTAATTACTTGGATGAGAAACTAAAGAAAGTTTTAAGAGAATTTAAATGTGGATATTTTTTTAGTAGAATTTAAATGTATTTACAATTTTTTTCTCTCCTCAAGTTAGATGAATTTTAGTTTGCGTTAGAGTATGTCTTAAATTATATATATATATCATCTTTATGTGTATATAATATGTATACGCACACATACATTATATATATATTATAACGGTAGCGTGATATGGGAGGAAATTTAGAAAAAATTTAAACAATAAAAGAAAAATAATGTACTAAAAAAACAAGGAAATTCATTGAAAACTTAGATGTGTGGATATATTAAAAGTTATAGTTAACTTGTAATTCAGAACTTGATGTATGTTATCGTAAAATTAAAATATTAAATATTATCATATGTACTTCTTATTAATCTTATTACTTAACTCTGTCTATAAGGTAGTTTAAAAAAATAAAACATCAGATATATTAATTTTTAACTAAGGTTTAAAGTTGATATCTTTGCTAAAGATAATTTCTAGTTTAGAAAATAATTAGTAATAATCATTATTGTATTTATCTAAAGTGGATGGTATCAAAGTTGTGAGTGGAGTGAGTTTGATAATGGTAAATAAAAATGCAACAATTTATTTTAACTATGATATTTTTCAATTGTGATATGCAATATGGATAATATTGTACAAGATGCAGAAGTGAATATATTGATTATGAAGATTATTAAAAATATAAAGTTACAATCAAGAAATTATGATAATGTATGAATTGTTAAAATGTCAGAAAAATAAATAAATTCCAAAATGGTGCATTTCAAAATTATAAACACATACACAAATCAAATTTAAAATAGTGTATGTATTGTTCTCATAACACTGTAAGAATTACATTACAATCAACCAGGTCGTTTGTGTTAGAGTAAATGAACTTGCATTTCAAATCTGAAAAATAAATTACTAAAAAAAACATTTGCAGCATATAACAGAAAAGTTAAGTGCATTGAAAATATCTGTTATGATCAAATATTTTTTGCAAAACTAATAATAAGAAAAGTAATCTCTGTAAAAAATATTACATTTATTATATGTTAATGTAGATAATATTGGATCATTAACTGGTGGTGACATAGTGTGTAGTTTGATATATAAATGAATTTATTGTGAACTAAAATTCACTCTTGTTTTTTGTCATTATTTGTAGCTGTATTTAATACATAGATTAGCAAGAATCATGATTTTCTGAATTATGATGGAAATAAAAATATAATATGATGGTTATTGAGTGAATTACAGAATATGTGACAAAAAGTCTTTAAAAATATTTTTTTTTTTTGCTGTAGGTTTATTTTATATTACTGAAAAAAAATATAATGGACATAGTATCATTCAGTATATGCAAAAACCTAAGACTTGAGGACATTCTTATAAGAGGATTAAAGTTCAAACCCAATATAAATAATCTTCCTGTTATGGGAAGAACCCAGTGGTATCCAAACATCTAGCAACAGCATTCCAGTATAACAGATAAATATCGAACTTGCAATATCTTTATTTTCATCTAAGAGTGATATTATCTGTACATTAAACCAAATGTTCTTATCATAATAAAATATACTTACCAATATCTAATTAAAAATTTGCTATCAATGTTTATCTGGCCAAGGCAGATTGTTCAAAAGTACAAATAACATAAAAACAGGTATACATTCATACATACATGTATAGTGGATATTTAATTTGATCTTAGTTAATATTTCATTTTAAATTAGTATATTTAATTTATTCTAGTATTTAATTTAGATTTAGTTTTGATATGACTTATATATATATATATATTGAATGAAATATTTTTATAGATTGTTATTATAATAAAAAATAGAAATGAGATTATATCTATATAAACAGAGATAATTTTTCACTTTTGATGTTGCCAATAAACTATTAATTATTAGTAATTGGCAACTCTTGAGGCAAAACAAGTTTTTTTTCATTAATCTATAATAACTCTTTTGTTGGAGTTTTTGTTGAAGTATATATAATATCAAATGTTAAAAGATAAACTATTCAATATTATAAAATCACAGTACATCCATCAAAATTAAAAATATTAATATATCAAAATTCATTACCAATAGTCCACTTACATGGTAGATTTTTAAGTGTAAAAATTGCATAGAACAACACCACATATTTATATTATAATAATGTTTCATAAATTAATATTTGAAGATGGAAATTCCATCAAATAATGCTCTCTTAGAAAAAAATCATGTTTGATTGGCAATAAAAATAGACATTAAACTTAATATTTTAATGTGTTCATAAAAAAGTTTTTATTTATTATTTATAAATATATGGTTCAAAATTAAAACAAACAATAATAGAAATATATATTTTAAAGTGTTTCATTATAAAAAAAAATATTTTTGACTATTTTCTATTTTTTAATAGTAAAGATTTTAAGAATGCTTTTATTATAAATTGAAAAAAAATGGTGATTCAATTTATACTATAATGAATTACTGATAATTACTATCAACTGAATTTTTAAAAGTATTTAGTGAAAATATTTTATTTTTAAATTGCAGTAAAAGATCAATGATGTAAATCAAAGTAAGTGAGAGAAAAAAATAGTTATCACTAAAAATAAAAATAAAATTATGAATACAAGTTGGATTTATGGCTCTATATCTTGATGAAAAAGCAGACAAAATTAAAAAAAATTTTGTGAATATATAAATTACAAATTAAATCAGGGTATTAAAAAAACAATAATTGTTGTAGTATGATTTCTTAAAAAATTAAATTTAAAAAAAATTTCATTAACAACAGCATTCCAGCTGTAAAAATTAAAAGATTCCAATTACCATTAATATTTAAAAGAGTTTAATAAAGAAATGGCTTTATAATCAATAGATTATTTTTTTACAATAACAAATATTAATATAACTATTAGAAGAATAATATTTATATTATTTTTAATGCTATTTAATTAATCTTTTAAAGTTATATAACTTCTTCATGCTACTTCTTATTTTTAAATATACTTGTATTTTTGATAATAATTTTACACATATACACCTTAAAGGCAAAGAAATAAAACTATTGTATTCTTATTTATTGTCATCATTTAAAATATTACTATTACTATAATTATATTTAAATAGGGTCTTTTTAATTTTAAACAATAAGATTCTAAACAATTCCTGTTAGTAGTGCAATATAATATTTCAACAGTGAGAATTTATTCCAATCAGTAACAAAAAAAGTTTTCAAAGATAATTCAAATCTTTGTAAGGTTTATGTTTGAAAATGGCTCATTAATTAAGATTTTAGTCTATTAACTATTATACTTATATGTCTAAAAAAATTAGTACATTGAAAAAACAGAAATCAATTTCTTTTTGTGCAAATATATATATTTCTGTTTACAAAAAATAAATAATATTTTGCTTGTTTATAACTTTTATTTTGCTATAAAATTATTAAATATTTATTTCTTAATAAATGTATGATTTCGGCATATAGTTTTTGCTTGAATCTATTTTATTTTTTTTAAAAATTAGGCTATCAAAATATGTGATAATATTATTATTGTTTTTTAATTAAAAATTTGATTTTTTAATATTTGTAAATATTTTTTTATCTAACACCCAAACAGTAAAGATCATTTTTTATGTACATATACTTTTTAGACTTATAACTAAAATAAATTTATTTGTGGTAATAATTTTTTTTTCTTATAGTTGCAACATTGATATTTAATTTTAGGATTAATTTTATTTTAATATACCCTGTTAGCAAAATCTCACTAAACATGAAGATTTGATTTGTCTAAATAACTTATGCTAAGATAATTACTGTAAAATTCTCTTCTTTCATACAAAGCTATAATTTTAGAACTATTTAATTTTATTATTTGACAACAATGTTCTTAAAGCTGCTTTTATAAATAATGAGCTGATGACTACTAGGTTTCATTCAAGATTTAAAATCCTTAATCATATACTAATAATCTTTTGTAATTCTTAATCAAAAGATAATCAGCATTTGCTATGCACTATTCAATCATATTTAAACAGTACATAATGCAAGCTGATTACCTGCTGATTAAAAATTACTAATGAAAACTGTGCTTGTAAGTTATCATCATCATCATCATCATCAACCATTATCAATCCACTGTAAGATGAAGGTCTCTCCAAGTTTAATCCATCTTCTCTGATCTTTAGCTTCTCTTTTCCACAACACCCCTGCACATTTTCTTATTTCATCCATCCATCTCACATGTGGTCTCTTTCTGGGTCTTTTACAATCTCTTGGAATCCAGTTTAAAATTTCAATTGTCCATCTATTATCATTTCTTCTAGCAATATGTCCAGCCCAACTCCATTTCAATCTTTTAATTTTTTCAATAAGGTCAGTAACACCTGTTTGTTGTCTTACCCATACATTGCGTTTTCGATCTCTTCTTGTTACTCCCAACATACATCTCTCCATACTCCTTTGAGTGGTCTGAAGTCTCTGTATTGCTCTTCTATTAAGTGTCCAAGTCTCAGATCCATAAGTAAGAACTGGTAAAACACATTTGTTAAAAACCATTCTTTTCAAACACATAGGCATATTTCCTTTTAGTATCAAGTTATTTCTACCAAAAGCACTCCAACCAAGTTTAATTCTATGATTAATTTCCTCCATTATGTTTCCATCTGTATTAATAATCTGACCAAGGTATTTGTAACTGTTAACTTCTTCTAATTCTTCATAATCAATCTTTATTTTCATATTTTGAGCAAATCGATTAAACATTACTTTAGTCTTTTTAACATTTATCTTTAGTCCTACTTTTCTACTTTCATCTGCTAACTCCTGCAACATTTCCTGCAGCTCTGAAGCATTATTTGCAAAAACAACTACATCATCTGCAAAATCTAAATGACTTAAATACTCTCCATTTACTTTCATTCCTTTAGTTTCCCATTTTAATCCACAAAATACTTCTTGCAGCACTGCTGTAAAAAGTTTTGGAGATATGGAGTCACCTTGTCTTACACCTTTCTCAATGTTGATTTTTCCAGTATCATTATGTAATCTAATTGTTGCTGTTGCATTTTTATAAATATTCTTTAAAATATGACAATATCCTGGATCTATACCTTGATGATCCAATGCTTTAATCACTGAAGAAATGTGTATAGAATCGAATGCCTTTTCATAATCTACAAATCCAAAACATAATGACAACTCATATTCATTTGTCCTTTCTATGACTTCTCTCAATACCTGGATATGATCTATTGTACTAAAACCACTTTTAAATCCAGCTTGTTCTCTTGGTTGGTGGAAATCCAAAGTTCTCTGTAGACGAGTTGTAATTATCTTGGTAAAAATTTTATATAAAACTGATAAAAGGCTGATAGGTCTGTAATTTCTAATATCTTCTTTATCACCTTTTTTAAATATTAATATTATTACTGCATTCTTCCAATCTTCCGGTACATCTTTATCATTTAGACATTTGGTATATAACTTTGCTAAAATTGTTTCTATTTCTTCACCTGCTTCTTTTAATATATCAATTATAATTCCATCATTTCCTGGAGCCTTTCCTTTCTTCATACATTTAATTGCATGTCTCACTTCTTCATTTAAAATTCTGGGCAATTCGGAAGATGTAATAGATATAGGAGGTACTTGTTCTTTATTACTATATAATTCTTGATAAAAATCTTCTACCAATTTCATGATGTCATCTCTCTTTTTAGTAATAATTCCATCTTTTTTTCTTATTGCAGATATAAATTTCCTACCAATACCAAAATGTTGTTTAACATTCTTGAGACTTTTATTTTCTTCTACAGCTTTCCTTGCTATTTCACAGTTATACTTTCTTATATCATTTTCAACTCTTTTCCGTACCATTTTACAAAATTCGAGATATTCAATTCTTTTTAATACATCATTTTTGTATATCTTCATATTCCTTCTTTTCTTCATAAATTCTCTAGTCTCAGTAGAAATTTTATTAGTCAATTGCTGCTTTTTTCTACCAGCTATCTTTGTTGCAGTTTTTAAAAGTGTATCAGTTATTTTCATATTAATTTCATTCAAATCTGAATCATGTTCAAAATCTCCTAACACTTGAAACCTATTTGTAAGTTCTAATTTAAATTCATTAGAATGTTTCTGAAGATTAGGAATATCAACTGTAAATATTGTTTTTCTTAATAATTTTTGTCTCTCTAGTTTTACATTAACACATAACTTACACCTTACTAATCGATGATCACTTCCTGTGTTAAATTTATTAAGAACATTACAATCTTGAAATATGTATTTCCTGTTAGTCAAAATATAATCCAATTCTGCTGTACCTTCATTTGGATGCTTCCATGTCCATTTCCTTTTAACATTTTTCTCAAAAAATGAATTCATAATATAAAGTTTTTCTTTTTCTGCAAACTCCACAAGTCTATGTCCTCTCTCATTTCTATTACCATAACCAAAATTACCTACAGCAATTTCATCTTTCATTTGTCTACCAATTCTAGCATTAAAGTCTCCCATAACAATTTTAAAATGTTGTTTACTCTGATCAAAAGCCTTTTGTACATCCATATAAAAATCTTCTACTACTTCATCACTATGAGAACTTGTTGGGGCATAAACCTGAATTATCTGCATTTGGTATCTGCTATTAAGTTGTATAACTAATCTTGCAACTCTGTCCGATACACCATCAATCTCCACAATATTGTTCTTCCACTTTTTATTTATAATGAATCCTACTCCACTTGTATTTCCAATATGTGTGCCTTTATAATAGAGTATATGTCCACTTTTTAAATCAATTGTTTCTTCACCTTTTCTTCTAACTTCACAAAGTCCAATAATGTCCCATTTAATATAAGACAATTCTTCTTCTAATTCTTGCAATCTTCCTTCACTTGAAAGTGATCTGCAGTAGTAAGTACCTAAATAAAAGTCATCATCAAATGGCAGCCTGGGTCCACAATCAGGGGATTCTTAGCACCCTCCGCCTTCGGCCACCAACCGCTGCCTTGGTTGGTGACTTTACAGCCTCCTGGGAATAAGGGCCATGCTTTATTTTTGTCTGTCATAATTGTATATATGTATTGGAAAAATATTTATCATTTACACAAACATTCATTCTGCCTTATCAGGCACTGAGAAGAAAGACCATGGTGTTTCTTGATCTTAAACTCAGAGGTAAAAAGCCAATAAACTCACCACGCTGGCTAATGTGTGTTGGTGAGCAGCCCATCCATGTTCGTATACTATATGAATAATCACATAGTAATAACAGCTGCAATGACAAGAACGTATGGAGTGGACATTAGGAATTTGCCCTGCTCGGTTTCTTTAAGGCCTCCAAGAGGAATCAAAGGGTCTCCTTTCAGTTAATAGCAAACTCCTTTCTGCAGCCTTGTAAGTTATATTGTTATTAAATTGATAATAATTTTTTAACACAATATTTTTTTTTAGCTGTCATACTACTAATAAATTTTAATATATTTACTTTTTTAATTTGTTCTGTTTATATGTAATATTAAAAGAAAATGATTATTGATTAAAAATAGAGTTATTTAAATTATTTGTTTAATATGTGATAATAAGTTACTTGTAGTAAATAAAAATACTTTGGAAATGTGGAGTAAGTTTAAAATTTATGATTTATTCAAAAAATATTTGAGCAATAAGAGGGGGTAGGTAGACTTGTTTTAATTAAATATTTTTAATTTGTTAATACTATTTCTCAAGGGTTAGCATGTCTGCTACTCATTCTTTTGAAATTGAAATTTCTATGGTTTCATTTTACAATTGAGGGAAAACCAAATGGACTATGCATCTGTCAATATCATTATTGTTTGTGGTTCGATTTCATTTTTAATATGATATATGGCATGTTAAAATTAGACAAAAAATAGATTTTTTTATTAAATGTTCTAGTAATTCTCCTCAATTTATTAGATTATATGATGAAAACAAAGTCATAAATGTTTTAACAGCAAAGTTTAATTAGAAAATGGATTCAACAAGCTATTATAGAGCAGTGCAATGTAAATTTTAAGGCTGATTATCAGATATTAGAAAAAAATTTGAGTTGATGAAGCAATCAAAAAATTTACTGGGCATAGTACATGAGACAATATAAACCCTTAAAACCAATAAAGAAATGTTTCAAATAGTGGGTGTGTAGTGTCAAGCACAATGTTTATGTATACAAAATGGAATTGTATACTGTCAAACAATGAAATTCAAATTTTTGCCTATACCTTGGCGCTCATTCTATGGAGTCAGTAGTTTTGCCACATCTTGCATCACATTATTTTCAAGTCTACAACTAGAAAATGAGCTATATACAAATAAATTATATCTCTGTGGGACAATAAATATAACAAGATAGCACCATTGGCATGCAGAAAAATATAAAATAAAGAAAGGAGATTCATTTTATCATTGACAAAAAAAAAACAGTGGTCTTCATTTTCTAATTTGGATAGACAAGAAGCTAATTGGTATGATTACAAATGCATATTCACCTTCTGTAAATGATTTATTTTGTATCTTTTATTAGGGAGATACTTTTTTTAAAGATGCCGTGAGATTTTTTAACTTCTGGGGTACAAGAAAATATGACAAATTCTTATGGTTCTTTTTTTTTTGTAAATTCTGAAAGTAAGAAGTATTATATATGGTTTGAATGAGAATTTTGTAAGAAATACAAATAAATTATGAAGAAAGATGTCATATTAAACTTAGTTAATGATAAATTAGAAATTATGAACAAACAAAGTAATATTTTTTTCTGGATATTGAAACTTATTTTTTCCACCTCACTTTTTTAATGATAATCACTACTTTTCTTAGCCTGATTTTTTTTCTTAGTTTTTCCATTTTCTGTCGATATATAACATTTTGCTCTAACATGAATAAATCTAAAGTTATTGTAAAAATTAGTCTCCGATCAGTTTTTTAAAAAATTCAATATAGCGCTAAATGTTGCAAATAATTAAATGCATGAAAGAAAAAAATATTTTGTTGTACATTATTACATTAAAGGTAAAGACTTAAAATTTATAAATAGATATAATAATTATTTAAAAAAAAACAATTTCAATTAATTTTTGTTATAGAAATTTGATGTAAATAATTCTAAAAATATAACTTTGTATTAATAATATGAATTTTATAATGATTATTTTTGTATAGGATATCAATATAAATTAAATGCATTTAATTTATAAATACCATAAATTCAATTAAGATATGATTTTTTTTCTAAAGTACAGGCTTTTTCATACCTGCACTCCAATATGTAATATATATGGGAGTTGAACTCAGACATTCACATGCCATTCAATTGTCCATGCTATCTCGTACTGCTGACACATTTGTTCAGACACATGTGTCAGCAGTATGAGATAGAATGGACAGTTGAGGGTCGTGTGAATGTCTAAGTTTAAATCCAGTATATAAATTCAATTAAGGTAAATATATTAAAAATTCACATCATTATCACATAGCTAATTGTAGTATCAACATTATAAATATTAATAATTTATTTATTTAATTAATTAATGCATTATTTTTTTAGTTAACTTAACTATTAATAAAATATCGTAAAGGAATCATATGATTATATGGAGAAAAATAAATACACAAGTAAAATATACATTAATGTATATATTGAAACAGAAGTAACTACCTAGCACTGAGTTATGCTATATTATAAATAACAAAACTGAGGTCACATAACTCAATGGGAGTTAGTTACTTTCGTTTCAATTACAGATTTTAAAAAAAAGTTATGATTATTTATTATTAATGTATATATGCTTATAAAATAGTAAATATGGTACAGAAAATTTAATTATTAAATTTGTATAAGGATTAATAAAGTTATGAAAATTTAAATCAAAATTATTTTTGCAATTGTTAGTAGTAGTAAAAGTATCATTGTAGAAGCATGCAGATGAAATAGAAGTTGAAATTTAAACAGTGATTAAGATTGAATATAATTATGAGACATGAAAGATATGCTAGATTTCATATCATTTAAAGTAGTTTCAGTAGAAGTAACCAAGAATAAGATTTTAAAATCTTTAAAGTAGCATCTAAAAACTTTATTGTCATTAGTTACATTATATATTTGAAAAGATATTAAAAGTCAATTGTATTGAATGATAATTCTGTTTGGAGATGAGATGCCGAACAATAAATGTTTATTCTGAAGTGCATAGGATAAATGGGGGAAAATAACTTGCATTTAATAGAAAAGAGTAAATAAAATACCATGTTTAAGAATACCTAGTAGATTTAAATGTTATATTCTCACATTTTCAATATAAAGACAAACATCTTTATTGCTAGAAAATAAAATATCAAGATTTGTTTTTGGAGAAGAGACAACATTGATTTTTCCAGAATTAATAACATTAAAAAATCTACATATTTAGATTTATTGGAAAGTGAGAGAATAGAATATTTATTACATTTTAAAGTCATTCTGTTAATAATACATATTATATTAAAAAATACAAACAATTGCAGATAATTAGCTTAACATAATAAGAGAATATTTTATACTAACTTTTTATGATTACTGACTTAAATATTAAGTAGAATAAATACTAAGTTATTGTCTTAAGGTACATTTTTAAGAAGACAATAGTATTAAATTTAACATATACAATTCTGCCTCTAATCATGAATTCAAATAAAGTTATCAAATTAAAATCAAAATAAATTTTATTTAATTTATAAAAACAGATAGAATAATCAAATTTGTCCAAATATTTTTGTAAATAAAAATAAATGGTATTGAATCTTTTCAGCCTCTCATTACCATATGGAATATGATAATATACAGTAAGAAAGCTATTTTTTCATAATTGCTAAGTATAAAACCATGTGGTGTTAGATTAAAACTTTTACTAATAATATCAATAATATTTATTATAAAAAAAATTCTCAAAATTTAACCAATAGTATGTCGAATAGAAATCACTTATTATTATACATATATCTCAAAAATCATTTTAATAAATAAGAAAAATCTTATTTAGGTATTTTAGAAAAATATGACTATCTATATAACAAAATGACTGACTCAGCACTGCATTTATAAAAATAAAAATGTGTTTACCATCAAGATGTAGCCCAAATTATATCTTATATAGTGAGTTAATTAATAATGATTGTGATGATATACTAGCAGTGGTAGATAATTTAGGAAAATGTTTGAAAAATGGATTGGCTTGCAGGTCATAACTGAGATGGTTTTGACTCCTTGTTTTCTTTACAAATATCTTATTCTTTCATATTTACAAAAAATCTCTGGGATTAGTAGAAGGCTTCATTAAATTAAATATAAATTTAAAAATCAGTTTCATAAATATTTTTTTAGTCTTCTATAATAGATAACATTATTAAAATATTTTGGATCATAATGTCTTCTGGTGATGATAAAGATCCTTTCTACTGAGATTTTTAATGAGAGATATAATTACAAGGAGATTTATTTTTTAAATAATAAGTTTATTAAGAATGTATAATTATATCAATAAAAATCAGTACACATTTGGATAAAATAACTTAAGATGCAGTGGTCCTCTTATGTTTACAAAGTTCCAAATAATTACTTTTTATATCTTTTAGTAATAAGAAATGGCAACAATTTGATTTAATGTAATTTGACAGAAACTCTAAGAGTTACATATTAATTAGGAAAACTGCATATTAAGATATGAAAAGGATCAATATAATGCAAACCAAAGTATAATGTCCAAAATTAATAAAATGATTATACTGTTTAAAGCTTCATAGTCTGTAAGACATTAACATATTATGTATAATAGATTTTCCTGGAAACAATTTTGCCATATTAAAGACTCAGTAATAACTATTATTATTTTTGTATTTATTTCAAACATCTTCAAAGAAAAAATAATAATAGGGTAAGTTTTTGTAAATGTAAAGCCAGGATTAGAGTAAATATTTCCAAGACTATAGTATGGTATAAAAAAATCTCATACTAAGTTGTTCACCAAAATCAGAAAATTAGTAGGATTATTTTATTAATGATCATAAGTTTGTCTTATCTTCTGATAGAAAAACAGATCTATCAGCATGCAAAACCTTAAATCTGTTGTCCAGACAAAAATGATTAGAATATTTTGGAATTAACTAGCTTTGAGTAAGAAAAATATTAACATTTTTAAAAAAAATAAATAAATAAATATTGACTTGAATATTTTTAATGTGATTGCACTAATAGTTTTTAACAAGAAAGAGTTCTATAAAAATGAGAAATTAAAAAACTTTAATGAATCTGATTAAACATCTGTAACAAAGTAAATAGATAACAAAAATACTGAAGATTAAGAAATATTATTTCATTGTGTTTATGAGAAAGAGGAAAATGCAGAAACTATATTAAAACTTATAATATCCGTTTTTAGCTGACTTTGATAATATTTTTTAAAATAAGACAGTTTTAGATTAATTTTATATATTAGAAAAAAAAATAGTATTGACTGAAATTATATTTAAATATTTGTAATTGACATTATGAATCAAAAGATAAAAAAGGGTAAAATTCTATTAATCAATTTTTAAAAATGAGGATAGCTAACAAAATTCCTTTATTCTTAGAATATGTAATATATTTTAAAAAATTTAAATTCATTTTATATGAATTATCAGCAAAGTACAACAAATTAACCCTTTGGGGGGTCCTTATGAGATGACTTGAAGCTGCTTCAAGTCACTTGAATTCTGTTATTTTTAACACTACAGTAAAGATTTTGTGCTCTTTTTAAAGGTTAAAAAAAGTTCCGTAAGATGCTGCCCTCTCTTGAATTATTTTACAAGCAAAAAATCAATAAAACTGATGGCAAATGTCTAACAAAAGAAGTAGGCTGTACGTTCTTCATTTTGATTGGCTGTAACCATCAAGTTCAAAGAAAACCACTTGTCAAAATGAAACTGCTAAGATTTCTTTTCTTTCATTTCCAAAGTGATAAACGAATGTTTTAGACCATTTTAAAATTATTTTTGATGTATTTTTTGACATATTATAAATTATTTTGATAAAATATGCTAAAAATAAAATTATTTTAGAAAAATAGTTAAGAATTTAGCAAAAATTATTTACTTATCCACACAATGTAAAATTGAGAAAGAAATCACTGACGTCATCAAAACTTTTTGGTTGGTCAGTAACATTTGTTTTATTTTTTCCACTATAGAATATTTTTATAATTATAAATAAAAAAATATTTTGGAAAAAATTTTTGTTCACTTTCATAACCTGACAAAATATTAATATACATTTTACAAATGAATCTAAAGTAAATATAATATTAAAAGATGAATATATTTTGACAGTTGAGTTTGTGATTTGACCAATTAAAAGTTTAGACTTTTACCTCACTCAGCCAATAAAATAATTAGCACTCCAAAGGTATAAGACACAGTATGGGATCTAAGTGTTTGATTATGTTCTTTAGTTCTTAATATTTTTGGAAAAAATAATATTTCCAGTATGGTATTTCAGTACTGCATTTTTTACGAGTAACTATGTTAATTAATATATTCTGAGAAGCATTCTTATGTAACATTTTATTAAGAGACTTAAAGCTGTCATGTTTAATTAATGTTTTTTTAAAGTATTTAAATATATTCTTTGAGGAAGATTTGGCAAATGATAAAAAAATTGCTTTTAGAATTAATTATATTTAAGCCTATTAATATTATAAAAAAGTATTTATATTTAGAAAAATTGGAGTTTACTTTTTGTCTCTTATGTAGTGATTTAACTGAATATGAGAATACATAAATCATCAATGAAGAATTAATTAAAAAATTAAGAATGAGAAATTAAAACAATTTCTAGAGCTATTTTCATTTTCTGCCATTAAAAAAAAGAATTGTTTACTAAAGAGATTTCCAAGAGTTATTATAAGAAGTTTCTTATAAACTTTCGAAGTTAGTGTATTGTAAATATTACATTAATTACCAAAAATATTAAGTGTGCCATTAGTTGAAAAAGAATATGAATTTTTATTACAAAACGAAAATATTTCAATGATCAATTTAAATGTATAATGAAGAGAAACTGATTGTAATATTGAAATGGAAATTTTCTGGATTTATGAATTATATTATCAATAAATTACATAAGATTCAGATTTATTCCAGGAATTAAAAACTGATTATTACTAGAAAACTTTAAAGCATATGAGATAATAGAATTAAAACAAAACTTTTCTTCAGAAATTATTTATTAAAGAGTTTATCATAAGTGATATCCAGATAATTGTTTACATTAACAAAATTGTAATCGATACATTTGTAAAAAATAGATTCTATAAAAAAAAAAACCAAAGTCAATATGGTATTATTGTTACTTAGTCTTTAGCAAGACAAATGAAAGAAAACATTGATAGAAGCCATAACATTGAATACTATTAGAATGACTTAAAATATCAGCAAAGCAGAGCATACAATAATAGGTATAAGAGGAAGAAATAGAATTAAAACTAGATGTACTATAAAAATGAATCTAAAAAAAGGTTAGGCTCAGAATATAAGTGAAAAATATAATCGTACTTTTTGTCAAGTTTAATTGAAAGACAGCAGGATTATAAGCAAAAATATTTTATGAACAATAGCATTAGGTTAGCATGGTTTAATATATATATATATATATATATATATTAAACCATGCTAACCTAATTGTTTGAATGATACTTCTCTTCCTTTAGATTTTAAATAAAAATACTGTTGGCAAAGTGTCAAAAGTAGAATTAATCCACTATCATTTAATATTTTCCATTTTATAAGCTTACATTTGTCAAAAGTAATTGGAATATAGAATGAATTCAATATATCATATTGTACCAGTCAAAAAACACATAACCTAAACTGCAAGTCGGATCCAAACTCAGCTGGTTCAAACTGAATTCAAACCCAACTCACCAGCTCAGATTAGCATAAATCGATGGCACAGTGCTATGTGCCAAGAAACTAGCTCAATGGTTGGTGAGGATTAGAGACCCCTGAACTGACATTAATATCTGATAATAAACTGACTAAAATAATTTTAAATCGGATCATATGTATATGTTCGGGTTGCCAACACAGACAGCAAGTATTAACATTAAAATAATTATAAAAGAATTATGAACTAAGAAACCAAGTGTGTTTAGAAAATATTTAATAATAATAATTTGTTTTGTTTGAATTTTAAATAATGATTATATTAATCACCTCTAGCCTTTAATATAATTTAGAATTTTAATAAGAGTGGCGGTCCTTATTATATGCCAATGAATATTATGCAATATTTGAAAGTCTATGTCCATGCCCCCAACAAAAAAATAAAGGCAGATAAAGGTATTCATTAGTAAGGGAAATTATTACTCTAATTTTTTACGAAAGAATGTGATATTTATTTTCACATTCGCAAATCCATTCATGAAGAGCAAGATACGTATTTTAGGGCATAACTTTAATCTTTATTGGAAAATTTATTTAATTAAATATAACTGAGAATTTGTTCGACTTTAATTGAAATCACTTCGTCACAAATTACAAGCACCAGAGCGGGCTTTACTGGAACAGAGAGGTAACGGGTGCTGACGAATTATGAGCTATAAAATGAAATTGAAAGATAATAGCTAGTTGATAATCAAAGTCCTATGGCGGCTTGCATCTGACAAGTCTTATGCCCTTTGACTAATATGAACAGGAGAGGAAGTGCTTTCTTCCTCGATAATTTAAAATAACAGAAATATGATCACTGACCAGCCTAACGGAGCAGAAGATTGCCCTATGTCAGCAACGTTTGAAGATGATGACTTGATAGTCATCGTTTGAATACTAAAACCCATATAGAATGCTCTACGTGATGACTTGATCAATTAATTAAAGTCAAATGAGCTTTTAATGAAAACTATTTTAAAGTATTTGTAAATCATATTAATTATGCCCCAATCATCGTGCCCTTCCTGAATCTTAATAGAAAATAACAAAGTTAAATTAGAATATATTTGTTTGATTCCTTTATCGGCCCTTTGCAAAAAACATTTTAAGATTATATTTGAATAATAAATAAATATTAGTGAAACGAGAAAATAGCGGTGGCATAGATTAAAAACGGAGCTAATAATTTATTATTAGCCAATGATAAAAATAACAATCATTAATAATTTCTTTCGACTCGATGATTGATAGAACTGTATTAATCTAGTTCTAATGGGTGAGAACTACTATTAGAATTAATATTATATTATTTGTGTGAGGCAAATAGAACAAAGAAGCTCATCGAGTCGAAAGATTATTGGCATATAATTAAAGTAACAACATTAATAAATTACACACATATATATATATATATATATAATATAATAAATGAACTGCCAAGTAAGAAAAGAGAAAGTTTAAAGACTAGAGATTGAGAGAATTTATATAAATTTAAAAATAGCATAAATAAAAGGGTTTACACAGAGTATTACATTTATAGAATGAAAAGAGCTCTTAAAGGGAGTGTAAAGTAAAGTTCAGAAACTGGCCAGAAAGCTTAAGGTTCGTTATGGAAATATATTACCCATTTCTTCTGGGGTGGATTCCCTTAGTTTACATGTCCGGGTGAGGAAAACATCGGCATGCATTTGGTCGATTACTTGAACAGTATTTTAATGAATTTTCACGATCTTAGCAGCATGATTGGTCCAGTAAAGATTCAGCAGCTTCATTGAAGATTTTTAGGGGACTTCAGGAACCGATAGCCAGATTCCTGATGTTTTAGCCCTTCACCATGATCGAAACACTATTCAAACTTATGATTTTTAAATGCATAGAGTTTACTGCACTTCTCTACAACAAAGATGGCTTTTCCTTTCTCCAAACTTTTCAGAGCTATATATCTGTCCTCTGATGCCTTCAGGCTAGCGCTTCTTTCATTATCAATGTTTTTAGATTTACTGGTTGTTTTTAGATACATTCCTTCGATAAGGCTTTCAAACTCATTAACTTGAATTCATTTTCTAATTAGAAAATGAATTCTTAAAATCAGAAAATGATTTTAATTAGGAAATCCTTATCTTTTTTTCTAATTAATAAAACTTTAACTGTTGTTTTTGGAAAGGGAAAATCTGAAAGCTTATCGAAAGAATGTAGCTTTTAATCAATAAAACTTTAGCAAATTATTTTAAAATAAAATCAAACATTCCCGATGCAGTGAAACTTTTAAACAATTATATATATTTAAATATTTACAAATATATACGCACAATCCACACAGTTATAATATATAAATTCATGAATAATTCTATCATAAATTTATTAATAGCATTGATTAATTGTAAACTGAAACTAATTAATTTTAGTATGCATTTATAAAATAAGTTTCCTTTATGGAAATTAGCATGGATTGAACGTATAAAGCCCCATTGCATCGGAAATTTAAGGTTAGTATTATGTGTTTGAAGTGGGCTTATGGCTAGATGTCATGAAGCTAGGATCGAACTCAGATCCGACTGCTTCATTTCTTTTCACGTAAAAAAAAAAACAATGAAAAAAAAATGGCTTTACTTATACATGATACATTCGCATAAGTGTACTTGACTAATTGGTAGACTGTGGGAGAACAGAATTAGCGTGAATAATATCATCTGTACAAACTACAAAATTATACATGTCTCACTGTGATATTTTTTTTTAAATATTATCTAGCTTATAATAAGCTTATAATAAATCGGTCCGATAATCAAGTCTCATTTTCTCTATGGTCGTGTCAGTCGGTCGTCTGTATATATATCTGTCATGGAATGTTTGTCTTATTGTTTCCCTGGATCAGGTGGCACATATGGTTTTAACTTTTGATAATTGTCGTAGTCTTGGTTATTTCTGGTTGGTGTCAAGTTCCCATAGTCTATTGCAGTCAAAAAGTCTATGGTCTTTTCTATTGACATAGGGCACATCCCAAGCATGATTCTTTGGATCCATGGGGGTAAATGATGTCTGATCATCCAGATGATGTGTTGGTCCTCATATTTGAAGGCTGTTAGGGATTTGAATGTGGTTACTTGCTGGATGAAGTAGGCTGCATATCCCTGTCTGTAGTTTTCTTGATACTTCTGTGTGTTCAGTCTATGCAAAATGCCCTCCTGCCTTTCTTTACTCCAATATTTTTTTAAATGGCATTTTAATATCCTTGGATCATGGTAGGTGGTTTTTTTAATAGATTCCACCATGCCTTGGCAGCTTCTCTTAAGTAGTGGCTGGCTAGGATAACCTTTTCCTTTTCTGCTATAGAGTGCAGACAGAAAAATTCTTTAATGCTGTCTAGATGATCTATGGGGTTTTCTCCTGGGTCACCCCTAAAAATTTGAATTTCTACAGCAGATATAAGGGATGGTCTCTGCAAGTTCCTTAGACTCATTTCGGAGTTTATTGTCTGCTTCATTTCTACTTTTTGTTTTATTTTACTAATGGTCTGAACATCTTTTTTCCCTGTCTGTATTTAAATCAGTTTCTGCAACCATTTCTTGGTTTGACTCATATTCTCCACTGTCATCTTCTTGACTATCCACAACTTCTTTTGGTGTGGTCTGATCATCTTCATCACTTCTTGGAGCCTTATAAGTGTCTATTGCTGTATGATGCTTTACAATCTCTGGATTGGTTTGGGTCCCTCGTGTTTCCTCAAGCTTTAAAATCCTCTCCATCATCATCATCATTAGCTTCCTGTCTTCTCTCATTTCTGTGAGGATCGTATGAAAAGTCTCTCAATCGTCATGATCATCTTTAGCCATCTTTTTGCTTTGATGGTTGCGCTTTTTCCTATTGATCTGATTTTTAAAAGTGGTCTCTCATTCCTTGGAGGTGATTGAAGGTGCATCACTATTGCCAGTCAATCCTTTATCGAATTGTTCTTCCATCTTTGAAAGTGAATAAATAATATAATAAACAATGTGAATCAAACTTATGGCACTCTCTGTATACTTAAATAATAATTTTTTTTCTTCAGTACATTTAATTAAGTCTCTGACTACTGGCCCCATTGTCCCTATCTTCGTTAACTGCTGCATATTATTTTCCCAATCTATGTAATCTGCCTTTTTTAGTTTAATTTTAGTTTACCTATATTTCTTGGTTAGGTCTTTCTATTAATTCTTTGAATGAGACATGCATTTTATTTAAAAAAAACCATTAAAGATAAGGGAAAAAAAACATTATTCACTTTCCCTCTGTTCAACTGTTCTCCCATGTCTGAAAAAAAGAACTATACAGGTGATTAGTGATATACAAATATTTATACATATATTAGCAGGTAGTAAAAGTAATTATATTGTACACATTTGGTTTTCATTATTTAGACAACTGACCCACTACTGTGCTGACAATCAAAATTGCTGACAAATTTATTTATATGGGCACCAAGGAGCAAAATGAGATCAATAGGGCATGTGAAATAACCCATTGACCCCCAAACTACATATGACTGACTTAATTTTTGGTAGAACAATTTTATTGATGATGAGTATTTATTATTTAATAACAACTGACACATTCCTGACCTGAGTTTAAATATAGGAATTCAAATATTATTTTCACTAAGCATGAGGCTTTCACACACAAAAAAATGTCAAAATTAATATTACGCAAGACTTTTATTTGTTGATATCATTTTTAATCTTGCCAGCATGAAAGCATGTAAACCATTAAAGCATTTTGCCAACTGCATCTGGCTGCTTGGTGTACACAAAAGGTCTTCACCTGCTTTGAGGTTACTCTAGAAATTATTGTCATTTAAGCATATTGTCACACTGCATCAGACCACTTGACAGATAATTCCCAGTTTGAGGGTCTTCACCTGCTTTGAGGCTACTAAGAATATGGAGTGAACATTAAATATATGTGCTAGCATGCAATACTTTGAAATTTAAAACTTTTAACATGATATCTTATTGGATTTTGTAATTATAAGACTGAGATACATATAATTAATTTTGACGCAGACAAAATATTTCATTTATTTTACCCCTTGCTTTGATCTGCTCTTACTACTTTTCTAACGATAATTTTCCTACTGTCATGAAAGCGTATAACACAAACGTATAATATATATATATATATATATATATATTTAAATAATTATTCTAACTAACAAATCTTTTGCTGAAGAACATTTAAAAAATAATCTTTAAAATATTTACTTATAAGAAAGAAGATTACAAAATGACATTTTAATTTATTAAATCCTTTCAGTTATGCATTATAAATCGCATAACTTTTCTTCAAATATATATAACATTCTACAAAAATATCACTTTCTACTGAAACATTTAATTTATTGAGATCTCAATTGACTGAGTAACTAAGATCATAATTACTATCTCCAGGGTATGTGTGGGGTTTATTAAATCGAGCTCCAATGATTGGGCGACCAAAAAACATAACCATGTATCAGTCGAAAAACCCATCACCTAAACTGCAAGTCAGATCCAAACTCAGCTGGTTCAAACTGAATTCAAACCCAACTCACCAGCTCAGATTAGCATAAATCGACGGCACAGTGCTATGCACCAAGAAACTAGCTCAATGGTTGGTGAGGATTAGAGACCCCTGAACTGACAATAATATCTGATAATAAACTGACTAAAATAATTTTAAATCGAATCATATGTATATGTTTGGGTTGCCAACACAGACAGCGAGTATTAACATTAAAATAATTATAAAAGAATTATGAACTAAGAAACCAAGTGTGTTTAGAAAATGTTTAATAATAATAATTTGTTTGGTTGAATAAGATAATGATCATATTACTCACCTCTAGCCTTTAATATAATTTAGAATTATAATAAGAGTGGCGGTCCTTATTAAATGCCAATGAATATTACGCAATATTTGAAATTCTATCAACAAAAAAATAAAGGCAGATAAAGGTATTCATTAGTAAGGGAAATTATTACTCCAATTTTTTATGAAAGAATGTGATATTTATTTTCACATGTGCAAATCCATTCATGAAAAGCAAGATACATATTTTAGGGCATAACTTTAATCTTTATTGGAAAACTTATTTAATTAAATATAACTGAGAATTTGTTCGACTTTAATTGAAATCACTTCATCATGAATTACGAGCATCAGAGCGGGCTTTACTGGAACAGAGATGTAACGGTGCTGATGAATTATGAGCTATAAAATGAAATTGAAAGATAATAGCTAGTCGATTATCGAAGTCCTATGGCAGCTTGCATCTGACAAGTCTTATGCCTTTTGACTAATATGAACAGGAGAGGAAGTGCTTTCTTCCTCGATAATTTAAATTAACAGAAATATGATCACCGACCAGCCTAACAGAGCGGAAGATTGCCCTACATCAGCAACGTTTGAAGATGTATGACTTGATAGTCATCGTTTGAATACTAAAACAAATGAGCTTTTAATGAAAACTATTTTAAAGTGTTTGTAAATCATATTAATTATGCCCCAATCATCGTGCCCTTTCTGAATCTTAATAGAAAATAACAAAGTTGAATTAGAATATATTTGTTTGATTCCTTTATCAGCCCTTTGCAAAAACATTTTAAGATTATATTTGAATAATAAATAAATATTAGTGAAATGAGAAAATAGCGGTGGCATAGATTAAAAACGGAGCTAATAATTTATTATTAGCCAATGATAAAAATAACAATCAATAATAATTTCTTTCGACTCGATGATTGATAGAACTGTATTAATCTAGTTCTAATGGGCAAGAACTACTATTAGAATTAATATTATATTATTTGTGTGAGGCAAATAGAACAAAGAACCTCATCGAGTCGAAAGATTATTGGCATATAATTAAAGTAACAACATTAATAAATTACACAATATATATATATATATATATATATATATATATATATATATAATAAATGAACCGCCAAGTAAGAAAAGAGAAAGTTTAAAGACTAGAGATTGAGAGAATTTATATAAATTTAAAAATAGCATAAATAAAAGGGTTTACACAGAGTATTACATTTATAGAATGAAAAGAGTTCTTAAAGGGGGTGTAAAGTAAAGTTCGGAAATTGGCCAGAAAGCTTAAGGTTTGTTATGGAAATATATTACCCATTTCTTCCGGGGTGGGTTCCCTTAGTTTACATGTCCGGGTGAGGAAAACATTGGCATGCATTTGGTCGATTACTTGAACACTATTTTAATGAATTTTCATAATCTTAGCAGCATGATTGGTCCAGAAAAGATTCAGAAGCTTCATTGAAGATTTTTAGGGGACTTCAGGAACCGATAGCCAGATTCCTGATGTTTTAGCCCTTCACCATGATCGAAACACTATTCAAACTTATGATTTTTAAACGCATAGAGTTTACTGCACTTCTCTACAACAAAGATGGCTTTTCCTTTCTCCAAACTTTTCAGAGCTATATATCTGTCCTCTGATGCCTTCAGGCTAGTGCTTCTTTCATTATCAATGTTTTTAGATTTACTGGTTGTTTTTAGATACATTCCTTCGATAAGGCTTTCAAACTCATTAACTTGAATTCATTTTCTAATTAGAAAATGAATTCTTAAAATCAGAAAATGATTTTAATTAGGAAATCCTTATCTTTTTTTCTAATTAATAAAACTTTAACTGTTGTTTTTGGAAAGGGAAAATCTGAAAGCTTATCGAAAGAATGTAGCTTTTAATCAATAAAACTTTAGCAAATTATTTTAAAATAAAATCAAACATTCCCAACACAATGAAACTTTTAAACAATTATATATATTTAAATATTTACAAATATATACGCACAATCCACGCAGTTATAATATATAAATTCATGAATAATTCTATCATGAATTTATTAATAGCATTGATTAATTGTAAACTGAAACTAATTAATTTTAGTATGCATTTATAAAATAAGTTTCCTTTATGGAAATTAGTGTGGATTGAACATATAAAGCCCCATTGCATCGGAAATTTAAGGTTAGTATTATGTGTTTGAAGTGGGCTTTGGCTAGATGTCATGAAGCTAGGATCGAACTCAGATCTGACTGCTTCAATATAGATGAAAATATTGTTATTAATAATAAAACTAATAGTCAATTACACAAGGATGAAGAATGAATACTACTTTTAATGACTTTAAACATCCCAGAATATATACAATTAGTGAAGTAAACCATTCTTTTCTTTATACTGTGAGCAAATAACACACACAATGACTTATGCTAATTTATAATTATTAAAGCAAGGCCATTAAAAATGAAGTTCATTTTTCATTCTTGTATAATTAATTATTATTTTAATAATTATTAATCCCAGGCTTTGCGCTATTTGACATTTTGAATTTACTTTATATTTTTGTCAATATTTGCAGGAAACACCAAAAATGTAAAAAATAGATTGGATTTATTCTACTCTTGACTCAATGTCAGCTGAGTGTTTTTGTTCATATTCTGAAGTGGAGGGTCATTTACTACAGTATATATTACATTAACTATGAATGAAATCAGAATCATAAAAATTAACTATTTTCTAATCTTTATTAAATGCATTATAACATTCACAATAATATCTGGGAAAACAAACCAGAATATTAAACACATGACAAAGATATAGAAATTGGGGAATAGAAAAAGATGCCATAAAGAACAAAAGAAAATAGATTCATATTAATAAATATGATGCTAATTACAATAATAATGTAGAAAAATTTTCCTAGTTCTCCATAGTTTTTTCATAATTTTTCCAAAGTATTCAGGATTGCTCTTTTGTGAGGATATTCGAAGCCATTTGGAAGAACTGAACAGTCTATTGATTTAGTCTGTATTTTATGTTATCTCCAAATGTTTTCATATTTCTCAAATTATCTACCACAAATTGAATTTCTCAATATTGTACTCCTGAAACACTATTCATATTTGAATTCTAGCCTTTATAAATAATTCCTAATTGTACATTTTAATTAAAATTTTCATTACACTCAACTTTGCTGATTAAATAAGAGTCTGTTTGTTGGGATGGGCCCCAAAGGCCTAAATCCTGGTTTTTTGAGGGGGATAGCTTGGATGAGAGTGCTGTGGGGATCATTACCAATATTGATTTTCTCATTCACAAGGAGGAAAAAATGCTATTCATAGTGTTTAACTTTATTGTTATAACGATTTTATCCAAGTATTCTTGCAAAGTAAGCTGCAGTTTGGCCTAATGATTTTAATTGCAAGTGATTCACCCTATTTAAATTTATTATTTTCAATGTTATCTCCAAGTGTTTTCCTATTCTCATCTTATCTATCACAAATTGGATTTCTCAATATTGTACTTCTAAAATGCTACTCATATTTAAACTCTAGACTTTGCAAATAATTCCTAATTATAACATGCAAGTGTCTTTAATGGTTAATCTTCTAATGGATTAATGCTTTGAATTTCCATGGGTTGATCAATTTTTGAAAATGCTATGGACAAAAAAATTCAATGTGTCATTTCAAATCTCCATAATACCCTACAACCTTGGCACAAACAATGGCTTTGAACGTTCCATCATTAGATTTTCAATGAAATGGAAGGCTGAAGAGTTGTGAGTTAAAATAGTTTGAAGCCTGTCCATCAAAGTATGAAGATTGGCTATCTTAATATAAAGCTGAGCACTGATTATATATATGTGTGAGGATAGTAATCTGGACCAACTGATGATTGCTGGTTTAGCATGAAATACATGCATTGGTGATTATTTATCTTTTCAACATGTGTGTGATCAGGTGGGTCAGCAATATCAGATGATACTGAGAGTAGTGGGTCGTATGAAAGTCTGAGTTCGAATCCCGCTTATATTACATAATACACTATGTAAGTTAATATTTACTTTGTAAAACATTTTATACTCAATAAAGTCTCTTTTATAAAAAAAATGTAGAAAAGAGTAGAGAGATATTTGAAAAAGGAAATAATATATTATTAAAAATGTGGGAAAAAATACAATAATAAAACATATATATATATATAGGACAAAATGAAATGAAATTATAACAAAAATTAATTAAATAAAACATACAAATAAACAAGAAAATATAAATTAATGTTTGAATTGTGATGAGGAGGAATATGTATTGTAATCCGTTGTAAATGAATATTTTAATTATCAAAATAAAATTCAAAACTAAATCAATATTAATATAAATAAGTAGTCAACATATATCCAATTTTTATATTTAAAGATTATTATCGATGCAAAACCATTTATGAAAGAATGTTAAATTTAAAAATAGTGTGTATTCTTTGTCAACAATTATACATAAACGTTTAAGTAGATTCTTAAAACAATTAAGTAAATAGCTATCCTTTATTAACATAAAAAAAGGACAAAAACAAAACAAATGTTTACAGACAAATAGTTAAAGACAGACATTTAATTGTTATTTTTTTTCTTTTAAAAAACAATCATGTTTTATTTCTTAGTAATCCACTTTAGAATTTTTTTTATATAAAAACAGTTAAAAGACAGCTATATAATTTTGATTAATCAGTTATTAATTAATGACTATATATATATAAACAATCGTCTTATTTAAATTTTTAATTAGCATCAGATAAAAAATGTCAATAATTAAAAAAGAAATAAAATTTTAAATTTAATTATTTTAGCTTCTATTTTAAAATGAATAAGGTCAGGCTCGTTAAAATAAAAAAATCTATTGTTTTTTTATCATTATTTAAAAAAATTCCAAGCAATCTTTTGTAATTAGTAGCACATAAAACATCAAAAACTAAAAGCTAAACTAATGAATAAAAAATAAACAAATTATACCAAATTGAGAATTTAAAACTAACCAAAATATAAAAATTAAAATTTTGCAACTACTAGTTCCATTGCCAAGGCAAATATCTCAAATGTAAAGAAATACAAACACAACGCAAATCCATACTAAATAATTTTCAAGTATATTACAATAAACTTTATTATTAAAAAAAAAGTTAAATAAGTTAATATTTTTAATATAATAAATTTCAACAATAGACATTATTCACTTTTTCTCTTTATGCTATTCTTTTTTAAAAAACAACCCTTAACCTGCTTAAATATAATCTTTTGCTTTGTACTTTATTGATGGATATATAATGCACAACTACGATGTTTATTTTTTACTTTACTTTTATAGACTTTTACGCCATCAATTAAGCTCATACAATTTTGATCTATATATAATTTCTTACAAAAAAAAGTAATAATATAAACTATTCCAGGACTTGTATTTTTATCAAATTTCTCTTTTATATTTCTCAAAAAATTATTTAAAGTTACATACTTACTTTTTTATTACTAAACAAATTATAATTCTCTTTTAAAAACTTGTAAGAAAACAATTGTGTGTGTGTTTTTGCAATAAAAATGTCTACCTTGACAATGAAACCATTGTTTATGAAATTTTAAATGTTAGTGTTTGACTGTTTTTTTTAAAGTCTAAATTTGGTATAATTTGTTTAGTAATATATACACATAAATTTTATTTTTTTAATTTTTATTAGTGCATCATTCACATTAGCACAAGTTTATTACTACTATACATCAGTCTAGAATTATACCAAACTCTTTTACTATGAAAGCATTTGAAATATCCACTTCATTATTTTAAATGAGAAAGACATATCTATAGTTCTTTACTGAAGACAGCCATAGCTTGAAACCGGTCTGGGGATGACAACAATCATAGATAAAGGCTTCAGATCCTTTTTCTTGTAGCATTTATCATAAAAAGACATATGTAGCACATGTTATTATTGAACTTTATATACACATATTTTTAGATATATTTAAGTTTAACTTAATGTATATGATCTAAGATATATTTCAAACTTCTATTCCACCACACATTCCTAAAACATATAGCCAAAATGATGTGAAAAGGATAAATAACCCCTAAAATTGTATTTTGTATAAACCTGCACTCATCACATGACCCAAATTACAATATTTGAGACATATCTTTATCAATTATTAATTTGGAGTAATGTACATTATATTATCATGGTTCTCCATTTATAATTTATAGCAGTAATATACCATTGTTTCAGCTGGGTCACACTGATCTGTAATCAGGTAATGAAAATTATAAATACAGCTGTAGAGATACTGTAAACATTGATATATAAAAAAATTGAAAATTCTACCAATAGAAAATGGGCAAAGAAAATTCTAAAAAATAAAATAAAAATCTGAAATTAGTCAGATTATTGTATTTTGTTAAAAAAAAGTTTCAAATAGAATATGTATTATCATGTTTGTTGATAAAAAATTTGTCCTCTAAAAGATGTCAATGGCTTCTCTGAACTTACATTGGTAAAGAGTGTCACATTTGGATATGATCCTGATGTTAAAAAAATCAATAAAATGATTCATATACTTATCTTAGAGTAAGGATGTCTGCTGATGATAAATGTTGCTTAAATGCATTACAAAGTTTGCCTTTTATAATACTGATGTAAAAATAACTTACACCTACATAAAAATCTCTATAAAAGGCACATGAAATTTCACAAACTCCATGAGTGTGAAGTGGTGTTAAAACCCTAGGCTTGGATAGAATGTTACTAATATTTGATAAGTAGTATATGTTGCTTTTATATTGTTATATTTTAAAATACATCCAATATTGTCTGTAGTTATTTTTATTTAAGAAATACAAACATTATCAATCGTTTCTTCTTTTTATCAAAAAATTAGCAACATTCTATCCAAACCCAAGGATTTAATCCATCTTGAGGCTCATGAAATTTATGAATATTCATGTGGTATTTGCAGAGCTATTTATGGGGTATGAGTAATTATCACATACATACTATAAGAGATAAACAGTATAATGTACTTAAACAACACTTATCATCATCAGAATTCTCAATTCGTACTATATATATATATATATATATATATATATATGTCATACTATTTATTTTTGCTGACACCAAAATCATTTTTAGTTGTTACACTTACACAATCATAGGATAAAAAACCATTGAGATATTTAAGAGGACAAATTATATCAACCAATGTAATGATGCATGTAAACTTCCTTCTTTTTAGAAGAATTGTTTAAAAACATATTAATTTGAATAATTTATTTTATTTTTAATTTTTTTTAATACTTGTTTTTTGTTGGTAGAATTTGAGGTAAAGGTTTACTTTAGCGGCCCCAATATGTGGACCCTCTACTGTTTAAAATTATAACTAAATTTTTTGAAAATCTTATGGATATGCTACTATATTACAATTACATTAAAATTTATTCAAATGTAAAAGATAATAAAAAAACATTTACCTTTTTAAGCATAATTGTGACCAAGTGATAATGCATTTAAAAATATTTTCTGATTTCTGTCTTCAACAATGAGGGTTTGGGTTTAATGCTGATCTAGCAAAAACATTTAGCTCCATTTTATTTTCAAGTTAAAAGTGTGGAATGTAAAACATATTGAAATATACAATATATAAAACACAAATAAAGTAATATAAAATTTCTTTTTTATTTTGTGTACACATAAATAAATATTGTATTTTATATCAACTTAAAAGATTTTTTTAAGATAGAAAAGTAGTCAACAATTATGAATTAAATACGTATTTTAATTCCACAAACACACATAAAAAAAGAAACCCTGTTAAAATGACACAGAGCAATAAGGGAAAATGGGAAATTTATATGCATAGAATATTATTATTATTATTATTATTATTATTATTATTATTACTAACTCCTACTATTACTACTACTACTACTACTACTGCTACTGCTACTGCTTCTGCTGCTGCTGCTGCAGCTATGGCTATGGCTATGGCTACTACTACTACTACTACTACTACTACTACTACTACTACCACTACCACTACCACTACAACTACCACTACCACTGCCATTGCCACTACCTCTACCACTACTACTACTACCACTACTACTACTACTACTACTACTACTACTGTTAGTATTATTATTATTATTATTATTATTATTATTTGTTATGAGTAAATTAACTCATGCAAGTTTTACTTGTATTGTCTTATTATTATGATGAAATCCAGCTAGTATTTTGAAATATCCTTGAGGTACACAGTAGATTGACTGCAATTGACAGGAAATCTGAAGTATATAGCAGATTTCTCAAAAGAAGAACCTGTGTAAGCAATACTATTTTGGCACAATTAATTATTGGTACAGATATATGCTAGCTCATGAACTATCTAAGCTATTGTATACAATGACATTAAAATAATGCTATTTTTGAATTTAATGTGAATGATTGCAACAAGTTGGTGCCTTTATTTGAAACACATAAAACATACATATTATTAAATAATATAGAAGATGACAATATAAATATAACAATAATTATGTGGTGACAGGTAAAGAAATATTGCATTTAGAAAATAGATTCAGTATACTGAATTCTCCAGAAAAAGTATGATACCTGGATTTAAAATATAAATTAAGTACACACTTTCAACCCACAACATTGAAATGTGTGTCATATTTGATACTTAAAAATGGGAGACAAGCACCACTTAAGAAATACCAAGAATATGACATGGTAATGTGAGGATTATCTAATAGGTGTAACTTTAATCCTGAGTTGGATGATATGCTCTTCAATCAAATGCGATAAGAAATGATCAACAATAAGAAATGCCAAGTTACACACAAAGGATAAACAGTAAAATAGCTTTATACATGGACTCCAATTTGTGGAGAAGAGGCATTAAGAAAAGAACTGATGTTTAAAAAAATAAAGTAAACAATAATTATATATTTGCTGAACATATATATTTACAAGAAAAAAATGAGTATGGAATTTATTGTGTCATGGGTTGTCCCTAATCTCACACAAGTATTGAACAAAAATAGAAGAGAAATCTTAAAAAAGAATTACACTTGAGAATACTGAGGTGATAGCCATTGGCATAATTTGCAAAGAAATTTAAAATATATAAAAAAATAATTGTACATGTCTAGTTGAGGTCTAAAGTAAATACACTACCAGTTTATATAGTGAAGCATTATTTTAATTTTATTATTGGAAGAAAATAACGTTGGCTACTAAGAATTTGAATAAAGCAAAAAGTAGTGATCACTTGCAATAATATTTCAAATTGTGGAGATAAATCTGAGCTATAAGTGACACTAGCACCAACAGTATAAAAGCTATAACTTAATGACCAACAGGAAATGTAAGATAGAGACATAAATAACATTGTGAATGATGCCAGTATATTACTAAGTTGCCGCTAAAAAAAATAGAAACTTGGACTAAAAAAATCCATTCATAGATGAGATCCCACGTAGACCATGCCAGACAATTTATTGGTTAAATTTTACAGTTATTGGTTTATAGTCTAAATTATATAAAATTGTAAAAAGCACATGTTCAGAGAATTCTATTACAACTCTGAATAAAATATTCTCATGCCACAGGTTCGCTGAAAATAGCTTCTGATAATAGTGATAATTTCTTGTCTATGCTATTCGAAGTCTTTTGGATACTCAGTGGATATCTTATACCTTAACACACCCATATTATCTTGAGTCTAACAGTTTAACTAAAAAAGTGGTGAAGCATATAAAGACTAGGTTAAATTAAACTTTGTACAAAACCATTAAGAAAGCTTTAAGCAATGTTATGTTTGACCAGATTACACTTCTCACAAATCTACAGAAAGGACCACAGCTGAATTGTAATATGTCTGGAAGTTCCAAACACATTTATGAATGCTAATGTCTACTAAGAATGTATCAACTCAAAGCTATTTAGATAAGGAAAATGACAAAATTTGATGCTGTTGGATACAAGGTGTTTCAAAAAGAAAATGATTTCATGGAGTGATTAGGATTATATTAAAATAGTTAAAAGTAGTGCAAATATGTACTGAAAGAAAAATAAAAAAAAAACATATGTGATGTTATTAACAGTTGAATATATTTGGAATATTTAAATATATTTAGTTTTTCTTAAGACATTCAATACACATATTAGATAATGGAAATAGTCCAATATAAAAATACAACTAGAACACCATCATCACAAACCTTCAAAAAATACTCACTCAAGAATTCATCAGACTGAATCACCATAAGCAATATATGTATTTTCACATCCTATGTTTTTTTTTTTTTTTTTGCAGAGAGTGCTCTAACCAAAGAGGATGAAAGTGCTCATATCAAACATCGCTAGACATAGAATCAGTAACTGAAAAGCAGTTAAATTATATTGTTGTAGCTTAAATCTAACTGAGTCAGGAAGTTATACAAGAAGGGAAAACCCCATTAACAATGCAGCCTCAACAAGAAGATAAGACTATTGATTATGAGGAAAAAAATATATCTATAATTTTAATATGATCTACCCAGGTTTATCACAGACCTATAAGACTTCAGGTATCTAATAGGATAAATTTGTAGAAGGAAGGAATTGAACTGTTTGTAACAATATAACACAGCATGTGCAGATAGTACATAAATATTTAGAAAGTTGTAAATGAAGATATTTTATTTATTGTATTTATTACTGCACCAACATGAATAAATTATCTCTCACTAAATTCATTCTAAAAAATGTACATGTTGTTTGACCGCTGGATTTTCTTAATATATGCTAAATTATTTAGATTATATAGAAGTAGCACCAATATAAAATGGCAGATTATCTAGTTTATTGTGAGCGCATGCAAGAAGCTCTGTTAAAATGACACAAAGCAATGAATTGTTAAAAAGTGTACGTCTATAGAATTATTACACACACATTTATCGAAGATGATATATATATATATTTGTTATTGTTGTTTGTTTCTTATGAATGCAACTCGGCTGATATGTCGAGATATCCCCGAGATACTCAAAAAGTAGAAAAATAATTAACGTTTATGAATTAAATGTGTACTTTAATTCCGCAAACATTCGTATATACATACAAGTATATGATTAACTAATGCATTAAAAACTATAAATTGGTAGAAGAAATAAAATATAAAATTAATTAACTTAAAAGCCTGCGTGTGTGTTTTTAGGGATTTGATGTTTACTTAAACCATTTAAATGAAAATGTTTAAAAACACTTGAAAAATTAGAATTTACCAAATAAAAAAACCCCAGAATAATTGAGTATGAAATATAATTCTAGTGATTCATTCTGTTTAATATTTACAAATTCACTGCTGAAGCATTTATGTTTGCTACAGTTATTTTTACTGTATTTAAAATAAAATTTAATATTCAATTTACAAATTAAAAAAAACAACAACACACACATACAAATGGTTAAAAATGCATTAATAGAATATTTTTGTCTGAGTAATAAAATTTTTAATTAAAATTTTTTAAATACTAAATAATATTCAATGAAGTCATATGTTTTAAAAATGATATTCATAGATAAGAAAAAGAAAATGGAAGGATTTCTTGCTTTGGATTTCAAAAGAAGGTTGAGAACCAAAGGTGGAAGAGTTAAAGCTACAATTTACGGCTCATGAGCTCCAAAGTTTGCTACTCCACCATTGTGTTAAAACACAGAGGGCATCTATCAGGAAATTACAAATGATTTAAAAAAATACAACAATTCTACTGACAAGAATAATCATGTCAAAATGGAATTTTTTACTACACAGTAATAATTTAAGGGAAATATATTTGTTATTTTGTATAAATGATTAAACATAAATTAGTATATGGTTAACTGTGTGGATGTTCATGCAAAGGTCAAGCACATGAAGGTGAATGAGCCATAGTCATCATCCAGGGACTTACTCTCCAGAGTCATTGCAATAATCTTTGCAGGATATACTTTTAATAATTATTGTCCTTAACAAATATTGGCCTGTAATTTATGGTAATTGCTTATAACAATTTTAATTAACACAATTTTTCTGCTATATCAAAATTCAATTGTACTACTACATATATTTTAAAGCATATTTGAGATAATAAAATGAATAGTATACTTAATTGTAATGTTTGGCTACAATTGGTGGTAATTTGGCATTGCCTGATATCTATTTAATATAATTTACATATAAACATTTAGACTACATTATAAATCTTAAATTGAAACAATTAGACATTAAGGCTTTATATTAAAGCAATAATAATAATAATAATAATAATAATTCAATTCAATTCATTTATTTAAGTGCTAAACAACAGCATAAAGCCAATTACAGCTTGCACATACAATAAAAGTGAAAATAAAACATATAACATAAAATGAAAATATAAATGTATACATAATAAAGTAAAATTTAACAGACAAAATCAAACATAACATTTAGGTTTAATAAGATTACAAAATTTATTATAATCAATGTCACACAGATTAAGGTTACTCCCAATCTGATTATATAAAGAGGGTAACCTGAATAAAGGAGAAAATTTAAGAATATTAGAATGACATGTTTGAATCTGATATACACAAATAGACCTAGTATCATAACTCAAAGACCTAATGGAAATAGTTGAAACTATATCTGATAAAATAACTGGTTTATTAACAATTTTATAAAAAATATTTCAAATCCCTATACTTTCATCTAGATGAAAGATTAATCATTTTACCCTCCCAAGAAACATATTTGAAAAACTTCTTAGAAATAGACTGCAACAAGTTACATCCTTGCCAAGAACTAGGGTTCCAAATTATTGAACCATATTCAATAATAGGAAGAACCAATGAAAAAAACAATTTCCATTTAGTATCATTACTGAACTGATAACCATGTCTAAGAATGGCACCCATAACTTTAAAAGCCTTACCAACAATCATTTCAAGATGAGGAATAAAAGATCCATTACAAGAAAACATAATTCCAAGATCTTTTTGACATTTAACTGAAATAATTTTATGTGAATTGATATAATAACAAAATTGTAAAACTTCAGATTTTTTGGTATAAGAAACAAAGGAGCATTTATTAAAATTAACTGTCATATTATTTAACTCACACCAAGCACTAAAGTTATCAATATCCTTCTGAAGAAGAACACAATCATTAACTGATATAATTCTTCTAAAAATCTTACAGTCATCAGCATAGCTTAACAGAAAAGAATATCTCAAGCAATCCTTAAGATCATTAACATAAACATTAAACAGCATGGGTGCTAAAATACTACCCTGCAGAACACCTAAATTGCATTCAAAATTAAATGAAACTTTATTATTGAATTTAATATATGCTGTATGACTACACAGAAATGATTGAAACCAATATACAAGTTTAGTAGAGAAACCTATTTTATGTAATTTATGAAGTAAAACACTGTGATCAACTTTATCAAAGGCTTTTGACAAATCAAAATAAATAACATCTAGTCTTTGATGATCCTCAATTGCATGAGCTATATGATCATAAATTGTCAGTTGATTACTATCAATTGATCTATTAGGACTAAAACCATGTTGAGAAGAAGAAATTATCTTACCCTCATCTGAAATAATTTTATTATAAACACATCTCTCAAAAATTTGTGCAATGGTATGCAAAACAGAAATCGGTCTATAATTAGAAACACAATCTCGATCACCATTTTTGAAGATTGGAATCATTTTAGCACACTTCAAAACACTAGGAAAAGTACAAGAGTTAAGAGACAGATTAAAAATAAAGGCAAGAGGTACTGCACTAAATTTGGCTAGCCCCTTATAAATAAAAGAAGGAATATTATCATATCCTAAACTAGAGTGAGTCTTAAGCCTCCTAATAGCTACAATAACATCTTCCCTAGAGATATGATCAATTGTACATTTAGCACTAGACAAATTGCCAGGAAATGTGATTTTAGAATCAATCCCATGTTGTGAAGAATATAACTCTGCAAAATGTTTAGAAAAATCATCTGCATTTAATGCAGAACCATGAGTTGTTTGAACCTTTTTTTTTACCCAAGCCTGAATTATTAACAAAATTCCAGAATTCTCTAAGATTAGAAGAAATATTAATTTCAATTTTTTTATATACTCTTGTAAATCTTGTTTATAGATATATTTAAACAATCTTCTAAAATTGATAAAGTTATTATAATAAATTATATTCTGTGTCTTAAAATAAAGTCTATGATGGTAAGATTTCCTTTTAATAATCTTAATAAGAGTATATGAAAACCAAGAAGGATAGCCTTTGTTAAAAGACAATTTATTAGGAATATATACATCAATAAAACCATTAAAAATTCTCAAAAAATAATCCAAGAAGTAATCAAGCTCTAAAAGTGAGATATTAGGTTTAAAATAAATATTTTCCAGTATACATTTAAAATTATGATCTATATAAATTTCACACCATGTAGATTCACATACAGAAGAAGTAAAACATACATCCCTATATAAAACATTTTTTTTGATATCAATAAGAGTACCACCTCCTCTAGCTGCATATTCTAAAGTTTTATCTATACGTAAAATAATATACCTTTTATCAAGGAAAGAACAATCGAAAAATTGTTGATTTAACCAAGTCTCTGTAAAAAATATCAAATCAAAATGCTCTGTTTCAAAGAATTATTTAATTTCCACACAATTAGTTCTCATCCCTCTAACATTCATATAAAAACAAGAAAGCCCTACCTTATCAAACCAAAAATAAATCAAAACAAATAAATAAATGAAATCAAGTAAAGAAAAATGTAAGCAAGTATGATGAATAAAAAAAATAAGAAATTAAAGAAAATAAAGAAAATAAGAAATCAAAGAAAATAAATCAAAGAAATCAAAGAAAATAAATAAATACCACTAAAGTTTTAATGAATTAGCCAAAGTTCCATGAGAAAAAAACCAATGGAAGCACCCCGAGGCCATAAATTGGAAGAGATTAAATCATTATGTTTATGAGCAGGAGCAGATATATAAAAGCAAGAAGACTTTAAATTATACATATTAATTTCATGACACACGATCCTAGTTCTTAAACGTTTTTCAATAAATAACTTAATATTATATGAATTAAGACTCACTGGCATATTAGAAACAAAATATCTATTACATTTTGTATTAATATTATTATTAATATTTTTATGAATTTTAGAAATACCAAACCCCCTTTCCACAGGAAAATAAGGTAGTCTACCTTTTTTACCAGAAGTTGAAAAAGAGCATCCCAAACCATTTCCCACATTAACCTCATTATCAATATAATTGTTATATTTAGAGAAATGTGAATAATTTGCTCTATGAGTAATAAAACCCCTATCAGCATTTGCTAGACAATTTTTTCTTCTGAAATTTGATTTAGAAAAGTCACTAGAAAAATTATTACTGTACGTTTTTGGAACATAATGTGATTATCCATCCTTCAATACATAATATTTATCAGGAAAATTATCATAATATCCCAGCGATGAATTATTAACAGAAAAGCCAGAAAATTTGTTAAATTTTTCATCATCATTAAGTCTAAAAAATTGTTTTTGATATTTTTCAGATTTCCTATAAATTTTAGTTTTATAAACTTTTCCTTTATTGTATCTTGTATTATTATCAATTCCACATCCAATATATTCATCACATGAATAAAAATCCTGATCCAATACCTTATTATTACCTTTATAATCACCATTATAAATGCTATTATTTTTATCTTTTTTCCAAAACTATTTTTACCTTTATCTCCAATAAAGAATGAGGACTTGGGCAACTTTCCTAAGGTACTATTACCCCTAAAAGATGAATTAACATCACCAGCAAAATCAACCTCAGCAATATTCCCAAAGACTTGTGTTTCCAGTAAATCACATTGTATACCTACGTCACCAGAAACAACACCATCACTAATAGCTTTAGATTCCACCACAGCAAATTTTGCCATACTCATAATCATACTATATACTTCCTGAAGAGACATTGATTGTAATAAATTCAAAAGTAAAAACAGTCAAGTCTACTTTTCTACTTTTATTATCTTGAAGCAACTAAATATATCCACATTAGAACTAGAATTTAAACTCATATCAATACTTAAATTATTATCACTATTTTCTTTAACACTATCTCTATTATAATTATCCCTTTCAGAAATATTTTCAATATGTATATCAGATTCCACATCTATAAAATCATTATTATCTTTTGACCTAACATTCTCAATATTCATCATTTTATCCACAGATGATTACATTCTATACAACGAAAAAAAACCAAGCCAACAAAATCAAAATTTTTTGCATCAGACCTGGACAAATTCAAACAAGATATATGAAAAGACTCTTGACAAAAACCAGAGCACTTAATTCCACTATCCACATCTGACAATTCTACATTACAATAATTACATTTAATCCAAACTACATTTAAACCCAAACCATATGTAGAAGAATCCTTGACTAAAACATCAGGATCATTATCAATATTAGTATCAGCAAATGATGTAGTAAGATTATCTGAATAATAATAATAATAATAATAATAATAATAATAATAATAATAATAATAATAATAACAATAATAATAATAATAATAATAATAATAATAATAATAATAATAATAATAATAATAATAATAATAATAATAATAATAATAATAATAATAATAATAATAATAATAATAATAATAATAATAATAATAATAATAAGCCAATAAGCTAATACACATGCGATTTGCAGATGTCACTATATAAATGAATACTCCCACTTTTTCAAACTCAAGATAAAGTCTTAAGAAAATATAGAATGAATCCACCTATATTTTTGACCCAACCATATATGTATGGGCAAATCTGAAGTGTTTGAAATGAAGAGTGTGAAGTTATTAATTAATCACTTTAAATTTATTTTTTTAGCCAATGAAATTTCTAGAATTTACGATACATCATTCTTAATAATAATAATAATAATAATAATAATAATAATAATAATAATAATATATAAAGGAAATGACCAACATAGGCTTTAAATCCAGTATTATCCATCAGAGAATAACAACATTTTATAAAAAACTGAATAATAAACAGCCTAAAGACAATATGAAATACTTAACTTCTCCATTTATACCTAATGTAACTTCAAAAATTACTAAAAAAATTGACTAATGATTTCAAATTTAGCTTCAGAACACCTCCTAACACTATCCAACAAATAAATAATTCCAAAGATAAAATAGAATTAGATCAAGTCCTTCATGTGGTCTATAGAATAGCATGCCATCAATTAGGCTGCTGGACATCTTACTATGGTGAGACTCAGGCTAACATCAACTTAAGAATTTACCAACACAGGTATGCATACAACAGGGTTAAAAATAAAAATGCAGAAACATCAAACTTTTAGGACCACTAAGCAGCTACAGGTCATGTATTTGAATCCAGTTCTGCCCAAATAATTTGCACAATGAAAAGTGATGCCAAAAAAAGGTCAAAGAAGCTTTTTACATAGCAAATGATCTCAGTGCCATTAATAGAAGAGAGGCTTGCTTTGCTCTCTCCAAACAATGGACTAACTAATTAAACATTCAAGTGCATTTGCATATATGTGTACAATAAATTACAACAGTCTTCATTCAGTAAAGCTATGAGTATGAGATTAGAATACTAAATCTTTAAAGTGCTAAGCAGGCATATTAAACTTTATAGTATAATTACAGCTTCACTAACGCATGCAAAAAAACTGCATATGTATAATTACAATTTTTATTGGTGAAGAGAAACACAGTTTATTAAATAATAATAATAATAATAATAATAATAATAATAATAATAATAATAATAATAATAATAATAATAATAATAATAATAATAATAATAATAATAATAATAATAATAATAATAATAATAATAATAATAATAATAATAATAATAATAATAATAATAATCAGAAATATTACTAAATTCACCACTTCTTTTATTTTGCTGTAATATATTATATAAATACAATTTATCCAATCTAATTTGAACACTTTTTAACAAAAACCTTCACAATCTTACATTTCGACTGTCCTGTAGTCTTCTTCAGAGCCACTTTGACTTTAATTTGGAAAAAAAATTTTTTTTTACTTTTAAAAAAATTAATGTGTTTCTGAAGAAGACTGCCAGATAGTTGAAACATAAGATTGTGTATGCATATATATACAATAAAAGGTTTTGCTAAAAAAGGTTCAAAGTAGAGTGAATAAATTGTATTTATAATAATAGTCACCACCATCACAATCAAAGGACCTATTGCGCTTAGGATACTACAAGATCAAGCATCCAATGTTACAGTGATTCTCCTGCAATTCATGGATTTTGAGTTCCATGATTGACCACTCTACCAGTGTTAAACTATATAAGACATAATATCTTTGGTAATAATTTGTGATTAGTTGGCATTAGCTTAATCTTTTTTATTTTAAAAACTCAATGTTAAAACTACATTATAAACTTTAAAAAAGCTTTAAATAAGTGTGTTATAAAACATCACTAACAAAAATATAAAAACATAACATTAAAAATTAATTAAATCTGATATTTCAAAATTTTAAACTATTTATTGTGTGTATTTTACTCAGTGTCAATCTATGGCTAAAGTTGACCATTTTAAAATTTTGTAATTTCATGTAGAATCTAGTCAAAAATCATTGCATATTTTTATAATGGTTACAATTCACAACTGTTTTTAATTATAACTGTTTTTCAATGAATTTTTAACAGTTAATTTTGTACAATATATATATATATTTTTTTCCATGAGAAAAACCTGAAAGAATATTTCACAACTGTCTTCTAATTCTTGTGCTAATGTTGGTGATATATATATATATATATATATATATATATATCATATCTTGAATGTGAATATATATATATATATATATATATATATATATATATATATTCACATTCAAGAATTTTACTATCAATCTTTTCTTGCTCCTTGTTATTCCCAACATGTACCTTGCCAAATTTTGATGAGTTATCTAAAGCTGTCATAATTGCACTTTTACTAACTATCCAAGTCTCAGATCTATAAATAAGAATTAATAAAACACATATATTAAAAACTTTTATTTTCAAACATTCAGGAAGATATCCTTTTAATATTTCATTATTTATTTAAAAAAATATTCTATCCAAATTTAATTCTGTGATTAATTTCTTCCTTTAAGCTTTCATATAAATAGTCTGACCAAAATATTTAAAACTGCTAAGTCCTTCTAATTCCTAAATATCAGTGTTTATTATTTTATTTAAAAAAGTCCATTGAACATCATTTTAGTCTTTAATTTAATCATATTCATTTTCATATGATAATTCTTCTAACATTTCCTGAAGTTTACAAGCAATATTTTCAAAAGTAACTACATTATTTACTAAGTCTAGATGAGTTAAATAACCTCCATGTATTTTTACTTCATTAATTACCCATTTTAATCCATAGAATAATTTTTGTAAAACTGCTATAGAATATTTTGACCATATAGAATTACCCTACTACTCTCATATTAGTGTTAAACATCTTAATATTACCATATTATCTACATAATACTATTGTATTTTTGTAAATATTTTTTGTATTTATGACAACATTATGGAACTACATCTTGATAATCCAAAGATTTAACTATTGGTGAAATACTTATAGAATTAAACACCTTTTCATAATATATAAATCCAAAGCATAATAGTAATTCATTAGTCATTTCTATAATTTCTCTGAGTATTAGAATGTAATACACTGTTCAAGAACTACTTTTAATTCCATCATATTGTAGATGAATTGGATATATTGATTATGATTTTGTATGCAACTGATGGAAGACTAATAAATGTACTCTTTCTAATATTCTTTATCATCTTTTTAAAATAATATTACTATCTGCATTGGTACATCCATATCATGTATACAGTTAATATATTGCTTTGCCAAATTTTTTTTCTTTACTTTCATCTGATTCTTTTAAAATATCAATGATAATTCCATCACTTTACTGGATCTTTTCCTTCCTTATAAATGTAATTATGTGACTTATCTTCCTATTTAAGTGTTTGGTAAGTATGAAGATGTAGTAATTATTGTGATTATATTGTCTTTTAAACCCCTTCACACACTTCATAGTTTGATCCCTATTTTCAGCAATTATTTCAACGTTTTCTATTGCTAAAATATAGTTTCTTCCAATATCAAGATGTTTTATACATTTGAAAATTTTATTCTATTCTATTAGACTCTTTATGTTAGTATATATTGCATTTGCATGGAATCGGCTGACCTTTGAATATTTATAACAACACACATAATCTTTGAGACTAACACTGACTAACTATTGTCCATCTGCCTCTGTTAGATATATATTAGCTACATTGAGATGTACACATTTATTTTTTTATTAACTTAAAAAAATAAGCAAATATAAATTTAAATTTCACAATGCAAAGGCGACTATAAAATTAGTCTTATACAGTATGTATTCGACTCTACACTGCATTAAAAGTAAAACCACATAATAAAGCTCTTACAAATTGGAATACACAAAAAATCATCACACAAGTAAATTACATATTAACTTAAAAATCGATGTGTAGAAAATATGGACCCATCTCTAATGTCAAAGTACAAATAAAAGTCAACCCATGATTAGACTATATTTACTAAGGCAATCAACCTAAAGCATGTGCGGTTGAAAATGCAAAGGTAAGGACCTCTACAAGTCTTAATGACAAGCTTACGCATTGGAAAAAAAGAGGGGAACCCCCTCTGAGAGCATGAAGCTATTCAATACTTCACTGATTAAGTCCACCAATTCCCCTCTTTGTTTCCAATGTGTGAGCTTGTGGTTAAGACATGTAGAGGTCCTTACCTTCACATTTTCAACCGCACATGCTTTAGGTTTATTGGCTTAGTAAATATTACTTACATAATCAATGTGCATTAAATAAATTTATAATTACAAATATAATTATCGTAATAGAGTTCACTATATAAAAAATTTAAAATTCAAGTGTGGGAAATATGGTCCTGGGGAGAAATGTTTCTAATTCTAGAGTAAAATCAAGATCATCCATGAGTGAATACAAACAAAATCAAACTGTGTGGGAATTATATATATATCATGAGAAGGCAAGTAAACATATACAGAATATCAGTGCAGTGGATAAAATATCTACAGGATCATTCTGAATAATGTACTTCCATAAATTACAGTCATTAATTTCAGATGTGTATGTGAAATAAATTAAATAAAATGCCGAACTTTTTAACAATTTCCAGCACAATAACATCAACTTACTAAAATAAGTATATATGTATGCACACATCAATGCTACACCTATACAAACCCTATTTTTAATAATTTCTAATCTTATTGTTTAAATAACTTGAAATAAAATAACTTCAAGATATGAATCTTTTTATACTAAATTTTAATTATTTAAAAAAAAAGATAAATCTTTTTTATATTCTTTTAAAACAAATCAGCTTTTTAAAGACAAAGACTGACTTAAAATTTGCTTAAAATACATTTCAATTATCAAAATAACTTTTATGATTTAAAACTCTAGATAAGTACTCACAAGATTGACTTCGATATAACTTTTATTTTATCAATAATCAAACTTTCAATATTTTCCTCCTTATTATGATTTAATACAATTATGATTTAATACAATTTATATATATATATATATATATATATATGGCTGCAGAAAGGAGTTTGCTATTAACTGAAAGGAGACCCTTTGATTCCTCTTGGAGGCCTTTAAGGAATCGAGCAGGGCAAATTCCTAATGTCACTCCATACGTTCTTGTCGTTGCAGCTGTTATTACTATGTGATTATTCATATAGTATACGAACATGGATGGGCTGCTCACCAACATGCATTAGCCAGCGTGGTGAGTTTATTGGCTTTTTATCTCTGAGTTTAAGATCAAGAAACACCATGGTCTTTCTTCTCAGTGCCTGATAAGGCAGAATGAATGTTTGTGTAAATGATAAATATTTTTCCAATACATATATACAATTATGACAGACAAAAATAAAGCATGGCCCTTATTCCCAGGAGGCTGTAAAGTCACCAACCAAGGCAGCGGTTGGTGGCCAAAGGCGGAGGGTGCTAAGAATCCCCTGATTGCGGACCCAGGCTGCCATTTGATGAAGACTTTTTATTTAGGTACTTACAACTGCAGATCACTTTCAAGTGAAGGAAGATTGCAAGAATTAGAAGAAGAACTGTCTTATATTAAATGGGACATTATTGGACTTTGTGAAGTTAGAAGAAAAGGAGAAGAAACAATTGATTTAAAAAAGTGGACATATACTCTATTATAAATGCACACATATTGGAAATACAAGTGGAGTAGGATTCATTATAAATAAAAAGTGGAAGAACAATATTGTGGAGATTGATGGTGTATCGGACAGAGTGGCAAGATTAGTTATACAACTTAATAGCAGATACCAAATGCAGATAATTCAGGTTTATGCCCCAACAAGTTCTCATAGTGATGAAGTAGTAGAAGATTTTTATATGGATGTACAAAAGGCTTTTGATCAGAGTAAGCAACATTTTAAAATTGTTATGGGAGACTTTAATGCTAAAATTGGTAGATGAATGAAAGATGAAATTGCTGTAGGTAATTTTGGTTATGGTAATAGAAGTGAGAGAGGACATAGACTTGTGGAGTTTGCAGAAAAAGAAAAACTTTATATTATGAATTCATTTTTTGAGAAAAATGTTAAAAGGAAATGGACATGGAAGCATCCAAATGAAGGTACAGCAGAATTGGATTATATTTTGACTAACAGAAAATACATATTTCAAGATTGTAATGTTCTTAATAAATTTAACACAGGAAGTGATCATCGATTAGTAAGGTGTAAGTTACGTGTTAATGTAAAACTAGAGAGACAAAATTTATTAAGAAAAACAATATTTACAGTTGATATTCCTAATCTTCAGAAACATTCTAATGAATTTAAATTAGAACTTACAAATAGGTTTCAAGTGTTAGGAGATTTTGAACATGATTCAGATTTGAATGAAATTAATATGAAAATAACTGATACACTTTTAAAAACTGCAACAAACATAGCTGGTAGAAAAAAGCAGCAATTGACTAATAAAATTTCTACTGAGACTAGAGAATTTATGAAAAAAGAAGGAATATGAAGATATACAAAAATGATGTATTAAAAAGAATTGAATATCTCGAATTTTGTAAAATGGTATGGAAAAGAGTTGAAAATGATATAAGAAAGTATAACTGTGAAATAGCAAGGAAAGCTGTAGAAGAAAATAAAAGTCTCAAAAATGTTAAACAACATTTTGGTATTGGTAGGAAATTTATATCTGCAATAAGAAAAAAAGATGGAATTATTACTAAAAAGAGAGATGACATCATGAAATTGGTAGAAGATTTTTATCAAGAATTATATAGTAATAAAGAACAAGTACCTCCTATATCTATTACATCTTCCGAATTGCCCAGAATTTTAAATGAAGAAGTGAGACTATGCAATTAAGTGTATGAAGAAGGAAAGGCTCCAGGAAATGATGGAATTATAATTGATATATTAAAAGAAGTAGGTGAAGAAATAGAAACAATTTTAGCAAAGTTATATACCAAATGTCTAAATGATAAAGATGTACTGGAAGATTGGAAGAATGCAGTAATAATATTAATATTTAAAAAAGGTGATAAAGAAGATATTAGAAATTACAGACCTATCAGCCTTTTATCAGTTTTATATAAAATTTTTACCAAGATAATTACAACTCGTCTACAGAGAACTTTGGATTTCCACCAACCAAGAGAACAAGCTGGATTTAAAAGTGGTTTTAGTACAATAGATCATATCCAGGTATTGAGAGAAGTCATAGAAAGGACAAACGAATATGAGTTGTCATTATGTTTTGGATTTGTAGATTATGAAAAGGCATTCGATTCTATACACATTTCTTCAGTGATTAAAGCATTGGATCATCAAGGTATAGATCCAGGATATTGTCATATTTTAAAGAATATTTATAAAAATGCAACAGCAACAATTAGATTACATAATGATACGGGAAAAATCAACATTGAGAAAGGTGTAAGACAAGGTGACTCCATATCTCCAAAATTTTTACAGCAGTGCTGCAAGAAGTATTTTGTGGATTAAAATGGGAAACTAAAGGAGTGAAAGTAAATGGAGAGTATTTAAGTCATTTAGATTTCGCAGATGATGTAGTTGTTTTTGCAAATAATGCTTCAGAGCTGCAGGAAATGTTGCAGGAGTTAACAGATGAAAGTAGAAAAGTAGGACTAAAGATAAATGTTAAAAAGACTAAAGTAATGTTTAATCGATTTGCTCAAAATATGAAAATAAAGATTGATTATGAAGAATTAGAAGAAGTTAACAGTTACAAATACCTTGGTCAGATTATTAATACAGATGGAAACATAATGGAGGAAATTAATCATAGAATTAAACTTGGTTGGAGTGCTTTTGGTAGAAATAACTTGATACTAAAAGGAAATATGCCTATGTGTTTGAAAAGGATGGTTTTTAACAAATGTGTTTTACCAGTTCTTACTTATGGATCTGAGACTTGGACACTTAATAGAAGAGCAATACAGAGATTTCAGACCACTCAAAGGAGTATGGAGAGATGTATGTTGGGAGTAACAAGAAGAGATCGAAAACACAATGTGTGGGTAAGACAACAAACAGGTGTTACTGACCTTATTGAAAAAATTAAAAGATTGAAATGGAGTTGGGCTGGACATATTGCTAGAAGAGATGGTAATAGATGGACAATTGAAATTTTAAACTGGATTCCAAGAGATTGTAAAAGACCCAGAAAGAGACCACATGTGAGATGGATGGATGAAAAAAGAAAATGTGCAGGGGTGTTGTGGATAAGAGAAGCTAAAGATCGGAGAAGATGGATAAATTGAAACTTCCGAGGGAGTGGAAAGGGGGGGTAAATATATATATATATATGTCAAATACTGTAAAACAAAAGTTTATAAAACATAAATAATGCATAGAATTAACATTAGCAAAGAAATATGATAAACTAAATATATAAAATGTGTAAACGAAATAAAAACCTATATAGATAAATATGAGATTACTGGCTTGTATAATAAAATTTGTTATCTTCAGTTTGAAATATGGTTTAGAAAAGATTGTTTTATATAAAATAGAATTACTTTTACATATGCATGTTATTTCATACACACAATGAAAAGAGAAATTCTTTCGTGGTTCAATAATTAAATTTTAGTTGATGGTTTTAAATTATTAGTCACAAGCAGAGTTGAGATGTATTAAAAATGTTCACTGTTGAAAATCACATATAGCTAGCTGCAATATATATATATATATAAACTGATTGGCACAATGTCAACATGCGCTATATAAAATAAATGTTCAATCTTAATTCAGCAACAGGAGCTAGACATCCTGATAGTTATGGAACCCCTGTCCAGTAAATTGTTTTTTAGTGGCCCTTGCAATGCATTTTGATTATTTTATCTGTATGTAGAGGCTCCTGGTAACTCATGATGACAGCAAATGACCAAACAACAAAGGCAAAAAATTTTTCTGAATTGGGCTATTGAGCTAGCAATTATTTTAATCCCCATCATTCTCAGAATTCCATAAATAAGTAAACAACATGTTTACAGATAACTATTAGCTATTTAATCTCAAAAAAGGATTTTTAAACATCTGTACGACATGAAACATCATAAAAGAAATTGGTTCCTTTTAAAAAGAATTTCCACGATACTGAAACAAACTATTTTATCATTTTTTTTAAAATTAATTTCATAATTTAGTTATTTTAAATTAAATTTTATTTCCACAACAAAATTTTCAAATAAATTTACTCAGTTGCAACCTATTAGTTCTTTTGCATATATATATATATTGAAACTTAAATTTAAAATTAATTCGTATTTTATTTCAAACGCATATATTTTTATCAATATGTACGTATGCCTAAAATAAAAACCTAAACTTAAAACTCAATGAAAAAATCTAAGTCTAAATTCTGGAAATCTTAATCCAACTCATGAATTCCAACTTCTATATTTTTTTAAATATAAAGTGAGATTGGCAATCTATCTCAATATATATATATATATATATAAAGCCGTTATACATATTTGTGATTCAATTTTTATAATTTATATGAAAAAAACAGCAAAATGAAGTTCCTTTATTTTCGTTTTTGATCATAATCCAATATATATTGTTTTAATATAAACTTACATTTTATGGAATAAACAGTTAATTTTGGCCTGAACTCCAAAACTGGCAAAATAATAATGAAATTAATGTTTACTTTTCAAAACAAAAATGTTTGGATAATGTTCAGCATATGTCTATATGTATGCATTGAACTATAAGTGCATAGTTGTAATGTTGCTTGAAAACAAAAAGCTGTAATATTGCATTGATTTGTTCAAGTATGTAGATTGTGATGATAAATATAAAATACAATACCCGTTATAATATATATATATATATATAAGAAAAAACAAAAATTAACGCTAAATACAATATTATAGTCTAAATTATTTTGTAGCGTTTTTGATTACATAGTAATCCTCGTCAGCTTTAACTGAATTTAAAATTTTTAAACTTAATGTTATGTATATTTCCATAATCTGTGTATGGCCGTATTTGCAGTTTGCCTATTAATAACATCGTTCTTATATTTATCAATTAATATTGCCTCTTTAATTTTCCTCTTTTTATTATTTCTATTTCTGCAAACACGGACATACACAGCTTATGGAAATATACTTAACATTAAGTTTAAAAATTTGAAATTCATTTAAAGCTGACGAGGATTACCACGTAATCAAAAGCGCTACAAAATAATTTTGACTATAATATTGTTATACCGTTAATTTTTGTTTTTTTCTTATATATATATATATCCACACAACACATAATTTTATGCACATATTTTATTGCACTACTATTACTACTATTAGTACTACAAACAATATATATATATAATTCAATATTACACATTTTTATTTCATTGCATTAAAATCTTTCTATTACTGTCTCTTGCATCAGTTTTAATTTTTAAAACACACTTAATTTTAAAAATATATTTATTTATTACATTCATTAAAATGATTTAATAATTTTATAATTTCATACTTAATTGTCTAATGAAGTCTCCTAGGAGCTGTTGAATTTTTTTCCCAACTAAACATATTCAAGCTTAATAGAGTATAGATAAAAAAAATTGTATAAACTCCAATTAATTCAAACTAGCATTGCTTGAATACACAAACATTTAGAAATGATTTATAATAAATGGTAAATCAATTTAATTAAGCAGATATAAAAATGCACAACGTTAATGCAGCTGTATCTAAATTACCCAAAGGCAGGCTGAAATAAATAATAAAATCTTGTCATTAGAAAAAGAAATGCTTCCAAAAAACAGCTAGAAATTAATGCATGGATTAGAAGAGCTACATAAGATAATTGAATAATTCATATGGTATAGAACTAATCAAGAATTACCTTTTTTAGCTTCATATAATATGATGTATGCATATTGAAGTTCATATGTATATACACATACACAGATACATATATGTGTATATAGATTTAATACATTTATTTTAAATTTGTTACTATGGATGTTATATTAACACAGTTGGGATAACAAACATTATAATTAAAACAAAATAAATTTGGAAATGGTAAATGAATTCAGAAATAAAAGATAATATAAAACTTCTAGTTTGGACAATGTATTAATACTTAATAAAATTTATTATCAATCTCACATTATATAAAATATATATTATAATGAGTGTGTTAATGGCTTTAAACTAGCTTTTTGCTAAGTGCTGTAAGAGAAAGCATTCAAAATCTCTATCTAGAATTATCCCTATCCCTAAACCAGTTTTGAGCTATTTGCATCTCATCAGTGAGGTGCTAGGACAGTCATAGCCTAAGCTAGATTTGAAGACACATAGATGTCTGAAAATTACAGATTTTCTACTTAATAGATAAGTATTAAATAATTACTAAGTTTGAGTTTATATTTTGGATCTAATGTATGAAGATCCTAATGCTTCACTGATGAGAGTCATTATCTTGAAACCAGTTTCGGTATAGGGATAATTCTAAATAGAGATTTTGAATGCTTTCTCTTGCAGCATTTAACAAAAAGTTTATTTTAGAATTATTAGCACACTACGTTATATTACATTTGTAAAGGCAAGCTCATTAAGTCAAGTGATGCATGACTTGGTTTTCTTACTGTTATAAAATAGGTATATATCTTTGGAGATATTGTCCCTTTTATGATGTTAATACAAAGTTTTTATTGAGTAAAGGTAGTGTATATATCTGTCAGGTTCATAAACTGAGTTCAAATCTGTGCAGAGTGAACATATTTTTACTATGTATAATGTTTTTAGATAGCTGCTTGAATTAACTGTCTAATCATGAACCTTAAATAAATATATTACTTTTAGTAAGATAAAAACCTTACAAAAAAAAGTATTCAGATTCTAAACACATGGTGAATGAAAGCCTGGTATTACTTTTTCTTTCATTGCTCCTCTCAGTGGATGGAGAGATCTTTGCTATACAATAGACATTTTATATAATAGATAGCTGAGTTATTTTTATGATATTAATGCTATCAATTTTTTCTATCTGAAACAGCATGATCTAAGTAGTTTTTATCTTTATATTCTTTAGAGGTTGTAAATTAATGTTTAGCAAACATAGTGAAACTACAATACTTAAATTTATATTTCTTATCTGTATGTACCATATTTAATGACCCTGAGATTTTCTAAACATAAACTGAAGATTTGGAGTATTTTAAACAGAAAATTATATACATATTTTAATTTAGGGATATTATAAATTTATTAATAAAAATGGATTAGATGAAATATAATAATGCAAAAAACAATATAACTAAAAAAGAAATATTATACAATTTAAGAATTATCTTTGAGTTGTTTTAATAATCCAGGAAAATATGATATAACATTGGATGTCTAAATATATAAAATGTGTTTATATATATATTTAGATCTTATGTACTAAAATAATCAGTGGACAGTTTTAAAATTCATTTAATCATATATATTATACATGCAGTTTTGATAGAATGTTATTTTTTTTCTTTTTCAGCAATAGGTGTGAATATATCTGATCAATTAAAACAAAATCTCATTCATGTAATCCATCATAGAATGAATATATATATATATATTATAACGATCCAAACGAAGTGGGAGATCGCATCGCACCGCACCGCACTACCAAAGGGCGCCATCTAGGCATTTGAGCCTAGAAAAATTTATAAAGTAGGCAGATACGCGCTGTTAGGATTCCACTTTATTTACATATTTAGATCGTTAGCCCATTGTCACTAGCTCAGCGGAGACACCGAGATAAAAATCTATAAATTTTATATCTTAAATATAAAAGAATAAAATAATAAAAGCCAATGCCAGAAATTAACACAGAAAAATATTTATTTACGCACATATAAAATCATTCTAAACCCGAGGAATAAGTTTAACATTTAGATTTTTATCTTAGTTTTTAATTTTACATTTAAAATAGCTTGCTATAATGTTTAATATTTTATTTAGAGGGTCGAGTATGAATGGACTACATAGGTCTGCATTTGAAAGGAAAATATTCTTCCCTGATTTAACCTTAGGCAACAAATTTCGCAATCAACTGGTGCCAATCCATCTGATACATTCATGTATTCAATGTAGCATGATACGACAACACAAAATACTATATTGTCAGGAATGTACATCTGAACAATAAGTAGAAATAGAGAAGACATTGACTCTCCACCAACAGGAATGTGACATCTGTGGGCAAGTAGATCAATAAACTAAAAACTCCATAGGAATGGACTGCGGTCTTCTGCCGACTTACAAACCCATCCATAGGCAAACAGAGGGTGTGTGGCGTATATCTATAATCCTGCCCGTAGCGGATCTCATACTACATTTACTAATTACACAAATATATCCAATCCATTGAACCAATTCAACTACGAAATGAATAACCTAAGATTACCCTCCCTTAATACAACTTTACAAAACTATATAGCCATTCGCGCCCGACTTAATTTTATCATTTATATACGTTCGCACAGATTTATTTAAAAAGGTTGGGTATAGATCGATTACACAGATTCCACGGTCAAAAACATTTCAAAATAAACATAAACGATCAAAATACAAAATTATTGATACCGACAATCGCAGAGGGAAACTTATAAGTAACCCAATAGTATTCACCATAAGATACTTGCGTTGTCACCAATAACTTAAAAGACATCCGAATAAATACATTTTAGATACTCACCGTAAGGTATCATTAGTTATCGAATGTATATATATTTTGATCAAATATGAAACCCAAAATCTAATTAACCGCAAACGAATCCATGCAAGCGTCTATAGACAACTTAAATGTAATACATTTAATAATTTCTACAATAAAATATTACTACACATAAAAATATTAAAATGGAAATGATTCTTTTAACAATCGGGAAAGATATAAAATTAACCATTATTAATTTGATTTAAAACTTACAAAAAGTCAGATAAGAGTCCATTTTAAATAAGTCGGCTTGTTTATTAATTTGTTCTACTTGACGAAAGTTCTTGATTGATTTTAAGAATTGTTCCTTTTTATAAAATTTAAATTTACTTAGCAATCTTTAAAGTTCTTAATTAAGGTTATGATTTTAACAATTGTTCAGTTCTATTGCTTACGGTAGAAAAGTCCCTGTTCCCGTTGGCAATTCCCACGCAGACTTCCCTGGAAGACCGGTCTGATGTTTTGGAGGTGGCAGTTGCTGGTTCTGTCCTGGTATCATTCATTTCATTTCAGAGATAAGTGGGAGAGAACGATAAAGTGCGTCTTTATCGCTCGTCTCCCCAACCAAGTTGAAAAAAGCTCCTTGAACTCAATATTTCTTTCTTTTTATATCATCCACAAGGATTCACTGAACAAAACGTCACTAATCTGTTTTTTCGTTATGGTCCGGGCCAAGGCTTAGTGCTTCCATTTGTCAAGCTAAAATCTCTTTCTTCTCTTATCTAACTTTCCATCTGACTTTTTAATTAAACAGCTTTTAGATAATTAATAAACAATCATTTCCTTTTATAGATTACAGGAATTAATTAATACCTGTTTTTATTTTAACTTATTTCAATCTTGTATTTTTTTATTTAAAAAAATACATTCAAATACCTTTTTTTTTTGTTTATGAAAAAAAATATTTTTAAAGTTTAACATCTGTGCGAATGTATACACGTTTAACAATGTTTTAGTTTTAGCGTTTAGTTTTTTCCTTTTATTTGCGAACTTTTAAGTTTTTATTTTAAATTAATGTAACGACATATTTATATATCATTACAATATATATATATATATATTGTAACTGGTTGGGTTACATGGCTTACAGCTGTGTGTATGACCATATATAAATATATATGTAGACTCATTGCCACACATATATTATTAAATCAGAGAAAAAATTATGTGTATATATATAAAATAAATAAAATATCTGCTAATTAAAAACAATATTTTAATTATAATTGAAATAATATTTTTAACGGTTTACAAACAATTACAACCAATCTTTAAATCCGCAGAAGTACTTTCAGTTACTTTCTAACCTGTCTCAATTGCCATTAAATTCAAATACCAAAAGCGGAAGCAAACATCATCAATTCAAATTCCATGAATCTCATATTTTAATGTTAGAAGCTCATCGATTTATTAAATGCGCTTTATTCCTGTTTATAATAATTGCCTCTTTAATTTTTCTTTTACTATGGTTTCTCTCTTCATGAAGAATTTTCACATTTTCAAAATTAAATTTAAATTTATATTTACATGTTTTTTTGTGATCCACAAGTAAAATTTATTAAGGATTTATATAAGAATGTATTTAATGTTTCATTCTACATTCCAAACAATATTAATAAATTAGTCAATAATTCTAAGTATGTCATACCTGTCAAGCAAAAAAGTAATGTCATATATCAATTTTTTTGTGATTGTTGCTATCATATATAGGTGATTCTCGGTGCAGTATTGAGAAAAGATTGAAGGAACATGAATTGTTATATAAGCGTGTAAAAAATCAAAATAATGGTGATTTAATATCTCCTTCAGTTTTCTTTGATCACGAAAAAACATGTAAATATAAATTTAAATTTAATTTTGAAAATGTAAAAATTCTTCATGAAGAGAGAAACCATAGTAAAAGAAAAATTAAAGAGGCAATTATTATAAACAGGAATAAAGCGCATTTAATAAATTGACACGCTTCTAACATTAAAATACGAGATTCGTGGAATTTGAATTGATGATGTTTGCTTCCGCTTTTGGTTTTTGAATTTAATGGCAGTTGAGACAGGTTAGAAAGTAACCGAAAGTACTTCTACGGATTTAAAGATTGTTTGTAATTGTTTGTAAACTGTTAAAAATATTGTTTCAATTATAAATATATATATATATATATATATATATATATATATATATATATATATATATATATATATATATATATATATATATATATATATATATATATATATATTATTTGTTGTGTGTGAATATTGTGGATATTAATAAGTAATATTTATTAGTAGCAGTAATGAGAAAATAAATATTATAAAAGATAATATTAGATGCATTAATCTATTATATTAAATAAAACAATATCATTATATAGCTTATCTTTTCTTTAAAATATAACAGGCTAGATTGGATGATTTAAACAGTTACATCTAAAGTCAACAAATTTATAGCTTGCAAAGCATACATGTCTGAAAAAAGTATGACTGTGTTAAACAGAGACAGACATATTTTAATTACACATAAATTTGGATTTTTATTCTTTTTTTTATATTGTCTGAATTTTTAATTGTCAAAAAGAAAAAAAAATGTTTTGAGAAATGGATAGAGTCATTAATTTTCTCTTATTATTTAATCATTAAGTGTTATCAGTTTTAAATTCTGTTTTCTTTCTAAAATGACAGTGATTTTTGGTGTAAACAATCTTTTAACTTGACAAGACTAGACGATTAAAGTGCCCAAGAGTTTGAAAATAATATCTTTTATGATACAGTCTATCTCTTACTAAAATGATTGCATATAGCAACACATAGTCACCCATTCTTCAACATAAACAGGTTAGTTTAATTTGCACATGTAAAGACACGATTAGATAATATTAAAGAAAATATAACAAAAAAAGAAAGAGAATATAAACAAGTATATGTATCATTAAATTTTACTGATACTTCTGGATGAAAAAGATCTCATGGCAATTGTTCATTATTTCTACAATTACCACTGCAAAAAGTTTGAAATTTGGCAAGCTAAGAAAAGCAGCATGTAGATGTAATGCTGCTGTTTTCCACAGTGAGAAATTTATATTCCACTTGATAATTTGGTGACCTTTTCTTGTCTATTAGTAAATAACTATCATTCTGGAGAGAAAATAGTTTCAACTTGGCAGAAGAATGGTGGGTGTGTAATTTACTACTTCAGCTTCATTTTATTGCTCAAATAAATGAACAGCTTGTCAGAAGGTTCAACACACACACACACACATATATATATATATATATATATATAATTTCAGAAATATCAGTACCATGGCATTATTGGCAATGAATTTCAGAGGTGTAGCAGTTCACTGATTACATCAGAATTCAAACCAGAACTCTCCTTAATTGGTAAAGGTGAAGCAGACACTAACATATCTTCCCACTAGTTTTCTTTAAGTGTGGCTTCAAGTAAAAGAATGATTGAAGACCTTTTTGGGAAATTTTATTGTGAGACTTTGTTGACAATACTGTTGAAGAATTTTCTGATAAAGACCCTGATTATACATTTGCATAGATTTATATATAATTTGTCAACAAAGGATATCCAGATTTAGCTCTTAAAAATGTGTGGGTTGATAAATCATTTTTATCACCTTATCTTAAATTTAATGTTATTTTTATTTATTAATTGAACAAAATGTTCTAAATTAAGAATATTCATTGTTTACTCTCATTTCCTATGGTAATTAAGTAATAATCAACACCTTTTTACTTCATACAAACATTGCAAGCCTTTATCTTTTAGATAAAGTTTGAATAATAATAATTAAATCTACTTGTTTCTTACAATATCTCTCTCTCTATAACTAGTTGTGCATCATTCATGCCTTTACAAATCAATTAAGATTTTTTTAAGATTTATTTTAAATTATTTTTTTCTAAAAGAATGTTCTCTAATCCTTTATATTTTTGACTAATTATATATTGGAATATTCTGCCTTTACAATCTACTAATACTTTATTTAATATTGTGAAATTTTTATACATTTGTTAATTTAATTCAATTGTTTCACTGACTATTTATACCCACACATACATGTGTTTGCCTTCCATTCTCTAATCATTTAAAAATTTATTTTAATAAAAATAAATTTTGTTCTCCTTATAACAGAGTTTGAAAATATTTAAAATAAATTGACATAAATAATATATATATATATTCTATTATTGAATAGAAAAATATAATCAATATTATAGACAACTTTATTTTAAATAATAAATAATAAATTTATATACATCAAACCGATTTTTGTTCAAAATGAACCTTGTCAAGGTGATTTATATATTAACTTAGCATCCATATATTGTTCAAATTTAACTTTAAAAGTGGTTTTAAATTTTCCAACTTTTATTCAATCACCACTTTCCACTTAACTTTACTGATTCTTGTACCAAATCATACTGTTCTCTCCATTTTTTGTTTTATATAATGTTTCATATACTTTTCTTTCTTTATAATTATTACAATATTTGATAACTTCAATATTTTTTTCACATTTCATAATATCACCTGTTTTCAAAAAGTGGCAAAATGGATCTGACTTAATATTTTTCCTTTTTATTGCTCTGTCATGTTCTTTACCCTTTCTATCTTACTTTTTGCTGATTGACCTATATATATCATCATATATCTTTTACAAATAATTTTATAAATGATTCCTACTTTATCATTCTTATCATTCCTTATTTTTGAATTACTTACCAATTTTTTTAATGATTTATTATTTTTCCATCCAATAGTTATATTATTCATTTTTTTCTTTTCTATCATTTAAAATTTTATATACATCACTTGAATATGGAATAGAAATCCATTTCTTGTTCTCTCTTTCATTTTTATTATTAACTTTTTTATATTCATTTTTATTTGTTAATATCTTTCTTACTGCTTTACTATTGTATCCATATTCAATGCATTCTTTTATGATTCTTAATTTTTGTTCCTTTGCTTTCTTATGATTTAATGTAAGTCTATCATTTTTTCTTTTATTCCTATTAGCACCCCCATTTTTTGACACCAACAAATTTTTGAAAACAGGCCATATAATGAAATGTGAAGAAAATATTGAAGTTATCAAATATTGTAATAATTATAAATTAAAGAAAAGTATATGAAACATTATATATACAAGAAAATAAAGAGAAATGTATGAATTTGGTACAACGATCAGTAAAGTTAAGTGGAAAGTGGTTATTGAATAAAAGTTGAAAAATTTAAAAACACTTTTAAAGTTAAATTTGAACAATAGATGGTATGCTAAGTTAATCTATAAATCATGTGACTTTTTTAATTATTCTAACATCTTGACAAGATTTATTTTGAACGAAAATCAGTTTGATATATATAAATTTATTATTTAAAATAAAGTTGTCTATAATATTGATTATATTTTTATATTCAATAATAGAAAGTATTTTATGAAGACAACATAATGATTATTATTTAATACCATAGTGATATATATATATATATATATATATATATATATATATCATATATATATTAAATATATATATATATATATATATATATATATATCTTTAACTCCAATGATATTTTGTTTGTTTTATGAATAACAGTTTGTTACTCAATTTTTTAAAGAAGGGCAGTTAAGTGCAACATTACTTTAAATTTTAAAAAAAAATTTTAGAGTAGAAAAAATTCAGTGATGTTTTATACTAAATCAACTTTATTTTATTCCTAAATGGAGGAAGATCAAATGTGACCTGTCTGATGTAGTTTACATATATAGCTTTTAAAAAATATTACAAAAAGTTATTCTGTATTATAAAACTTTGTAAAATCTATTTATTTGTTTTAAATCAAATTATTAATGTATTAACAAGTTGAAAACAAAATAATTTTTCAGAAATAAAAAAAAGTTTGTTTTCTGATCATTTAAGATAAAACTAAAATGAAGTTAATTATTTTCAAAATATAAAGTTGCTGTGGAGATTATGAGAGTTACCAGATAATGAAAAAAGAAAAACAGAAATTGTCTGCTTTCACATATTGAAAGAGTTTTGTTAAGTTCTTCTGTGTGCTCATGAAAATGATTGGAATTCACAAATATTCATATAAATTTACCAAGTTGGGAGAAAAATTTAGTGTCCATTCTCATCTTTCCATAGGCTTATCTGTTTTCATGGAATGATGATAATGCTTTAATACTGAATAATTTTTTAAGCATTTTTACCAACAATGAATCATATTGTGCTCACAGTAAAACAACTTGATAATTTAAGATTTTAAAGAAATTTACTAGTTAATTACATGTTATAAGAAGAAATTACCCTGAAAGTGAAGGTTTACACATATTTGACATATTTGATTTTCTAAACTATAAGACATAACAAAAAAATAATTCATTTATGAAAAACTATTCAAGTTAAATAATTTATAAATTTCAGTATGACATTATAAAAATGCATTAATTTTAGTTAGAGATCTCGATTTAAATTTAATATTACTATGTTTTTAAAAAAGGTGAGCTCAACAAAAAAAAAGCTAAACTTCTTAAGACTTAATTTAAAACACCATCCGTCATGTATATGTCATATTTCCTTATGTTAATCATGAATATATGTAGATATAAAACATTGTTTTTATATCACTATATTAAAGATATTGTTATAGTTAAGAATTTTGTTTCTCATAAATTTTTTCATCTGAATTACAAGTAAATAATTTTATAATACATCAAAATGATACTACAAATTTGAAGAGACCGATGATTAGGAAATATGTTTGGATCTGCATAACATTTTATTTTTAATGTAAGTTCCAGTATGACCATTATCCAGACTGTTATCAAATAAATATAAAATTGTATACTGTCTCCACTATATATGTAGTTATCCATTGGTAATCATTCTACTGGCCTAAAATAATTCTTACATATTTTATTTATTTATTGTTGTAATTCCATATGCCTGTTATAAGAAATTTTTCTAAGTCAAATTTTCTATAGCATTTAAATACATTTGTAAATAAATGTTGTATTGGATCAATAAAATCTACTAATCATATGAAAAAATAATCCTCTTTCATCAATATTTTACATGGATGAGACACTGTAGTATTAATGAGATTTGGGATAACTAGTTACCTTTTAGAACAAATGCAGCTATAAATTCTAATAATACTCACATCTAAAAATTATAATTAAAAATACTATTGCATATTTTCAGTGCTACATATTTAATAGCCATTACTATTATTTGCACATTTGTTAAAATTAATGGAATTTATAATTACATTACAATCTAAATGCATGAATTAGTGAGATTGAAGTTTTTTTAAGATAGAGTTTAAAGTATTATTTTCACGTTAAAATCTTATTGACAAATGCAGATTGATTTACTTGTCATCTTATTGTTAATAGATTGCATTGATACGATTGGATATTATTTGCAAGTTTATTAAAATTACTCTAGATAATCTAACTTCTAAAGATTATTTGTAGTATCTGAGTTGGAAGATGTTTATTTCTTAAATATGATTATGTAATCTCAATGATATATGTTTAAAAATCTTTTTTTTTCAGAATTGTAAAATTAAAGAGATTATGTATATATGTAATATAGATTTAGAAGGTTGAAAATAATAATGCCTTCATAAATATATAACATTTCTTTATTCAAAGAATCACCATGTCTCTTTTTAGATTCTTAACCTGCAATGGCTACAACCAATATGTGATATCAGAATAAATTTTCAAATGTCTTTATTTCATATAATTTTTTTTAATTGAACGTGTGATCATCTCAATGCCTTTCTAAGTGTGTCTTTATTTTGCAAAAATTAAATTAGTTTGAATTTAGCTCATGTCATATCAAATTTATATTTCATTATTTTTTTTTAGAAGTATCTCATACTGACATGTATTTTAAACAGAAATAAATTTGCTTTGTTTTTTGAAAATTGTTTTTTTTTTTTACTTTTTGAGATAAATATTATAGTACTTAATGTAGTTATTGCTGAAAAATAAAAGTAATTTTATTTCATTATAATAACTGATTGTAAAAATGTCAATTGACATCAGGGAGAAACTATTTAACCAAAAATAAATTTATTTTCCATTTTTGAAATTTTATAGTTACATTTGTAAGTTTTTTTAATACAGATATTTTAATGTTTTATGTCATAACACATATATTTTTTTAAAAAAAATCAAAATTGAAATGATCATTGTATATACAAATGTTTTTCAAAGTAAGGGTTGAGATATCTCTTGTATCATTGACATTACAAAGCCACATTGTAGCTGTTGTTGTTTAATATTCAATTGAGAGAATTAAATTAAAAAATAAATAAAAAATTAAGTGCCACTATGATGTGATTTTACTTTATATTGTCACATTTTATTTGGTTCATTACTTAATTATAATATACTGGATGTTTATTTAAAAAATACACAGACAAATTTTGTTAAATTATTAATATTTACATTTAAAATTCATACAAAAGTTTTAATTATTATAAAGAAATTTATATGACAGGTGATTTGTAAATGTAAGTGTTATATTTTCCTGAATGTTTGTAATGATGGCATTTTAGTTCTGTTTCTATATTGGACAAGTTTCATAATCTAATATCAAGTTTTGAATGTCTTTCGAAAAAAATAACTTTATTTAAATATTCCAATTACATTCAACTGTTAGTAATAGCATACAGATTAGTATATGCACAACAATTTAAGAGGTATTATTTTCTTCTGTTCTTCAGGGTTGCTGGAATAACGAGTGGCATTACTAGCATGGGTATCGAATCTGGACGTAGATTTTTGAATATTGAATTTTAAATAATACTCTAACCAATTGAGCCATGTTGACACAGGCAACATTCAATAGAAATTTCATATACTTATTTATGATATCCTCCAGATTTTATTTTCTCCTAAAAGCAAATTTGATTAGTGGTTTCCATCCAGTATATATATTCACACAGGGTTGAATTATGGTGTTATTTACCACTGTCATGTGACCAGCTTATTAGAATTTTATTTTTTATACCTTTCCCTCTCTTTCCAATATTTTTGTATTTTCCCAATTGAACATATGTTTATTGGTACATACATGGACTTCTACATTTGGTACATCTGTTTTTTCTTTTTTAATTATCAGTTTATGCTCTTTCAATCATTTTTAACAGGGCAATATACACTCTCTACATTTATATGTTTTCAGTATGTCAAGTTTATTCTTTGTAGATGTTAGAATTTTTCATAGTGTGCTCTGGAAAGCTGTTCTGATGATATACTAATTGAGGTGTCTTTAAGTTGTCTGTTATTTATATATATATATATATATATATATATAAATAACATACAATATATATATATATATATATATATATATATATATATATATATATTGTACCCTCACTTCCAGAAATATAATATAACTTAAAATATGACTAGCTCAATTAAATTGTTATGCTCGACTAAAATATGTATAACTATTATTAATATATTTTTATAATACTATATCTTATCAGATTTAGTACAACTAACAGAAAATTAATATAGTTCAATATCATGTACTAATTAAATAAGTATTTATTAAATCATGAGACTATGAAGTGAAGTTACAAGTGGTAATATGAATTTACATTGAGCCTATGTCTTCTAAGACATTATCTCAATGGCATAAGAATACTATTACCTCTTTATTATCTCACTAATACATCTATAGCACTCCTATGTCTTTTATAAAAAATTAACTAACTTCAATAATAGTAATAAATAAATCTCAATCTTTTATCAAAGAAATATAACTAAATAATCTCAGGTTCTTTTAATTATCTTAAAGTAATAATACTTCTTGCAGATAGGCATGATAAGGGATTTAATATCAGACCTAACTACACTTAACTTATAATAATAATAAATAACTAATAATAATAATCTCCAGTGTATAAGTTAACCTTATCTATTTTATTATACTACTAATCATTAAGAAAACAAGTAAATCATCTACATGTCTTTCATCTTCATATAGTATCTTAATTAAGAATATAATAAAATCTTATAATCTAATAATATGTGGCAATAAATAATATTATACTTTTATATTATGCATTATAACTATTTCATGACCATAATAACATAATATGTTAATATCAATGAATTTTTATAAATTATATTAAGAAAATACTGTATTTCTTTTTTAAAAAAAAAAATAATAATAATTTAATTCATATTGTGCAAATATTATGTTTTATTCAAATTATCTGTTGTCAAATGCTGTGGTGCAAAATAATGAATTCGACACACTTTTAAAACAACTTAAACAAATTTATTTACATCAACTTTAATAAACAACTTATATACATTATTTACATTATAAGTGGAAATCAAGAAAAAAAAAAATAAGAAAAATAATAATAATACAAGATTCTTACATTGTTGTTATTTCTATAATCCAAAATAAATAATCCATACATTTCTTAAATGTTTTATTAGTAACATGTAATTGAGTCTATGAACTTATATTTTACTAGATATCATTTATAATCACTTAGTACAATAGAAGGCTTTTATGTAAAATATCACTTATGTAGCACATGTAAAATAATCAAACTTTAATAATTAAAATGCTACTCCATTTAAGTATTCTAGCTATTTCTATTATAATGTAACTATTATGTATTACATTTATTATTAGCATTAACTAAATATCAACTAATGTATAGATTGATATAACTTTGTAATATTATGTGACTTTTATTGATTACATAATTATTTACTTCATTCTGATGTAATTTCATAATATATGTCTTACCAAAATATGCAATACATATATGTTCTTTTCTTAAAATAATATTTTTAAAATTATTCAACAATTTTGTGAAGACGAAATTTTTATTTATAAATTACCAATTTATAAAGTTATTATATTAAAATAAAATTCTATGATTCTTTTCCATTTAAACTATTATTCTTCTCTACTTGTTATTCCTATTCCCTCTTAATAAAACCCTATCTTCAAATATCATTCTAATCTTATTTAACTTCAGTATCAGCTTACCAATTTTTTAAAAAAAATGACTATCCAAACTCTATTATATCTCATCATCTATATCTGATAAACCCTTCAAACAAAATATAACTTTCTATATAAAATTAATTTAACTTGTCTAATAAAAAAAAAATAAAAAAAATATAGATATATTTTTTTTTTTTACTTCTTACTAACTTGAAAATAAATATAAATGACTCATACTAATATAATAAATCAAATTCCTAATATTGTAACAGAAAACATTAAAGTGTATTCATAAAAGAATCATATAATTATTTCTGGATAACTCTTATTACGTTGTAATAAATTTATATTGTAAAATAAAGTATGCATATTAAAATAAAACTATTATTGATAGTATTATGCGTGTATATTCTTTAAATATTTATCCATTCACTCAACAATCAAATAATACTTGGTTTATCTAAAGAAAACAAAGCAAAAATACATTAAATTATTAATATTATATAATTATTACCATAAATGATACTCCAATTTATAATCAGCCAAACGATGTCCTCCAGGATTATAGTTTTACAAAAATAATATCACATTTATACTCAACAATTATTCTTAAAATATTACGTGTTATAAAATTATATAAAAAAATAAACTTTATGAAATTAAGTGTTATATTAATGTGTAATTACTTTTAAAATGTACCTCTCTTATCTTTAATAGATCAATAAATAATTAAATATCTATGTTAGTTAAGAAAACAAAATATGTTACATAAAATCCAACGGTGTCTTCTTTCCACCCACAATTGTTCTTTTTTTCCTAGGCACAAAATTCTATCAACATCGCTTCCTTTTCCGGTACATCACGTGTTTAAACAGTTTTTATGAAATAAATGAAAACGTTTTTTTTTTTTTAAAAAAAATAAGATAAAATAAGTTCCACCATAAAGAAACAAAATAATAATTAAAACAGTTTATAGGATCCGGATTTATTTAAAAGTTATTATCTTCCTAGGATTAATCAATATTTAAATGTTTAATCTAAGTTTTATAAAAAATTGACTTGGATATCCACGTATACTTATTTGCGCATTCTTTAACAAATATTTAGGTAAAATCAATCTCCAAATTCTTCTGTACGACCAGCGTCCAGACTTTACTATATAATATTTTTTTCTTTTACAGGTATTTGTTTACCAATTAAATTTCCGATTTATCTGCCTTTTAAAATTATCGAAATCTAGTCTTTTAAACAATAAAGACTTAATAAGGCAAGTATTTCTGCAATTATTATTAACTTCCATATCTTTACCAAAAGATATATTAAAATATATAATTTTAAAAAAATACTTTCTTCATAAAGAAGTATTTATCTTTCTTTAAAATATTTGTTTATAAAAAATTAATTATAATCAACTTTTAAATTCATATAATGTCCAATATATTATTTTTATCCAACTAGTAATTCTCTTAGTTAATCCAGCGTTCACTATATTTGTAATATAAGGTTTCCAACATATTTTATCATTATACGATATTTTCATGATTATTTGATAGTAAAATTGAGCCTTGATAGAGACGATCAATAGGGAACTATAAATAAATTAGCACTGCATATTAAACGGTAAACTTTTTATAAAATTATTTAAAACTACTCTCTTATAAATTAAGAAACTATTACGAGAGCGTCTATAATTTTTTACTTAGCTATATTTAATAGCACACTTCACTTAAAAGAAATTACAATCACCCTCTGAACAATTGAACCTCGGTTTTTATACCGGAAGAAATTACCCACTTGATTGGTAAATTAAACAATCACCTTGCTAGCCTATTTACATATCTTACCAACAATACGAAATTAAAAATAAATAATGACTTATTTAATATTTATTATTTATTACATTACTTAATTCTTAAATTAATTTTTATCATTTATTTAAATCCATTAAACATTTTTTAAAAAGATATGTTTTACTTTATTTCACTTTTAACTTTTATAAGACTATTTTTCTAAACAAACTAAGTCTATTTTTATTCATTATATTTTTTAAACAGTATTTTAAAAATCAGATTTAATATTTCACGCTAATTATTTTTATTTTTATCTCGTGATAGCCAATATAATATTTATAAATTTTATAATAGAATTTTAAAACAGTTTTGCAACTTTACTAAAAAAAACTTACAAGCATATGTGTACATATGTCTATCTGTCACCTGATTTACAACACAGATATAAACGCTTGTAATTATCTAAAAATAAACTAACAATTCAATTTTATAAAATAAATATTTTTTTAAAACAAATAATATACTATAACAACTTTAAAATAATAATTCGATATTATAAAATCAAATATTAATCTTCTATTATATACTTTTAATAACAAAAATATTTATATTCACTTACTAAATATTAATCTTTATCAACAATAAATACATATGCATTTAATTTTAACTTGTCTTTTTTTTAAAAACTTTTAGCTTCAAACATTTATTTACAAAACTTATTAATGCAGTATTGATCATGGCCAGTTTTCCCAACCATATAATATTATCATTTTTTTTTTTTTACTGAAACGTCTCTCTCAAATATTAGCACAATTTCACATATCAAATATTCATAGTTTACTTTAGTTAAACTTTTGAAAGATTATTATAAATAAAATCAACATCATATAGCTATAATATATCTTAAATTTAAAATTTTTTAACAAATTGATATAACAATTGTATGGAGACCCATACAAAAGGGCACAATATATATATATTTATTTATATATATATGGATACACTTCAGTACCAATAATTGTTTTTTCTTTTGATGGTTTTTTTGTTGTCTATTTAAGATTTTTTTGATAATAGTCTGATGGATAACCATTTTTCTTACAAGTTTGTTTTTCAAATTACTGGGTTATATTTTCTCAGGATTCTCTATTAGTTGTGAATAGTTTCCTGGAAACAACAAAATAAAAAAAAAACATTATCTCTACTTATATGGATGTAATCTCTTTATCTCTATTCTTGATAATGTAACATACATGAAAATGTTAAATTCAACATATAAAACTTTCTGATGAAGAGTAATTAGTATTTGTAGGATGTCAAGAAAAATGATAGTCTTCTGCATTTTCATATCTATAAAAATAGCTTTCTGGGTTTTAAATTCTTATAAGAAAATTGCATTTGAAAGAAAAGAGGTTCTCTTTATTTCAATAAAAATATGTAACAAAGGAAGTATTGTATAGTTTAATAGAGAATAACTTGTTTTGACTCAAAATTTACAATAAATAATTAATTGTTTTTTGGCAACATTAAAAAATAAAAAGTTGTTCTTGTTTACACAAATATAATCTTTTTTTGCCTATTTTTTATTTATATAAAATGCACAAAATATTAAATTCATATATATATAGATAGATAGATAGATAGATAGATAGATAGATAGATAGATAGATAGATAGATAGATAGATAGATAGATAGATAGATAGTTATAGATATACAGATAGACAGACAGATACATAGATAGGTAGATAGATAGATGGATGAATGAATAAATAGACAGATAGATAGATAGATAAATAGATAGATAGACAGATAGATAGATAGATAGATAGATAGATAGATAGATAGATAGATAGATAGATAGATAGATAGATAGATAGATAGATAGATAGATAGATAGATAGATAGATAGATAGATAGATAGATAGATAGATAGATAGATAGATAGATATACAGATAGACAGACAGATACATAGATAGGTAGATAGATAGATGGATGAATGAATAAATAGACAGATAGATAGATAGATAAATAGATAGATAGATAGATAGATAGATAGATAGATAGATAGATAGATAGATAGATAGATAGATAGATAGATAGATAGATAAATAGATAGATAGATAGATAGATAGATAGATAGATAGATAGATAGATAGATAGATAGATAGATAGATAGATAAACACAAAACAAAAATGGAATTATTTCATGTAATAATTTTGATAATATTTCAAATAGGATATAACCAGATAAACAAACAACTACAACTTCAATTTAAACTAAAACTATACCATCTAGTAATATTAAGAGCATTTTATCTGTAACTCGCATTAAGCAAAGAGAGTGAGTTAGTGTGCTTGATATAATCACAAGTCATCTCCCAAGCTGCAGCTGATCTCATGTTTCAGTGACAGAAACAAGTATCCTGTAATAGATTGATTGATTTATTATCAAATGTTGCTGTATATAAGAATTCTAAGTTTTATAAATTTCTATAGAGAGTTTAGTTACATTACCATTAGTAGATTATAAATATATATGTGAATGTGTAGGGTGTATTTATGTTGAAATTTCAAATCCACTTGTTTGGATTTTGCCTGTCTATTACATCTTGTATTTTTTGGAAGACACTTTCAAATAAATATGTATATTTAATGAATCACTTTAGTCAGCTTTTTATTTTAAATTTATCTATTAACACATAACAGCTTATCAGATCCCTTAAAAATATATTAATAGAAGTACAGGATTTTACTGAAATCCTAATCAGAGCTATGTAACTTCCAAAATTTGTTTTGACTACCAGAACATTTTAATCTAGAGTATTATTTTCATTTGTTCACTCTATCTATTTGACTGTATTTAAAACACTAATTAAATTAATACTGTTACTGTCAGTACTACTTCTGCCTTCTGTTTTATCATTAGAAAGATGTTTATGCTGCTTTTAAATCATATGTCCTATCTCCAGAATAAATTCTGAGACAACAAGTAATTAGTCAGTAAGAGATCACAAAAAGATTCTCTCTAATCAAGATCTTATTGGGTTCATCACTTTTAAAACAGATTTGTTTATTATCTCCAATATGCATTTTTTCCATAATAATAAGAATTTTCAAAGCAGTTTAAACACACACACACACACACATATATATATATATTGTTTTTGAAGGAGCATCTAATTTTCAATATCCATGAAGAGTCTTATAAATGCTGTAGTTTTACTAATTGTGTTCCTATATCAAATGGCATTTTTTGAACATATTATTGTAATTCTGCTTCATATTAATACATATAAATCTTCACAGATTAATGCAAAAATTGTTTATAACTAACCTTGATCTTCTTAGTGATCATATATATTTATTATTATTATCTACAGATGTGATGTTATAAGTTTTTTTAAGAATCTTGACAGTTCTTACACTACTCTTAAATCCATATTTTACTTTATTTAGTATGATATTTTTATTACATATTTATAGTACAAACTAACTTTATAAGGAGATGATAGTCAGCCCTAGATATATTTTGACCAATGTAAAAATCTTTTTTTTTGTTTTGTAATAGACTTTTACGTTTATAGAGAGACTTTTTACAGGAACTCACTTTTGAACAATAAATGTACATTATGATAAACTGAGACATATATTTGTCAGTTTAATATTGAAGAGCTTCTTATGATTAGAATAACCATCAAAGAAATTTGGGAGAAGTTTAAATTATAACCAATATGTGTGGTGAAAATATTTTTTTTTTGTTATATTTAAAATCATATTTGCAAGAACAATTTAATAAATAAAAAGCTTCAGAGGATTAGTATGGTGGAAAAGAGTAAAAAAAAACAAGAAAAAAATGAAAGAATTTTAGAATAGGTAAATAGAATAAAATACGAAAAATGTAGATAGTAATTGAATAATATTGAATTGGATAAGTAACAAAAAGAAATATGGGGTTTAGACAAGCTAAGGTTCTAAAAAGATTGTAAAGTAAAAAATGAATGAGTAAAATACCTGTAGTACTAAAATAAATAGAATAAAATCATTATAAAATATAATTGTCTTAAATTAAGAGAAAAACTAGTTTATTATAAAATGTCTATTTTTTTTGCATAGCTTGACAATGAAAAAAAAAGAATAACCAGAAATAATATAGGTATGCTTTAACATCACAATAATAAATATATATTTGAGTAGCATAAAAATGATATTATAGGTTAATTTAAAGAAATGATATTTACATATTAACCAGAAATTAATGTAGATTTGATCATAAGTAATAATAATAATATAAAATATGATTTACATTATTAATTATAAATTTTATTAAAAGCACATTATTATATTAAGTAATATTTACTAAGGCTGTAACCTAAGTAAATATTACATTATTAATATAAAAACATATATGTTGACATATATTTTATATAAGTCAACCAATATTTTTGATTTGTCTGCATATGCAATTAATTACTCATTGTCAATATTGATATTCTATTAATATTTTGACAAGATCCTACTAACCAAAAATCCACATTATCAAGATTATTCAGGGATAATAATACATCACAACTAATCTCTAGTAGTAAGAAAATAACTAAATGAACAAATCTGAAAATAATATTGATATAATGTTTAAATTTAATACCACACAAATATACTAATGTTTGTGTAAGTATTGATAAATGTCATTTTTCTACCTTTAAATTGTTCGTTAATCACAGTTGGCACAAATATGTATTTTTAAAATTTTATAATAACATACACTCATTGGTATTATAAACATAACTACAAAATTATTAACTATAAAATCATGATACTATAAAAAAAGAGATGAAAAGTCAAAAAGATTATTTCTGTAAGTGTTTACATTGATATATCTGAATTTTGTTAAATTTAAATTCTATATCCAAATTTGTGTAATAATTTCTAACAAAATAAAACATTATTAGTGGTCATTTGGGTAATTATTGAACAACCTATTGTATGATAAAAATTTACAATTTAAATTTATTATCAACATCACTTGACTGTGCAGTTTGCTAACAGTCTTCCAAGAGCAGTGTTCATTCACCTTATTCTAGTTTCAAGTGTTATAAGCTCTAGTAATAAGTCAAGAATAAATATTATTGTGGAAAAATATTTGCATTTCCAAGATGTGTTTCTGATGTTTTCTTCTATCAACACTGAAAAATTGATGTTTTCATCAGTGAAGAGCTACTTTTTACTTTTCGTAAAATACATTTTTTTAAATTTATAGTTATGCAAAGATGATATCTGATTTATATAATTAAGCAACAAGTTTGCTTGGATTCAAAACTTAGAGGTTTTTAATTTTAACTATTAGTTTAAATAGTATAATGGAGTAAAGATTGATTGCTATGCAAAAGTGCATTAGTTCCAATTTTAGCAAAAGAAAGAGCTGAAAATTGTTCTACAGTTATGGGTACTGTAGCGTTATAACACCTGTTATTTATAAATTACGCAGCTTTATAGTGTTTTGTTCCATAGTAGAGTAAAAAAAAACTGCCTGTTAATCAATAATATCAATAAATTAAATACGTATAATATAATATGTGTACATGTAAATCCTATGTGATGAAGTTTTACCGAATTTTGGAAAAACGCGAAAGTATATGTTAATCGCAATATATATATATGTGTGTGTGTGTGTGTTATTTTAGAAAGTAAAGAGTTAAAAATAATTATTTTAAAAATAATATTTACAACTGATCAAAAACATCTCTGCTAAAAATATTATTCTACCAGTCATTTTTCTGATAAAGTGACCTATTTGGTACTCGTCTTGCCACTTCAAATTTAGTTTCACCCCCACTGAATCTTCTATCTGATTTGACACCTCAGCAATTCTTTCGATTAATGTAACCTGGATTAGAAGAAGCAGCTCAACCTGAATTGAGTGTGTAGCTTTTTCTTTTCAAATGTGACGCTCTTCTAATCCTAAAATTTTTCAAAAGCAAACTTTGAGGTAAAGTAAAAAAAAAAAAAACTTTCTTAAAGTTTTTAAATTGTAATATATTCTCAGAAGCAGAGATTTGTCTCCAACACCTGTGATTTAGAACAGTAGTGCAGTGCATATGTGAGTCTGTCAACAGTGATTGAAAATAAGGTTTGATTAGTTTTTAGGGTCAAATATGCAAGTCACGTAATATATGGGCATTGCTTATTTTTTCACATAAATAAAAGTGTGAATATAAGTTATACCAATAAATGTATATATATGTGTGTGTGGTGAATTTAAGATAAAAGATGCGATAGCAAAAAAAAATCTATAACCCGTTGAAAATATATATTTGTAGTGCGACAATTGTTACCTTTTCCACAATGTAACTAGTTTCTGTCTTGTGTGAGAGTTCTTTAAAAAAATATCATGTTACTAATCTGGAAAATGTAGGCATGTAACATCTTAAACTCATATTAGACATGCAGTTGATTGAAAAGTGCATGTGTAGTGAGAGAGTGTATGTGTTTTAATATTCTATGCTTTAGAAGGTCACAGGCTGATGAGTTGAGATGTGTATCAATAAAAACAAGGCAATGAAAAATGTAATCAATGATAAAATTTGATAATCATTATGAACCCACGGAATGATGAAATTTTAGTTTTAGATTTCTGATGCAGAGATTCTCATTTACATGCCATTCTTGTAATTTTCCTTATTCAGTCTATCTTACAAGTGGACTTTTTCTATGTGAATCTAATTTAAGACAATAGTCATCCAACTGTTGTTATCTTTATTAGAAATATGTGTAACTTATTTCCACTTAAATGTTTTAATTGCTTTTATGATAATTACCAATATCTGTTTATTTTCTTACCCATATATTTTGCACTTCTTGAACTTTTCTTGTTAATTCAAAGATACATCTTTCTTTGTTCTATTGTACAGTATACCATTTGGTTGTTATATTGTACTATGTACTCAAGTTTTTTCTCTATAAATAAAATCCTGCTACTAAATATTTTCAAGAATATATACATATTTTTCTATAATAAATTATTCATATGAAAAATACCCCATCCAAATTTAATTTTATGATTAATTTTATCCAATATGTTTATACCTTCATTCATTTTCAACTATTATTTATTCGCTGATGGCTAAAAATATCTGAAAGCCTAATCCAGTTTATTTGACCCATAACTTCTTTTATCTATATTACTTTAGAAACCATCCATATCAATTTTATATATTTCACCCAATACAAGTTGAAGAATCTCAAAGCCTAATCCAATTTCTTTGGGCCATAACTTCTGTTATGTAGTCTATAATAAAAAAAAATACACATCAAATTCATATATATCACCCAATGAAAAATCAAGGTATCTCAAAGCAAATCCAGCTTCTTTAATATCTAACTTCTTTTATGTACATTACTTTAAAAAACAACCCTATCAAATCCATATCTTTCAAACATAATTTCTTTTCTGGTCTTTTCCAATTTCTTGGAATATAGATTAAGTCTTCAACAATTCATCTATTAACATTTTTTATACAAATATACTCAGCACATCTCCATTTTAGTATCTCAATTTCTTCAGTAATGTCAATAATATCTGTTTTTTAAATCACTCACACATTTTGTTACATTCAACATAAAGTGTTCATACTTTATTGTGTAATCTAAAAATTCTGTCTTGCTCTTTTATCAAACATTCCAGTCTCAGATCCTTTAGTAAGAATTCGTAAAAACATCTATTAAAATGTTTTTTTTTCAAATACATTATTATAGTTACTTATGTAAATATGCTTTCTAATGCATTTTATTCAAATTTAATTCTATGATTAATTTCATCTGTTATGTTTTCATTTGCATAAACTTTTTCCAATTCATTTTATCAATCTTTATTTTTTTCCTTAATGAATAGCTATTGGTCATTATACTAGTTATTTTTATTTTTGGTTATACTTTCATCCAGTAGCTCTTGTAACATTTACTGTAGTTCAGGAACATTACTTGAAAATAACAACTACATCATTTGATTTGAATACTATTCACTTATTTTCATTATTTAAGTTCACTATTTTAATTCACAAGTATTTCTCACAAAACTACTGTAAAAAAGTTTAATCATCTTTTCATATATCTATCAAAGCTAATCTTTTTAGTGACATTATGTACTATCATCACTAATATTTCATTTTGTTAAATATATTTTATGATTTGATAATTTTCTAAATATATATCTTGACATTCCAAAATATTAATCACCATGAAAGTCCCTTTAGAAATGAATGTCTTTTCATAATCTGCAAATCCAAATTATAATGACAATCTTTATTTATTGAATCTTTCATAAATTCTCTTTATACTTGTTTGGTATTAATCCAGTTTACTTTTGTGGTTGACTTAAATCAAATGAAAAATAATGAACTTAACAGAAATCTTGTATAGAACTTATAGGTCTGTATATTTTAATATATTGTTTTCATGATTTTGAACATCAATCATTCCAACTTCATACTTCTGATCATCTGAAATGTCATTATTCTTTAAACATATAGAATACAGTTTTTCCAGTAATATTATACAGTTTTTCCAGTAATATTATATTCTTTGTCTGATTCTTTTAACATATCCATAGTTATTCCATAATTTAATGCAGATTTTTCATTTATCCTTTAAATTTAATCATGTAGACTTACTTTTTTCATTTAAAACATTCTGCATGACAGAAAATATTACAATTATTAAAGCCTACATTGTTTTCTTCATCTTTTTTATATTGCAATCCTTTCGTAGAACTCTTTCACATCTTTTATGATTTTCTTCCTTATCACTGAAACAACTTTCCTTCCATAGACAAGATATTACATTATAATTTTCACAATTATTCTGTTCTATAGCTTTTCTTATCACTTCTGATTTTTTTTTTTAAGTAGATTATTTTAAAATTTTTCAGATAGTTTCTTTTTTGATGATATGCCCTCAGTGAAGGTTAACATTTTTTTAAAAAATGAATTTTAAGATATAACTTAAATTCATTGGAACATTTCTGAATGATTAATACTATCTTTCTCAATAACTTTTTTCTCCAACTTTACATTAATACATATCATAAAGTTTCAGTAATCGATAATCACTTCCTGTATCAAATCCATTAAGTAGATTGCAATATTAAATAGAAATTTTATATTAGTGAAAATGTAAAACAAATCTATTGTATTTTTATTTAGTTATTTATGCTTCATTTTGCTTTAGATTATTTTTTAAACTTATAATGTTTTATTTTTTTTCCTCAAGTGCCACGATTTCCACTTTAATGTCTGGTTTCATATCCAAATTTGTCTATAGAATTTAACCATTCAACTATTTCTCAATATTCTATAACAATTTTAAAGTGTTATTTAATTTGGTTTAAAGCATTTTTTGTATCTATATAAAAATAATCTATTTTTGGTATTAAAATAAAAACTTATTGGAACATAATGAATTGTCCTGCATTTGATATTAATTATTAAATGGAATAGCTAATGCTATCCCTCCATCTAATATATCGTGAATCTTGATATTGTTATTATTCTACTTTTTTAATTTATGATAAGTTCACTCAATTAATCTTTTTAATAATTGTGTCTTTTCAAACTCATTGTCTTATTGGTTTTTAACTTCACAAAGTATGACAAATATCCCATTTAATAATAGACAGTTTTTTTTTTCAATTTATTTAATATTTCTTTATTTAAAAGTGATGTATAGTGGTAAGTAGATAAATAAACATTCACCATTAAGTAACAGACTGAATCCATTAATAATAAATATTAGCATTCTCTACATTATGTAAGCATTTTCTGTATTAGCTAATGACATTAGAGATTCTTAAAAGTTAAGGCCATAATTTAACTTTCTCTGTTATGATTGTAAATATCCATATACTTACAAATTCATTCTATATTAATAAAACCCAATTAATGTAGGAATTAAAAGCTATTATTCAGAGGTAAAAGTTAGTAAACCATAACACTGTTTGATGTATTAGTCAGCAGTCTATATATGATTGTTTCCATATGAAAAAAAAATCATCATTAAATGGCTATTTCAGAACACAATCTGTTAATTTTTAGCTTAAGTCACCAAATATTGTTTAGCTGGTAACTTATTAAAAGAGAAGCAATGTTAAGAGCATATAAAATGGGCATTTTGAAGTTGTCCTGCATGTTTTCTTTACAACTGCAAAGAGGATCTAAAGTATATATTTTCACTTAATGTCAAAATTCTTTATGCCCCTCTATGTTTATTTTTTTTATTAGGTATTTGTAGTTGCTATTACCTAGTAATTTATCACCATCTATTACCCCCTCCCATTTATTTTCAATTTTTTATTTCTCTTTTCTAAAAAATCCATTAAACCTTACTTTTAGTTTGTTTATTTTTAGATATTCTTTCTAGATTTTATATGAATAATTATTTTTATTTTTTATTTTATTTTTCCCCGTGTCATAGCATCGGGTGGAAAGCAAAGCCGCTAACCCGGGACAACTGCTTCTATGGCAGCTGTGCTGATCACTCGACCAACCATGCTTGACTATAAATAATTATTTTCATTGAAATTCGTAACAATTTCAAAATATTGATGATTTAAATAACAACTATTTTTTTTATTTCCTAGGTTACCAATTTTAATGCACAAATAATTTCCTCACATCTTTTGTAAAATTTGGGAGAATTGAAATCATGATCCACAACTGTTATATATTGTAATGATCTTTAGATATGAAAGTCAACTATGAATAAAAAATAAACTGTACCTGATCAACTGCTACCCTAAAGAAGACTATATTGGTTCATCAAAAGCTAAGTATTGTTTTCAATTGAAACAGGCATTTATGTCCTAGTTTCCAATTGTTATGAGCTTCTTATGTCATCAGTCATCTTATAATAACTGAAACAATGGAATTATGTTCTTATGTAAGCTACATGCTCAACACATTTGGCTCCAAATACTCTTTTTTTTTGCTCAAGTTTTCAAGAATTAAGCAATAACTGTGATAGACTTAGTAAGTGAAAAGTATTTATTTATAATCTTTGCTTGAGATAGTTGCAATCACTAATGAGTTGGTTTGGTACTGGATTTGAGTAAGAAAATTTATCTGGGTAATATGATATGTTTAGACAGACCAATTCATCAATTTCTTGCCCACGAAAGAAGTGGAAGTGCCCTAAAAATGTGATGTAAAATAATATGTTTTACACTCTTTGACTAGGTTATTGTGTCAAGTATTTGCGGATAAGCATATGATAGTCATAATTCCTAAATATAAATGCATGGAATGTGCAATTTTTACTGGATAATAACTCTTCAGAACCAGAATTGAGGGTTGTATTGTGGCTAAAAATCTGTCAAAATTTACTAGCCATAGAGCTAAACTTAATGAAATAATCTCTCAGAGAAAGAAAGTATATTAAAACAGGTACATTATTACAATTTTTTGGAAGAGCAAAACAGTCAGTTCAAAGGAAATGCATGTTGCTGCATTTATTGTAATGTGCAATTTAGTTCTTCAATTATTGCAACTTCACATTATGCCAATGAAAGGCTAATGGTGTTAAATAGTCTTGCACCGTGGTACAAAGAATTCAGAAAAAGACTTTCATTTTTTGCTGGATAGAATAATGCAACAATGCCATTGAAAGATTGTTTTTTTTCTTCTTGGAGAATTTAATGAACATGTTAGTACAAATAGTAAACTTTGGCCAAAATAATGATATTGGTCTGTAAACTCAAATGATTATTGTCATATAATTTTTGCACAACATGTGGATTAAATATCACAAGCATTACTTAAGCTATTTAAAACTGCCATTTAATAGATTACATTACAATTAGAAATCAAAATACAATAGAATATAGTATTACATGAATGCATCCAAAATTAAAATAGTTGCATTAAAACATATAATTCCAATTGCCCCCTATTAGCTTAAACTCTCATGAAGTAACAAGACAATGATGTGTACAGACTCAATAAACTAGTCTTTAGTTGTGATCTTTACTTGAAACAGTACATTCACTAAAGACTCAGTCTGAAATTATATTGCAGGAAAATGAAAGTTTTGGCTGGTGAATATTTTGTGATTAAGGATACTCCTACTTACCACAAAAATGGAAAGACATATATAATATGATCTAAAAATGAGATCTTTCATTTAGTCTGGCTGCCTAGTGGATTATTCATTTCAGTAGTAGAAATAATAAGAACATAATATCAGTAGTAGTGTTTAAGCAAGAGGCAGTGGTAATATCAAAGATAAGTATTACATATTTAATTATTTTCTAAATATTGTTAAAGAAAACTTGTTACAAACTTTTTAAGATCAAAATTAAAGCACTATACTGGTGACTAAGAAATTGTCTGGATTTAAGATATAGAACTCATCTTCCATAGAAAGAAAATTTAATAGAATATATAGGTTGATACAAGTTTTTTAAGAAAGGCAAGCCAATCATTGCAAGGAGAATGCATAGTGTTGTATTTGCTTTAAAGTCAAATTTAGTGTTTCCTATTGTTGGAATTACATATTGCATCAATAAAAGACCAACAGTCTTAAAATTCACTTTGCACACTGATATTTGTGTTTGTTTGACTAATTCATATCTCTCTTATAATAGTTTCTGAGAATTCAGAGAGGAAAAGCTTTTATACATTGTTGAATAGCATTATTATAGCAACATCATTAAAGGATTAATTTTTTCTTCTTGGAGATTTCACCCATATGTGGGAAAAGTTAGTAGACTTCAGCCTAATTTATTGAAAAAGGGATAATAGTGCTATAAATTCAAATCAGTTGTTATTATTGAATTTATGTTTAAGCACAAAAACCAATATAAAAAATGGATGCATTCATATTCAAAACAATAATATTTGATGGATTACATTATTGTAAGAAGTCAGAATAAAAGAGAATTCACATTATAAGAGCACTTAAAGCATGGACTCTTAAACAGATCATATATTAGTACTTACAAGATTAAGTGATAGTTGCATTAAATAATAAATATTATTCCAATCATATTTACAAGAAAATTGATGTAGAAGAATCTACTGTAAGTACGAATTTTCAAAAGTTAGTAAATATTAAAACTGCCAATTTGGGCCTATAGGCCTGTCATGTCATATTACTAAATACTGAAATCTCTTAATGAATATTATTAATATAAGTAAATCTATTCTTAGCATACTAAAAAGGAATTATGATCGTTTTTTTGACAATTGTTGTAATTATTAGTAATTAATTAAAAGGAAGCATGATATTTTATATGTAGCAGAATAATAGATTAAATGTAAAATTTCATAGTAAATATAAAGATTTGAAGTCAGAACAAGTAGATTTAAAAATGATTGGTACATTAAAACTTCAAGAACACACAAACATTTTCCAATTATAGTCTTAGTAGATCTTTTTTTGAAACAGTGGATGCAACATATTGTAACGATCCGGAATGTGACTTAATGTAAACTGCACTACGGGGCGCCATCTAGGCATTTGAACCTAGAAAAATTTATAAAGTAGGCAGATACGTAAGTCAAAAAAAAAAAAAAATTTTTTTTTTTTTTTTAAATTTTGATTCCGGTCGTTAGCCCATGTCACTAGCTCAGTGGAATAGCAGAGATTTAATAAGATAATCTAAGAGTATATATAAAAAAAGGAATAAAATAAGCCACTGCCAGTAATTAACATACAAACATTTATTTATGCACATATATATAAGATTTAAAATTATTTTAGTATTAGTTTTACATTTTAACATTATTTTTAACTTTACCTTAGATTTTAATTTACATTTTAATTTCTATTATATTATAAGTTTACATTTTAATTAAGTTCGCACAGATGGGATTATAAAAGCTTGTTATAATAAGTTGCTATAGATCGGTTACATAGATTACACGGTTAAAAACATTCCAAAGTAAACATAAGCGATCAAAATATAAAATTATTGATTACTGACAATTGCGGAGGGAAATTTATATGTAACCCAATAGTATTCACCATAAGATACTTGCATTGTCACCAATAACTTAAAAGACATCCGAATAAATACATTTTAGATACTCACCGTAAGGTATCATTATTTATCGAATGTCTATATATTTTGATCAAATATGAAAACGCAAAACATAGTTAACCGATAAACAATCCATGCAAGCGTCTATAAACAACTTAAATTTAATGCATTTTTATTTAGAATCGAGTATGAATACTACATAGATTTGCATTGAAATTAAAATATTCTATCCCTATTTAACCTTAGGCTAAAATTCGCAGTCAAACTGGCATCAATCCATCTGATACATCGATGTATTCAATGTAATACGAAATACGGCAGCACCAAAAGAATTAAGAAAAGACATTGACTCTCAATCAGATAGGAATATTACATCTATCTAACGAGAAGAACAATAAAAAAAAAAACTCCATAGAAAGGAACTGCGTTCTCCGTCTTATAATTCCTTCCATAGGCAAACGGGTGAGTGCGGCGTATATATAAACGATTCTGCCCGTAGCGAATCTCCGATTACATCTACTAACTACATCAATATATCCAATCCATTGACCCAATCTAACAACGACATAAATAACCTAAGATTACCCTCCCCTAATATAACTTTACAAATCTATACAGCCATTCACGCCCGACTTAAGTTTAACATTTTTATAATTAATTTAACGGAAAACAAAAATCATAATAAAACTTAAAGAACAAAAAATAAATAAATGGAAATGATTTTACAAAATAAATACATTAAATAAAATTATAACTAATTAATAAATAATGTTGGTCAGATAGAATAATATTGCAATCATTTAAATCTGGAAAAGTTTTTAATTTACTGTTCATAAATTTTAAAGTTCTTACGGTTATTTAAATAGTTCATCTTCATATATTCCTTGCCGTTTGAACGTGAATTCCCACGTCGTCCGAAGATTGGTATCCTGTTGGCCGATTTATTTATCCATCCGGAGATTTTTTAGTGTAGTTGGTCCTCAATGTAGAAACGATGGTTCATTTTTCTTCCTTTCTTAGCAGAACTGAAGGGATTGAAGCTGTGCGTCTTTTTCAATCCCCTCAGCACTAACACCTAGCTGTTACATCGTAATAATCATCAATAACTAGTCACTAATTAATAATTTCCAAAATTTTTCCTTTTATACGTATTCGAAGGATTGACTTAACATTACGTCATCAATGAGATGATCCTTTTCGTTGAGGTCCGATTTCCAAATGGATTTATTTCATTTGCTGAAAGTTTCTATTGTTTTCTTATCTGACCGGTGTTTTTACATTTAAATGCCAAGGCTGGTTTACATTTAACTAATTAACAATCATTTCCATTTCTGATTAATTAACCTGTTTTCCAAATCAAAAATATATTTAAAGATAAATTTAAAGATATAATTTTATCTCCAAATCTTTTTAAAATTTAGTTTTAAAATACTTTTTCTTTAATAAATTTTTATTTTAATAATTTTTCATTATCTGTGCGATTTAATATATAAGAGTTTAAGATGATATTTAATTTCAATTTTTAATTCTTAAAGAAAATTTTTAAATGCGAACTTTTTAATTTACTTTCATGTTTAATAAATAAAAAAAAAAAACAACAATGTAACGAACGTCTGTGCTCGTTACATATCAGTAAAGTTACTTAAAAAAAAATGATCAAAAAAAAAAATATTTTACTTAGGGTTAGTAATTACGGTACACGATTGACAAAGACATTTACAAAACATCCGGTTAATAATTTTACAAAAAGACTATATACAAAAAGAAAAATGTTGACTATCGCTTACCTAAGGACCATTTACGTTTACACCCCTCCAGACAAGAGTTCTATTTTATTTTATACATTTTATTTTTACACACGGCATGACAAGCAAATTTTATAAATTATTTATTTAAATAAGGTTGCATTGAGATAAATATGTTTTAAGAAATAATGGGTTTAAACGTGTCTATTTGCCGCACAATTATAAACACCACCAACTTATTTATGACTGATTGAAATGCATACATAGGGTTACACTGAAGTAATTCCCAAAGGTACTCATCGTAAGGCACCACATTTCGATCATAAACTTACGTGGCTGTGCGCACCTATACACATTAAAGTATAATTTATATTACAACAACAAAAAAACATATCAATCGCAACCTTTTGACTTTCTTTTTAACGAAATACAGTTTAGAATTATTTATACTTTCTCGTGTTTAATATATGTGCTATTTCTTTCTGGCAGTGCTTTTATCAGATTTAAAGTATACGACTTTATGTAAACAGATAAAAATATTTCATTTTGACAAAATTTGCTCAGGGTATTTGTGGTTTATTAAAGATCGGCCCCAGATTGGGAAAGCCAGTTGTAACGATCCGGAGAATGAGACTTAACGTAAACTGCACTACGGGGCGCCATCTAGGCATTTGAACCTAGAAAAATTTATAAAGTAGGCAGATACGTAAGTCAAAAAAAAAAATTTTTTTTTTTTTTTTTTTTAAAATTTTGATTCCGGTCGTTAGCCCATGTCACTAGCTCAGTGGAATAGCAGAGATTAAATAAATAAGATCTAATCTAAGAGTATATATTAAAAAAAGAATAAAATAAGCCACTGCCAGTAATTAACATACAAACATTTATTTATGCACATATATATAAGATTTAAAATTATTTTAGTATTAGTTTTACATTTTAACATTTAACATTATTTTTAACTTTGATTTTTGACTTTAATTTACATTTAATTACTATTATATTATAAGTTTACATTTTAATTAAGTTCGCACAGATGGGATTATAAAAGCTTGTTATAATAAGTTGCTATAGATCGGTTACATAGATTACACGGTTAAAAACATTCCAAAGTAAACATAAGCGATCAAAATATAAAATTATTGATTACTGACAATTGCGGAGGGAAATTTATATGTAACCCAATAGTATTCACCATAAGATACTTGCATTGTCACCAATAACTTAAAAGACATCCGAATAAATACATTTTAGATACTCACCGTAAGGTATCATTATTTATCGAATGTCTATATATTTTGATCAAATATGAAAACGCAAAACATAGTTAACCGATAAACAATCCATGCAAGCGTCTATAAACAACTTAAATTTAATGCATTTTTATTTAGGGTCGAGCATGAATACTACATAGATTTGCATTGAAATTAAAATATTCTATCCCTATTTAACCTTAGGCTAAAATTCGCAGTCAAACTGGCATCAATCCATCTGATACATCGATGTATTCAATGTAATACGAAATACGGCAGCACCAAAAGAATTAAGAAAAGACATTGACTCTCAATCAGATAGGAATATTACATCTATCTAACGAGAAGAACAATAAAAAAAAAACTCCATAGAAAGGAACTGCGTTCTCCGTCTTATAATTCCTTCCATAGGCAAACGGGTGAGTGCGGCGTATATATAAACGATTCTGCCCGTAGCGAATCTCCGATTTCATCTACTAACTACATCAATATATCCAATCCATTGACCCAATCTAACAACGACATAAATAACCTAAGATTACCCTCCCCTAATATAACTTTACAAATCTATACAGCCATTCACGCCCGACTTAAGTTTAACATTTTTATAATTAATTTAACGGAAAACAAAAATCATAATAAAACTTAAAGAACAAAAAATAAATAAATGGAAATGATTTTACAAAATAAATACATTAAATAAAATTATAACTAATTAATAAATAATGTTGGTCAGATAGAATAATATTGCAATCATTTAAATCTGGAAAAGTTTTTAATTTACTGTTCATAAATTTTAAAGTTCTTACGGTTATTTAAATAGTTCATCTTCATATATTCCTTGCCGTTTGAACGTGAATTCCCACATCGTCCGAAGATTGGTATCCTGTTGGCCGATTTATTTATCCATCCGGAGATTTTTTAGTGTAGTTGGTCCTCAATGTAGAAACGATGGTTCATTTTTCTTCCTTTCTTAGCAGAACTGAAGGGATTGAAGCTGTGCGTCTTTTTCAATCCCCTCAGCACTAACACCTAGCTGTTACATCGTAATAATCATCAATAACTAGTCACTAATTAATAATTTCCAAAATTTTTCCTTTTATACGTATTCGAAGGATTGACTTAACATTACGTCATCAATGAGATGATCCTTTTCGTTGAGGTCCGATTTCCAAATGGATTTATTTCATTTGCTGAAAGTTTCTATTGTTTTCTTATCTGACCGGTGTTTTTACATTTAAATGCCAAGGCTGGTTTACATTTAACTAATTAACAATCATTTCCATTTCTGATTAATTAACCTGTTTTCCAAATCAAAAATATGTTTAAAGATAAATTTAAAGATATAATTTTATCTCCAAATCTTTTTAAAATTTAGTTTTAAAATACTTTTTCTTTAATAAATTTTTATTTTAATAATTTTTTATTATCTGTGCGATTTAATATATAAGAGTTTAAGTTGATATTTAATTTCAATTTTTAATTCTTAAAGAAAATTTTTAAATGCGAACTTTTTAATTTACTTTCATGTTTAATAAATAAAAATAAAAAAACAACAATGTAATGAACGTCTGTGCTCGTTACAATATGGACCTGAAAAATTGTATCACAATCCTATTACAGTCAGTAATGGCACTCTCTTATATCATCCCAATGATATTTTGAACAGGTGGAAATAATGTTTTGATCATCTTCGAATAGTGATACAAGAATTCAAATGGCAACTATTAACAATATGTTTTACTTAATTTAAATTTGGACTAAGATATGTAGGTTAGTGAAGTTAAAACAACTATTTACAATTTTAAAATAGAAAGACTGCATGTCCTATTGAAATACTGAGAGGAGTTTTAAAATATAGTAGTGATATGTTAACTTCAAAAATAATGGAAATTGTAGAAATATATAGAACTATAAAATTTTGCCATCCATTCTGAAGAATGCTTTCATTATTTCAATTTAGAATAGACAAGATCACAGTAATTATTGTGAAACATTTTTATTATCTATTACAACAAAGGTATTTCAATAATTTGGTTCAATAGACTTCTTCAAATTATAGATGAATGATTATCAGAAATTCATTGTAATTTCAGGGAATCAAAAAGTGCTTGCTATAGACTGGCTTTTGTTGTAAGAAAAGGTAATAAAAAATAAACATCACATGACCACCACTTCTTATTCTTGTGTATAACTGTTGTTAAAACAGGAAAAACTCACTATACATATTGCCACACACAGGAAGCTAGAGTAATCAATAGATGCCAGAGTGCTCTCAGATCCAAGGCTCCTCACTGATGAAGGTCACAAGCCAGAAACTAGTCTGGGGATATTGGGTGAGTAGTTACTAGATGGGGATTTTATGTACAAGCCTTCTGGCATCGATTGATTACTCTAGTTTGCTGTGTGTGGCAGTATGTATAGTGAGTTTTGCCTGTTTTAAAATAAAACATGTTAGAAAGAAAGGAGCAATTTATATATTGCTTTTATTTATTTGGTCAAAGCTTTTAATTTAGTTAATAAGATAGGTTTATAACACTGTTGGAAATTAGTTGGCTGTTCATTAAAATTTATTTGTATTATACAGCTTCTACATGATAAAAAAAGAGGAAAAATTATTATTACAGTTGGAAAATTTGTAGCATTTGGAATTAAACAGGTGGTAGACAAGAATGTGTACTTGCTTAAACAGTGACTTCAATTGTTATGACAGGGGGCTTTAAAATTGTTTATAGATGGTTAAATCAAAGAGGGACCAGAGATAATAGAATGTCCTATATGTTTTTATTATGTAGATCTTGAATCAAATTGTTGTTTTTAAAATTAAGAAATGCCTTTTTTCCTTTTTATGTTATCAAACCATATTTCATTATGTGTAATCTTTTTATATTATTAAACAATACTTTTCATCTTTAATTTAAATATTTGGAATTCCTTTAAATTTTAATAATCTGCTTACTGGTTATGTCTTGGGTTGTATTTCTAAAAATGCAAAGGCAAAAAACTATTAATTATGACAGAAAAATAATCTCTCATATATTCATTGTATTCAAAAATCTTGTTTTACTACATGAACCAAACTTCTTTCCCACATTCTGATATTTTATAACTATGTTTTGATCTATTTCAATAACAAATTTAGATCTATTTCTTATACTTGATAAAAATTAGTAGACAAGATAATAGTCCTTGAAAATAGCAGTTGGTAATGCATAATGAAATACTGAATAAGATTGACTCATACAATGCTGTAAAATTTATAACTAAAAAATATCAGATTATTATACACTGAATTTTCTAGTAACTGTTAGTAGGCTGAAATAGAGCTTACTATTACTGCTTGTGTGATGTGATGTGATGTACTGTGACTTCTCCTTAAATGGAGTCAGGAATCTCTCAGCAACTATGCCCACATAAACCCATTAGCCACTTTACGTTCCCTTTCCATTTCCCATCCAGAGTTTTCTCATAATCTGTCCATCCCATTTTCACAACATAATCTTTATCAACTATGTGGCCTTTATATCTAAATCCCCCTTATCTTTTCCCAAACCCAGCATAAAAACCCATAACCCACTTTCTGTATAATCACTTTGTTATGAAAAATCACAGGAAAGCTCCATTACTTATGGTTAATTTGAGTCACAAACAAGGAATAGATTTGAAATGAAGTTTAATTTCAGCTTACATCATACACATTATTATTATTATTATTATTATTATTATTATTATTATTATTATTATTATGATGATGATGATGACGATGATGATGATGACGATACATGTTTAGTTTTACTACATTTAAAATTAATAATAATAATAAAAGTTTAAACACAAAACATACATTTTAGTAAAGTCTGTTGCAAATAAACTTTAAAAAATATTATTGAAGAGGAATTTTTATCAGTACATTGTCATCTCCACTGGCTACAATAAAGGGAAATCTGTGATAAATCCCTAAGGAAAATAACTAATCACGTTAACAAATATTGTTATCTACCTTTCCCTTACCTTCTTTTCCATAGAAAAAAGTAATGTAGTCAAGCATTGGTAGTCGAGAGGTCAGCGGCAGCTGCTTTACAAGCAGTTGTCCCGGGTTAGTGGGTTCGCTTCCCGGCTGATTCTATGGCACATGAAAAAAAAGTAATGTAAAAAAAGAATATAGTATTAAACACAGACAAATATCTTAAAGTAAACAGCAAGCATTCAATTAATTTTTAATTATTGCATCTCAGTTGGATGTCATGATACTTCTTATGGTCGTCTGTCATTCATGCACGGAAAGGTTTAGCCTTCAGTTGCTATCCATTGGTCTTTAGTGCTAGCGCAGTTGCATTCTATCATTGTGCTAAATTATGTAAAGCAATGAAAATATAATAAAATGAACATACGAATCAGAAAAAATTTCAAAATAAATAAATTTGTACTAGACCGTCTAGTTAACTCAACTTTTAAACACTGAATAGTGAATAATGAAACAGTTTTATAAATATAAAAAGATCATATTTAGAACTAAAGCATGTAGTAACAATAGAGAAATCCTTTGAGAATAGTTTGCCCCTTTTAGCCATGACATTTGTGACCCCATTCGAGAACAACGGCTTAAAATAATTTAAGTAGCAAAGTATTTTAGAATTAAATATTACTTATATATAGTATTGATAAATTAAGAAAAGAGAAAGGATATTAAAACGAAAGTCTCAGGTTTTCTTTTTTCTTAAGACCACTTTTCTTAGAATACTGACAAGGCGATAAAAAAAAAGGCATTAAAAATAAAAGGCAATCTCTTATATAATATATTAAATTATCTGAGATCAAAAGAATTTGAAGAATTGATATAGTTATGTCTATAATAAAGAGGAAAAGATAATTTAAAAAAATATATTTAATTATTTAATGGTCAAAATATTATATATACTATATGTCTACTTTTATAAATACATATACGCTGCACGCGTATGTGTACGTAAATTTAATACAATTTGATTTCATGTTTTAAAAATAAAAATAAAAATATAGACTCGAGAATAACGGTTAGCGCTTTTTACTAGCCACATTCACGGTCTTGGGTTCGAATTCAAGACAATTAATTTTAGAAAATATATCAAGTTTTAATTGTAATTAGAATTTATTAAATAGCCAGCGTAGCTAACATAACCAGCCACCCGATATTAGTAAATAATTATCTAATTATTTTTAATTAGAAGATACAAATGAAAAACATCCATAACTCTTATCAACTGCCAATTAGCAAGCCAGGTGAGTGCTCCCTTTCATTCAGATTCTTTGCAAGATATTGCAAAGAATGTTGCCATGCAATAGAACATTTAATTAAAGCAAAGAATGCACAACATTTTCGTTTGTCTTATAATCAGTACATGACATTCGATTAATCTATTCTCATTATTCTGAATCTTTAACTTTCACATAAGAATACCTAAATACAGATATTTTCCCAAGCTTACCTCAAATACAAATCACATGTCTTGAGTATGATAACTAATTACTGAATATTACATAAATATTAATAACATTAAAAAGCTGGAAATTGTTCAAATGGTTTTATGAAAAAAAAAAAAAACTTTTCCTCTCTATGTACTTACTTGTTTGCTTAAAGGCAAGTTGAGAAACAGCCAACACAATAAAATAACAAATTTCATCAGATTTAATTTACAAGTGCTTGATATCTTGTTCCACAATTTATTTTTATCATCAATGGTATTCAGTTCCATGGACAGGTCTAGAGAGTAGTCACATCATCAATTTCGTCCATTTTTTCCCAATCTGTTCTCTTCATTGCCCAGATTTCAATTTCACATAACACTTTATAGACTTTATATCATCCAACAAAAACACTTTTCCATCTTTTTTTATATTTCTACTTACCATTTCCTCTAAATCATCTTCCACTAAACTATAATTTCTTCTTAGTACAAGTCCAATCCAGTATCTCTTTCTTTTTTAGGTTTCCTCAATTAATCTTATTTTTTATTTCCTTTTTTCAAAACTTCTTCATATGTTATTTTATTCAACCAATTGATTTTTCTATTTTTTCCCATGTCCACATTTCAAAGGTTTCCAATATTTCATAGTTTTATTACTTATTTTTCACATTTCACAAACATATAATAGTACACTTCACACATAGCATTTAATTATTTTTTTCTTAATTTTCTATTCAATGATCCACAAACATTTTATTTTATTTAATAAATGTCTCCTTTGCGAATTCTATATCTTCTTTTAGTTTTATCTTCACTTTTTCCATATTCATTTAACCAACTATCTAAATATATGTTGAACTATATTATGGATTTTAATTTACAGTCTTTTTGCTTTCCTCCCTAGCCATAAACACTTAGTCTTCTCAATATTAATCTTCATTCCATATTGAATACATCCTTCCTCAATTTATTCAATATATTCTGAAGACACTTTTCCATCTATAAGAACCATATCATCTGAAAATCTTATGCATTTTATTATTCAACCTCCAAAATCGCTTTTCTACCAATCAAAACTTTAAATCTATTTTATAAGATAACAAAGACCTTAAATCATTAAGTTACCTTATATAAAAAGTAATATTTAGTTAAAGACTATTTACAGATTTAAAAGGAGTTAAATATAATTTTAAACTCACTATCCAAAACAGTGTGATCCTTAACCATCAGTCAAAGCCATATCATATTACAATTGGAGTGTTTTATATTTTTACTTTCAAAGCAGTAACACTCATCTGATAATTTGATTAATTTGAAATATTTACACTGTAGTTAAAGAATGTATAGATATCCATTTAACAACTGCTGGTGAACAGTCATTTAATTACTCAAGCATAATATGCATAACACTAGAGTAAAACAGTGCTCTGGATTATATTATTTGAATTAAAGAATCAAGTGATTTGTTATTATTAATATTAAATCAATAAAACATTGCATTATTAAAATTCATGGCTAGCAGAAAAAAAAATCTTATCACAAAAAAAAAAAAAAACTGAGATTATTAAAGAATAATATTTGACACAGGATTTGATCTATATAAATATACAAGCTAGTTGACTTAGGTCAAAATCTATAAGAAATTTTGAATTTCAGGATTTAAAATTAAATAATAAAAAGATCTAAAGGTCATCATCAGTTGTATAAATGCATTACATTTAGCTTTAAATTCTAAGTCTCACTGATCAAGACAAAAGCCAGAAATTAGTCTGAAGATAGATGGAATTCAAATGCACTATCATTTGTTAATCATTAATTTCTCAAGCTTGTTATATGCAACAAAAGATTAGAAAGTTCTTATTCAATGTCTAGTTGAGGTTCATCTACATAATTCAAAGTTCATTTATTAAGTAAAATCAAACTTCAAACTTTACCTCATCTGAATTTAATTAAGTCTCAAACCATGCTATGAGATTTTTTAAAACCAATCTATAAAATTTTGTCTGAAATTAATAAAAAAAACAAACATTTTTTCATAGCTGTTTGAAGATAAATTTTCTGGCCATCTCTAGGTTGTATGAGATAATGTAATTCTTAAAAAAATACAATTAGTTTTACTATGGAATTGTGTTGAAAATAATATAGAATAAATAAATATTTGGTAGTGTTGCATACAGCTTTAATACATTCTATTAATATGTTTCTTTCTTAATTAAAAATAAATATGTTAATTTAAAACATGACTGACATAGCTTTTAATTAGAAACAATATTAAATAATTGCATTTAAAAATATATCTAACTAAATAAGCTTAAGGAATTGCGTGCTAATAAATGCTACATCAAAGCACTGGCTTTTCTTTTGATACTTGAATGTTCCATGTTCTCCTGAACAACAACAATCTATAATTATTTATTATTTGATATTAAAATTCACTAATTATAACTTATTACAAATCAATAATCATAAAAAGCATATTTAAAAATGTAATAGTATGATAAATTCTTTAAAAATCATGTGACATTTGAACAATTCAATGATCAAGTCTAGTGCAGTTAAGCGTTTGTTTAACTTAACTCAGCTCAGAGCCATAAATCGTGTAGCTATAGTGTCTATTTCTCTACCATCATTCTATGTCATAGGGCAAAAGTGTTAAAAACACTCTTAAAATTTTCATTTCTAAACCCACAAGTGATAATAAAATTTACCTTAAAAGGTATTACTTTAAACCCAGTAACAACATATATGCTTTTTATTTGCATACATTTTATTTGCAATAACATATTTTGATTGTACTTTATAACCCGTGACGAAAATTGAATGAATTAAAGTTTTATGTATACAAAATGTCAAATTCATTTTATTACTTATAAATCTAATATAAAAAAAAAACGGTCAATGTGGACAGGTATTTTTTTAGGTTTGATGATTTCTTAGATAAGATTAGAAATTTTTCTGTATCTATTAGTAGAAGGAAAAAAGATAGAAAGAAGAAAAGAAAAATGAGGAAGAAAAAAGAATGTGGAGGAAGAGAGAGAAAGAGCAGAGAGTAAGAGGGGAAGAGAATAAGGTAAATCTTAAGTGATTTCATGAATAAATATTGAACATAGATAAAAAATATAGACAAAACATAAAAAGATGCATCATGTATGTAAATAAGATAAACCTAAGAATTGAATTACTATTAAAAATTATAATTATGTTAAAGTTGTTTTAGTATGCAATAAATTTTGAAGGATAAAAATCATGTGTACACCTAATTTAATTGAAATAATTATTTCAATCTGTTGAACTATTTATCATTTAACTTGTTGAATGTAAAACAAGACATTAAAATATTTTGCACCTCAATAACCACACCTACTTTCTTCCTTAAATAAATACCAATTATTTCCCTAAATACATACCAATTTAAAATATTTTTTCTTAAATTAATTTCTATTTTAGAGCTAATAGTCATTTAAGATAAAATGATGCTGAAAATTATTTTCCCATTATTAGTTGATGAATCACTTGAGATTTCTTTTTTTTTAAATTTGTGCTACTAAATCAATTTCTGTAAGGGTTGCACTTTTTACATTATTTTTTGAATTGGTAGAATATTACAGGGACCATTATACTGTAAATGAAGAGGAAGTTTTTATTTTTTCTGATTTTGATTTGTTCATATTTAAAACCCCATTTTAAAAACTATATTGGATTGATGCTTACTTAGTATAATTTTATGATAGTGAATCAAAATCCATTCTTATAAAAAAATAATTTACATCTAGTTTGCATCTCTGCAACAGATTTCCAATAAAATTTAACAATATCTACTTCTAAAGCACAAAGAAGAATGTGTGTAATATAAATTTTTAGGTAAAATATGAGATACAAAAATTAGACACAATAACAAATATTGTATTTATATTGAACTATGTCCATCATGTAATATGAGTATTGAATGTCTTTAGTAAAAAATAGTTTTATTTAAATATTCTAAATACATTCAACTATTAGTAATAGCACATATCATCATCATCATCAACCATTATCAATTCACTGCAGAATGAAAGTCTCTCCAAGTTCAATTTAACTTCTCCTATCTTTAGCTTCTCTTCTCTACATCACCCCTGCACACTTTCTTATTTCATCCATCCTCTTTCTGGGTCTTTTACAATCTCTTGAAATCCAGTTCTCTTCTAGCAATATGTCCAGCCCAACTCCACTTCAGTCTTTTAATTTTTTCAATGAGATCAGTAACACCTGTTTGTTCTCTTACCCATATATTGTGTTTTTGATCTCTTCTTGTTATTCCCAACTGCATCTCTCCATACTTCTTTAAGTGGTCTGAATTCTCTGTATTGCTTTTCTATTAAGTGTCCAAGTCTCAGATTCATAAGTAAGAACTTGTAAAACACATTTATTACAAACTTTCCTTTTCAACACAAAGCCATATTTCTTTTTAGTATCAAGTTATTTCTACCAAAAGCATACCAATCAAGTTTAATTCTATGATTAATGTCATCCATTATGTTTCCATTTATAATCTGGTCATATAGCACATATAACAGATAGTATATGCACAACATTTTGAGAAGTATTATTCTCCCCTCTTTTTCAGGTGTTGTTGCCTGGAGAGTAACAGCACTAGCATGGGATTCAAACATGGATCCTTATATTCTTGATTATTGAATTTCAAAATAATACTCAATCAACATCCTGCCTGTACTCAAGAATCCAAAGATGCAAGTTTGAATCCCATGCTAGTATGATCACTGATCAGACCTCAGAATCTGAAGAAGAGGCGAGAATATTACCTCTTGAAACATTGTGCATATACTAACCTGTTTGATGTGCTATTACTAATAGTTGAATGTATTTGGAATATTTAAATAAAGTTAATTTTTTCAAAAGATATTCAATATTCATATTAGATGAAGAAATAGTTTAATATAAAAATACAACTAAAACACCATCATCACAAACCTTCAAGAAAACAATAGCAAATATCTCTCAATCTTTCTCCTTCCAACATCAAATTGTTATTTTTTTATTGTCATTCATATATATTAAAATTTTTAATTTTATGTAGCAAAATGTTTTAATGTCTGTGACCACAAAGATTTTTAAAAAATTTCTTTGTACGAAATAGTTATTTCTTCTTAGATATATGTGAGTGCACTTTCAATGTAGTTTACCTGAGTCATAACTCTGATTGATTAGCTAGACATGCTGCCCTATTAATTTTGAGGAATAATTATGCATGCATGACTATTTAAATTAAATTTTACATATTCCATTTGGTCCATTGTTGAACACTGTTTTCTTTCTTGCTAATGATATAATTGTGGTTGACAGTAAATTATAAGTCCTTAACTTTTTTCTTCATGTCATCTCATTTCATACAAACTAAATTGGCATTTTGTGAATTGAAGGCATGACCAAAGTGTTTATGTTCCCAAAAGATGGATGTATATTTAGATTTATTTTTTACATTTGTGTTGAGAAAATCTTGTGTAGAAGTTAGCACCTGATTTCACATAGTATTCTTAATACAAGATGGATTATGGCATTGAATTTTATATACAATCTATGGTGTGTCCTCCAATAGCAGTTTGTCTTTGGCATTATTAATTAAACTGTTAAGATTAGGGGTAGGGGATTCACCAAATTATGTTGAATGTTGATGCAGAGTACTTTTTATTTGTTAGTTTAGGGATGTGTGACATGCTCACACATGGTTTATTTACTCCCTGCTGGTAAACATATTGTTTTATACTTTTATGAAATTATTTAATTACATTTAATAGGATGTTTTTGTTGTAGTCTATACTACATAGATCATTCATGTAGAAATTTATATTAATTTCCTGTATGCTTTATAATGGAGAAGTTTATGAAGAAAATATTAAAAACCATATCATTTGTAGATGTTAAAAATGTTTTGCTGAAAACAAATTACGAATATAATTGAAAAAAAAAGTAATATTAAAATTTTTAATAATTTATCATTAAGTTAATAAGATCACCCATTTTTATATTCCTACTTCTAACTTTTACAAAATTATTTATTACTTATCTAATTCATTAAGTAAATATTTTGTATTAATTATTAATTAATTACAATCAGAGCATGTTGTTTTTCAAAAAAGGAGAGTATAATAGTTACATTAGTAAAGTATAAAAAACAGCTTTTTATAATTTATTATTTTTATAATATAAAGAGTTATGATTTTTGATTGTTACAAATTAAGGTATAAACTGGGAAAAAAATGTATAAAATTTTTAAAATAAATACTATTTGCTTTTTTAAAATTAATAATTCCTAGTCAGAACAAATGATACTCTATTGTTATAGATTCTGGTCTGGATTTCTTTATACCAAGGAATTTTAGGCATTGATATATAATTTAGCACTAGTTATACACTACTTTTATCAGACAAATAATTAATTTCAAACAGTGCCTAAAAACTTTTTTAATTAAGTGAGACAAACATCTGGAGAAAATCAATAAAAAACAATATGTCAGTCATCTTTTTGCTTAAGTACTTTATTGTATTTCTATGGCAAAAATAACTGCTACACTTATATACACATTTTGATTTCTTTAGAAAACATACTAAAACACTACTAACTAATCTTCTAAAAATCTACTTTTGCAATATTAGATAATAACAGCTGCACTATTTTTGATTATTTTCACTTTTATAAGTGGAATAATATGAATGAGCAAAATGGGTACAACTATATGGATCAACATATTATTAGAGATTTCAAAATTTGATGCAGATATATCACTCCATCAATTTAAAACTTCTCCAGATATTTCTTCAGGACTTGTAATCTTTTTATTTTTAATTTTATAAAAAGATCTTTTAAATTCATTAAAATATACATATATTTGAATGTAAATAAATTGGTCTGATGGATATGTTATTGTACCCTATCCTTTAAATTCTTATATTATTCAAAAATTATTTCCATCTGTTTGAAATAATATTGTTATCACTTCTATAAATTTAATATGATTGTATCATTATTAAGTCTATAAATTATTTTTAATGCTTTAAAAATGACTAAAATGACCACAATCAGAAACTGATTATACTTTAATTGAAGTTCAAATTAACCAATCATTATTCAATTAAATTTTTATATTGAATATTGGAGATACACTTTAATATCATGATTCTGTTAAGTTGAGAATGTCATATTTTCTTAGTCAAACCAATAATACAGATATTATGAGAGAATTAGCTGGTTGATTGTTTTTAAAACCTAATAAGAGACTTATATGTAAGTACAACACTCTTCTTTTCATAATTTTGTCTTACTAATATTGTAAGTCTAAAATTACAAATTGGAAAATACAATAACATCTGTTGAAATGTAGCATAAATATTAGCTGCATTTAAAAATGAATATTAAAATTTTCACCAATAGTTATGGTAAGATATATGTTTTAGTGCAATTATTATTTTAAGCATAAAGCATATTATAATATCAATCTATTTCTATAAGTACTCATACAATGTTATTTTTTTTACATTGTGATTCATAGCTACATATAATACATAATATGCTATTGTTTAGAGTGATTATGTAGCCGAGCATTTTTGGTGGTCCTTTTTTGTGTAACAAAATATATGTAATGATCAATCCTTATATTATGCAAAAATGCAAATATTCAAAACCTGTATGCCATTTGAGGTTACAGAGATAAAGTTAATAATTTTATATCACAGTTTATTATTCTTACTAATATTTGCCTTAAGTCTCCAACAACTAAAATTTAATCTTTATCAATTGTTGACATAAGATCACTATCCAAAAAAGAATGACAGTTTTGTTTTGTGAAGATTTTGAATCTATCACTGAGTTGAAACATTGTTAAAATTTTATTAGTTTTTTAATTCATATGACTCTATTTCTAAGAGTAGAAGATAGTGTTAGACTTTACAGGAATAAATCAATATTATGCAGTCTCTTTTCATTTAGTGATGAAACCTTTAAAAAAATACAACTTTCTACCTGCTTCATTAAAATTATTTTCTCTAAATGATGATGCTTACTAAAATAAATTATATCAATCTTGTCTATCTTTAGGAAGAAACCATAATTACACATTCTTACATAAATCTTTCATGATTCATATTTTTTTTACTGAAATATTAGTCATTACAGATAAAGAAATAAAACTATCATCTTAAACATTTTGTTCTAAACAAAATATAAGCAAACTATCAGCTTAGATTTGAATATAATAAACAAATCCCATATATTATTAAGTGATTATTGTTTACTATAATGTAATGCATCATAACAAGACAAGGAAAAATGAGGATTATTTTATTATGTAAATATTATTAATCATTAATTGTTTCACGAAATAATATCATTTATACTGGAATATAAATATACCCTTATTTATACACGTTGCTATAATGTTTAAATCAATCTCATTAATAAATGTATCGCATTAGATTATACAAATTAAAAACAATATATATAATAATAGATGATTAAATGAATAAAAACAATGTTTCATTAGACATTTTGATAAGGATAAGACATTCTTTGGAAGCTATTATGAGTAAAAAAATATCGTGCTAATAAAATATAATTGAATTTTCAAGCAATATTTGAGAAAACGAAAAAAAAAAACCGACCAATTTATATATAAAAAAAACATTGGAATATATCCTAGTTTCCAAATAAGTTTTAATTTGAGGACGATAAAAAAATAGTTTTCTTATTAACTTTTTTCAATTTATTATTATTTTTACAAAATCTAATTCAGTCAACCATAGTTTAAACAAACAATTTATTGTTTTAGTTTAAAATAATCTGACCGTTTTTACTGAATAGCTAACCAAGTTATGACGGTGATCCTTGTGTTTATTCTCAAATAGTTCTTTTTAGGTATTGATAAATTATAAAAAGCTCGGTATGATAGAAATGGTTAATGTCTCATTCTTTTGAAAATAGAGATTTAATTGCAGATATATATGTAAAAATAAACATAAGTGATAAATTGATAAATATCTATATTTAGAATGAATATGATAACAAATCCAAACAACTGATTAGGTCTACAGGTGTTAATAATGAGTTGACCTTCAGATATGGGGCTTAACTGTGAATAAATGTCAATAATTGTCAAGCATTGGTGGTCGAGAGGTCAATGCGACTGCCTTATAAGCAGTTGCCCGGGTTGCAGGTTCGCTTCCTGGCTGATGCTATGACACATGACAAAAAAAACTGTGAATAATTATTAAGCAATAAACCAATGATTTACTGTAGATGTATATGGTGCCAATAAAGTACAAGTATTGTTTCCAATATAAAAAAATATCTGTTATTATTGCACTGTATTTTCTGCATCAGCTTCATATTTTTTTTTATCTAATTGCTTTAATTACTTAAAGATTTATGAACACCAATTGACTTCATGAACTTATCAAGTCATTGGTCAACTCTTTGTTCTTACGAGGGCTCTGATATTGTATGCATATGACTCCAATATTTTCTTTTTGATTCTTATATAGGATTATATAGAATTATAAAGCAAGGATGAACATAGGTTTATCAGACTGGAAGTCTGTAGGTGAAATCTTGAATAAGGTGATGTTATCAAAACAAGTTAATTTTGAACTGGATAGGGCAGGATTTTTACTCATAAAATATTGTATATTATTTGAGAATACTATCCAAAGATCAAAAACTATAAAAGATAATTTACAAATCAGCTGATTTAATTTATTGTTCTTGACAGATACTTTATTTAATACTAACAATAAAAATATTAGTAAAGTAAGTAAAGGTAACAGCAATAAAAATATGTGTTTAGATAAAATTAAAACTCCTGTAAAAAGTATGACTGAAAAACATATTTATGTACATAAAGTTTTTTTGTTTTTTTAAATGGAGTGTGAGTAACTAGATGATATATTTTTATGATCTAAAATATAAGGAATAAATCCTTTATGTTGCTTTTGCAAATTAAAAATAAATCCTAAATATTATACAGAATAAATATATTTATCTAACAACAAAATAATATATGACAATATCTATAATATAATCATATAATTATAGCATATAAAAACTCTTTTTGGCAATTTTTAAATTTTTGCCCTTTTCAATATGTTTTAACTACAAAAATAATCTATATTGCATACATAGTGACATCTACCGGCTCTATATAAAATTAGCACACGCCTATAATTTATGCTTTAATATTTTTATAATAACACATATTATATAACTCTCCATTCATTTTTCAAAAATATGGATTATATAGATAAAAATATTAAAATAGGATGGACAAACAGTAAAAATATTGATATATTAGTAGGGAATTATAAAATAAAAGATGATATAAAATATAAAAGGGTATAGTATATAAAATTACTTGTGGGATTTGCAGTATGGTTTATTATGAACATATGGCAAAACAATTAAAAGAAAGGGCTAAAAAACAATAATGCTATCAATAGTAGAAATGACAGATCTGCATTATATGTTCACTACTTAAAATATGGACATAGAATAGACTGTGTTAAGAATATAAGTCCATTACATTATATTAAATAAATTAATGAAAGGAAGATATATGAAACCAATTACATTAATTATAACAGAAATAATTATATGAATATTTATAAAATGTCAATTACATTAACTAATAACTGGATAATGAAAAATGAATGGAGGGTTATATAATATGTGTTATTATAAAGATATTAAAGCATAAATTATAGGCTATGTTAATTTTATATAGAGCCGGTAGATGTCACTATGTATGCAATATAGGTTATTTTTGTAGTTAAGACACACTGAAAAGGACAAAAATTTAAAAATTGATGAAAAGAGCTTTTATATGTTATAATAATATGATTATATTACAGATATTGTCAAATATTATTTTGTTGTTAGATAAAGATGTTTATTCCGTATAATATTTAGGATTTATTTTTATGATCAAATGATAACATTTGAGATAATTAGGCAAACAATAGTATATCTATGTGTTAATGGATGATCATAATCGAAGTGATAGTTTACATCAAGATTAATGGGTAAGATTATTTTACTTTCTGCTATAAATATACTTGTTTTGGTAACCATGATGATTCATTACTGAATACACTTGAAAAAAATAGACAGCAGAATACTAAAATCAAATAACAATAACCATAGTAATTGGGTAATAAAATATTACATTCAAGATCATCATCAGATATAAGAAGTTTGAGAACAGAAATATATTTAAATAAAGCTTTAAAAGCCAAAATTTGTATTTCCTTAAATTCTTTTTTTAATATTTTTTTACTGAATATGAACATCAATGTTAGGGAAAATAAAAAACAATATCTCAATATTTGAGCCATTTAATGTGGTCTTTTTTGAGAATTTAAATAACTATAAAATATTAACAACTTAAAGATATAAAATGTTTGAAGGAATGAATAAAAATGTAGATACATGTGGAGATTTTTGTTATATTTTTATTTTAGAAATACCACAGTCAGTTGTTAATATGACAAAGTCTCTACATAATAATTAGATTAGCATTTAAAAGAGAATTCCTTTTGAATGCAAAAAACATTTATATTTTACTATTATTCATATTTTTTTTACTGTTGTTTCAGATTTTCTACTTAACCTTTGTAGCAGCTAGTATTTTATTAGCCGAGTGAGGAAAAGTGTAAACTTTTAAGTGGTCAAGTCACAAACTCAACTGTCAAAATATATTCATCTTTTAATATTATATTCACTTTAGTTCATTTGTAAAAAGTATATTAATAATTTGTCAGGTTATGAAAATGAACGAAAGTTTTTTCAAAAATAAATTTTCATTTATAATTTAAACATATTTGATAATGGTGGCAAATTTAAAGCAAATATTACTGACCAACTAAATAGCTTTGATGACATCAGTGTTTTCTTGGTCAATTTTACGTTGCATGGATAAGCAAATAATTTTGCTAAAGTCTTAACTATTTTTCTAAAATAATTTTATTTTTAGCATATTTTATCAAAATAATTTATAATTAGTCAAAAATACTTTTAAAATAGTCTAAAACATTTGTTTATCACTTTTCAAATGAAAGAAAAGAGTTTCGTTTTGATGAGTGGCTTTGTCAAGCGGTGTTTCTTTGAACTTGATGGTTACAGCCAATCAAAAGGAAGAACATCCATCTTACTATTTTTGTTATATTTTGACATGTTTTATTGATTTTTTTACTTGTAAAATAATTCAAGAGAGGGCAGCATCTTACGGAACTTTTTTAACCTTTGAAAAAAGCACAAAATCTTTACCATAGTGTTAAAAATAACGGAATTCAAGCTACTTGAAGTGGCTGTGAGTCATCTCATAATGGTCAGCAAAAGGGTTAATAGTTATCCATTAGATAAAATTCTGGGCTTGTCCTATTATTTTTAATCTATTGCTTGAATATCCTAGCACTTCATTGAAGAAGCCAATGGCAGAAACTGGTCTGGGGTTGGGGAAATTCTGCAAAGCTTGTTAAGAGCTTATTTGCAAGCTCTTTAAATAATGTTTGTAAAACAAGCTTGTTAAATTAGGTCATGTGACATATGTCTTGATTTCTTTGTAACATTTTACTATTTTCAGTGGTCAGTCTGTTACTAAACATCTCACTGTGATATTTCTAAATTAAAAATATAACAGAAATTTCTTCAAGAACTCATTTGCTAAAAATTATTAAATTATATATATATATATATATTCTAATCTCCCCCCGCGCATCCTCACCCCCAAAATATACTATTTATTACGAATATTACGGGTTCTAGCTCAGTTAACAAATAAATAAATGAAATATTCAGCATTAATTAAAATGATTACTAGCTCTAATTTTTTAAATACAAATACGGTTCAATTTTTAAAATGAATTAACAAATACTTACTATTTTCATGAGACATGGAGTGACAATACGGGGAACGAGATAGACTACATTGAGACATTATCCACACGATACTACCTCAATGGCATAAGAACACTATTCCCCCTTTTTACTATACCAAATAACTAACTCATAGTATTCTTATGACTTTCTAAGCTCAATTCACTACGATTAAAATAATAATTATATCTTAATCTTCTTTATAACAAGAATCTAGCTTAATTAAATAAAATGAAGTAAAATAAAATAAAATCTCAGGTTCATAAATTGTATTCTAACTGATTTAAAATTATGGTAGTAAAATATGAAAAGGGAATTTTATGTCATAATCTACTACACAGCAACTAACAATAATAAAAATAATAATAACAATAATATAATCTTCTTTCTTCCTGAAATGAAATAAATAAATACGTACGTGGTAGTATTTTAATAATCTGACAACAGAATACGTGTGGCAACATTAGCATATAATTTAATGTAATATTGTGGCAACCGACTTATGACCAATAAATAATATAAAATTATGATCTTTTAATTTTAACATACCAATAAATTCTCAAAATTCTTATAACACTTTTATGTTTACCTTTTGTGCAAAATTTATATGTCTGTTTCAATTATAATTGTATCGTGATTTCATGCATCCATGTGGAGAAATAACAACTCGGACACAAAAACTTTAAAACAAATTTAAAACAAAGTTTATTAACAACATAAATAAATTAACAATATTTTTACACTATATACATTGGATATCCCTTACTCTCATATCTCAACTTAGTTTATTAGTTTATAAAATGAAATCAAAATATTATTTACTTTTCCTAGTTAAATCTTATTTTTTAACACTTAAGAAAATACAGTATTATTACTTGATTTATTATTATGGTTAGCTTATTACAAAATGCATTTCTTATATGACTATCACAAACACCTTTCATCCCTAATATTATTAAAATTATATTTTTTCACAAAAATTTACATTCGTAATAAAATTCTACAAAATAACAAATTTTAGTTTCATATTGGTTGTATGGAATCTTACAAAGTCAAAACATTGTTCTACATTCGGTATTAGGTTTTTATTGTTCATTATCAGATGTTTATTAATCCTAATATTCTCATTCAAGCCTTACTTCGGATGATATAATTACAACTATTAATATACCATGCACAAGTATATGTTTATTATACATTATTGAACTATTTCTTAATAAATATGCAATACTTATTTTCTAAATATTATTTAAAACATTCAAATTTTATTATCACTTTAAAAAAAAAACAACTTTGTTTAGATTTCTCTTTCAAAAATCTTATATTCATTTCCGAATTAATTTTACAATGTATTATATGATTCTTTCTCTCTTTATGATATTTTGGACTTTCAATTTTAAAGTTACACAATTCTATACATTCAAGCAAATAAACTATTCTTACATAAACGATAACATATCTTCAGTTCTATTTTATTCATTATTTCTTTGAAAATATCTTTCTGACCGATGCAGATTCACAAAATAAGGATAGCGAAGATAGATGCATAGGATCAAAATACACCTAGAATATTACTCGTCATATACCTTGACAATCATGGCACAGTGAATTAAAAGACACTATAGAGGAGTGACCTTTACCTGTCTACCAACCTCTATTATAGGAGCGATGCTAAAGCTATTTCTTCAGCTTTATTATAACATCAAAAGTTTAAAGATATGCAAAAACACTGTCCAAACTATATGTGTTCAGTCATAGGGCTTAGTTAACTATACTGAAATCACACAAAACTAAATATGATCCAAATCCTTTATTTTTCCTATTTCTTAAAAAAACATCATCTTGGTTTCCTCTCCACTAGTACTTCCAAGTCACTATCCGATCTTATTTCTCAATATTTTTTCTATACTGTACATCGACAAATACATATCTGCATTACTAACAATAATAAAATTCATTGATATTTTAAAACTATTCCACTGTTCTATAAGACAGCTTGCTTACTACTTTCCTCCATATATTTAGTCATACAAACTACTTAAATATCTGAATACTTTATTACATGAAAGTTCAAAAGAATCACACAATTGTTCTGTTAAATTATATTATTAATATACTTTAAATAAATTATTGCATGCATATTCCGAATTACTCCTATCTCATAATATGTTAAAAAATGTTGTATAAAATGTGTACATATAATTTAAACTTTCACACTTCATTCTTAGGTCCATAGATGATCTAAAAAAAATACATTATGCATTATAAATAACTATTAAAATTACCAAAACGACCTTTATCTTCTCGATCGCGTTCCGTAGGCTTCACCATCCATTTTATCCTTGTAGATATAAGATTCACATCCATACACTTTATTTTTAAACAATATTTTTATAATTTTATCAAGTTATTATATTTAAATTTTAATATTACTAAATTTATGTTTATATGTTTTCCCTAATCTCACATAACATTTATATTTTAAAATAAATTAGTAAAAAATATTCAAACTATATTTACTGTACTTCTTCATCAAATTTCCTTGAAAACCGTTCATATTAAAGCTAAAAAAAAATGTTTATTATTTCTTCTTCAGTCACTTCTTGTTCAATTTTAAGGTAAAACAATTATTGCTCTGTTTAATAATATTCATATATGACAATCCTTGGTTTTTTTATAATATTTAATACAATTATTAATTATGATATTAGTTAATCCCGTAAAGAAAATGTCTACATATTCTCTTCTAATATTTTCTTGCTAATATTTTCTCCCGCGTGACTTCTATGATGCATCTTCTAGGTACTTTTATTTAAATATTCAGTAAATTTTTCTGTCTCCATGGATCCATTTTCATTAAGTACTTTAAATTTCCATTTTCCTAATCTCTATCTTTATTAAGCGCTTTTATAATGAACACTTTATAATATTTTAATTCTTCTTAGATAAAGTTTTTTTTCTTTTCCTTTTAAAAAAATAATGACTCTTTCATATCATTATTCAGTAACTTTTTTCCTTCTTTTAAAGTTCTGGTAACTATATACTTTGTAATGTTTCCTTTAAAAAGGACAAACATTCTTTCTCTGTTATAACTTTTACATAATTTTTTCTTTATGATATACGTATCTTAATTTTTCCATAGAGAAGAATAAAATAACTTCAGAGTAGCCTTATAAATTTGTGCGTCATAATTTTTCCTGACGGCAAATAACTTCTCTTTTAAGTTTTCCGTATAGCGTCCAAATTATATTCCTCTGAGTTATAATAATAAGTTTCTGGTTGAGCATAAATAAAGCTGTATCAAGGCACTTTACAAATATTTTTCCTTTCTCATAACTTCTATATACTGTTTTCTGTAGTATTTCCATTTTTACCGTAAGGTTTTGGCCAAACTTGAATAAAATCACTGGCAAGAAAACTTTTAAAAATTAGCCCTCCATGTAAAGGTAGTTCAAAATATTATATTTAAAAAAAACTTTTAAAAACAAATACAAAATTTTAAAATTATATTACTTTTCTAGCTTACGATCTTATCCAGCTAAAAAAATATGTTACTCCCTCCTTCACTTACACATTCCTTTCTCCTGCTCCGTCTAATTCTTATATTTTGTCTGCTAAATTACCTCCGTTGATTGGTTAATGACTTTTTTAGCGCGAACAAATTTACACATTTTAGTTTTATAACAGACTAGATTTTTCAAATAAGACATTTATGACGTAATGATTTAAAATATTACTTAAAATAGTATTTTTAACTCAATTATAATTTTATCAAAATCATTTAAACTTTAAAACAATTATTAAAATAATATTTAATATCTATTTTAATATTAATATTTAATTTACCTTGTTTTTATTTAAATAAAATATTTAATTTTTTTTTATTAACTGTATTCAACTTTTAAACACTACTTAAATATTACATCACTTAAACATTCAAAATAACTATTTAATATTTCAACATTCATTTCAACGATAGACAGCAATTACATTTAGTTCCATAATTCACAAACTTTATTATTATATTCTAACAAGCGTGTGTGTGAAGGTATATAATATACAGTCACATGATTACTAACTTTATCAGATGATTTTTTTTAAATTTACGTCTCGGTCTAAATTACCAAAACTGATATATTTTATAAAAAATTTGGAAAATAATTTAAAATTGTAGAACTAAATATAATTCTCATCATCCTAAAGTTTATTTTAAAATATACTCTATTAATTTTTACTATTAAATATAATTATAACACTACATATAGCATTTATTTAATTTATTAGTTTTAAAATATCATACTCGAATTAATAAAAAATTTTAAATTTTAAAATATGTTTGTGTAATATATTGATAATTGTATGATCGATTAGATCTTATAGTACAATTTAAGGCTGAAAATACCTGGTATATAAAAGTGTAATGGATTATTTTAAAAGAAAACAGTTAAATAAAGCTTAATTATATCCTTGCTTATGGTTGTAAAAGCTGGCCATATAAAATAACACAGCTATAAATAGTTAAAAATATATTAATAATTCGAATATAATAATAAAGTTTGTGAATTATAAAACTAAATATAATTGCTATCTATCGTTAAAGTAAAAGTTGAAATATTAAATGATATTTTAATAATTGTTTTAAAGTTTAAATGATTTTGATAAAATTATAATTGAGTTAAAAAATACTATTCTAAGTAATATTTAAGACATGACGTCATAAATTCTTTATTTTAAAAGGTTTAATCTATTATAAAACTAAAATGTGTAAATTTGTTCGCGCTAAAAAAGTCATTAACCAATCAACGGAGGTATTTTAGCAGACAAAATATAAGAATTAGACGGAGCAGGAGAAAGTAATGTGTAAGTGAAGGAGGGAGTAACATATTTTTTAGCTGTATAAGATCATAAGCTAGAAAAGTGATATCATTTTAAAATTTTATATTTATTTTAAAAGTTTTTTTAAATATAGCATTTTGAACTGCCTTTAAATGGAGGGCTAATTTTAAAAGTTTTCTTACCAGGATTTTTTATTCAAGTTTAGCCAAAACCTTGCAGTAAAAATGGAAGTACTACAGAAAAAAATACCTAAAAATATTGCTAAAGGAAAAATATTTGTAAAGTGCCTCGATACAGCTTTATTTATGCTCAACCAGAAACTTATAATTGTAACTCAGAGGAATATAATTTGGACGTTATACGGAAAACTTAAAAGAGAAGTTACTTGCCGTCAGGAAAAATTATGACGCACAAATTTATAAGGCTACTCTGAAGTTATTTTATTCTTCTCTATGGAAAAATTAAGATACGTATATCATAAAGAAAAAATTATGTAAAAGTTATAACAGAGAAAAAATGTTTGTCCTTTTAAAGGAAACATTACAAAGTATATAGTTACCAGAACTTTAAAAGAAAGGAAAAATTACCGAATAATGATAGGATAGAATCATTATTTTTTTTAAAAAAGGAAAAGAAAAAACTTTATCTAAGAAGAATTAAAAATATTATAAAGTGTTCATTAAAGAAATGCTTAATAAAGATAAAGATTTGGAAATATAAATCTAATTTGCTTAATGAAATGAATCCATGGAAGCAGAAAAGTTTTATTGAATATTTAAATTAAAGTACTGAGAAGATGCATCATAAAAGTCATGCGGGGGAAAATATTAGCAGAAAATATTAGAAGAGAATATGTAGACGTTTTCTTTACGGGATTAACTAATATCATAATTAATAATTGTATTAAATATTATAAAAAACCAAGGATTGTCATCTATGAATGTTTATTAAACAGAGCAATAATTGTTTTGCCTTAAAATTGAACAAGCAGGGAGAAGAACATTAAGTGACTGAAGAAGAAATAATAAACATTTTTTTTTTAACTTTAGTATGAACGGTTTTCAAGAAAGTTTGATAAAGAAGTACAGTAAATATAGTTTAAATATTTTTTTACTAATTTATTTAGAATATAAAATGTTATGTGAGATTAGGGAAAACATATAAACATAAATTTAGTAATATTGAAATTTAAATATAATAGCTTGATAAAATTATAGAAATATTGTTTAAAAATAAAGTGTATGGATGTGAATCTTATATCTACAAGGATCAAAGGGATGGTGAAGCCTACGGAACGTGATCGAGGAGATAAAGGTTGTTTGGTAATTTTTTTTGGCTATTTATAATGCATAATGTATTTTTTTTAGATCATCTGTTGACATAAGAATGAAGGGTGAAAGTTTAAATTATATGTACACATTTTATACAACATTTTTAACATATAATGAGATAGGAGTAATTCGGAATATGCATGCAATAATTTATTTAAAGTATATTAATAATATAATTTAACAGAACAATTGTGTGATTCTTTTGAACTTTCATGTAATAAAGTATTCAGATATTTAAATAGTTTGTATATGATTAAATATACGGAGGAAAGTAGTAAGCAAGCTGTCTTATAGAACAGTGGAATAGTTTTAAAATAAATGAATTTTATTATTGTTAGTAATGCAGATATGTATTTGTCGATGTACAGTATAGAAAAAATCTTGAGAAATAAGATCGGATAGTGACTTGGAAGTACTAGTGGAGAGGAAACCAAGATGATGTTTTTTTAAGAAATAGGAAAAATAAAGGATTTGGATCATATTTAGTTTTGTGTGATTTCAGTATGAACACATATAGTTTGGACAGTGTTTTTGCATATCTTTAAACTTTTGATGTTATAATAAAGCTGAAGAAATAGCTTTAGCATCGTTACTATGATAGAGGTTGGTAGACAGGTAAAGGTCACTCCTCTATAGTGTCTTTTAACTCACTGTGCCATGATTGTCAAGATATATGACGAGTAATATTCTAGTTGTATTTTGATCCTATGCATCTATCTTCGCTATCCTTATTTCATGAATCTGCATCGGTCAGAAAGATATTTTCAAAGAAATAATGAATAAAATAGAACTGAAGATATGTTATCGTTTATGTAAGAATAGTTTATTTGCTGGAATGTATAGAATTGTGTAACTTTAAAATTGAAAGTCCAAAATATCATAAAGAGAGAAAGAATCATATAATACATTGTAAAATTAATTCGGAAATGAATATAAGATTTTGAAAAGAAATCTAAACAAAGTTGTTTTAAAAGTGATAATAAAATTTGAATGTTTTTAAATAATATTTAGAAAATAAGTATTGCATATTTATTAAGAAAATAGTTCAATAATGTATAATAAACATATACTTGTGCATGGTATATTAATAGTTGTAATTATATCATCCGAAGTAAGGCTTGAATGAGAATATTAGGATTAATAAACATCGGATAATGAACAATAAAAACCTAATACCGAATGTAGAACAATGTTTTGACTTTGTAAGATTCCATACAACCAATATAAAACTAAAATTTGTTATTTTGTAGAATTTTACTACGAATGTAAATTTTGTAAAAAATATAATTTTAATAATATTAGGGATGCAAAGTGTTTGTGATAAGCATATAAGAAATGCATTTTGTAATAAGCTAACCATAATAATAAATCAAGTAATAATACTGTATTTTCTTAAGTGTTAAAAAAAATAATAATAAGATTTAACTAGGAAAAGTAAATAATATTTTGATTTCATTTTATAAACTAATAAACTAAGTTGAGATATGAAAGTAAGGGATATCCAATGTATATAGTGTAAAAATATTGTTAATTTATTTATGTTGTTAATAAACTTCGTTTTAAATTTGTTTTAAAGTTTTGTGTCCGAGTTGTTATTTCTCCACATGGATGCATGAAATCACGATACATTTATAATTGAAACAGACATATAGGTTTTGCACAAAAGGTAAACATAAAAGTGTTATAAGAATTTTGAGAATTTATTGGTATATTAAAATTAAAAAAACATAATTTTATATTATTTATTGGTCATAAGTCGGTTGCCACAATATTACATTAAATTATATGCTAATGTTGCCACACGTATTCTGTTGTCAGATTATTAAAATACTACCACATACGTATTTATTTATTTCATTTAGGAAGAAATAAGATTATATTATATTATTATTGTTATTATTATTTTTATTATTATTAGTTGCTGTGTAGTAGATTATGACATAAAATTCCCTTTTCATATTTTACTACCGTAATTTTAAATCAGTTAGAATACAATTTATGAACCTGAGATTTTATTTATTTTGCTTCATTTTATTTAATTGAGCTAGATTCTTGTTATAAAGAAGATTAAGATATGATTATTATTTTAATCGTAGTGAATAGAGCTCAGAACGTCGTAAGAATACTATGAGTTAGTTATTTGGTATAGTAAAAAAAGGGGATAGTGTTCTTATGCCATTGAGGTAGTATCGTGTGGATAATGGCTCAATGTAGTCTATCTCGTTCCCCGTATTGTCACTCCATGTCTCATGAAAATAGTAAATATTTATTAATTCATTTTAAAAATTGAACCGTATTTGTATTTTAAAAATTAGAGCTAGTAATCATTTTAATTAATGCTGAATATTTCATTTATTTATTTGTTAACTGAGCTAGAACCCATAATATTCGTAATAAACAGTATATTTTGGGGTGAGAACGCGCGGGGGGAGGTTAGAATATATATATATAATGTTTTTTTTTTACTAAATGCATATTGATTGAATAGGAAATATAATATGATGATGATGTGATAACTTTTAATCATCATTACAAGTAAAGCATTACAGCCAGGTATGAGAATAAATTTTTATTTGAAACTGTGAATCATTCAAAATAAAAGGTTTCAGCAAGGTCTTTAAATAAAATTGCATTAACATATAGAGTATATATACTCATTGTTTTATATAATCATGATGATTGATATTTCCTGTAGAATATATGAATTAATAACATGTACATGCACATTAAGGTTTCTTTTAGAAGGCATGTTGAGTAATTAGGCAATAAAGTAGTATGACAAAGTGATGTCACCTGATTATAATACATGGTAATTTGTCACTGCTTAACATTTTTTAACATAGTACATTTTAGAATTTCAGTATTTAGAATTATACATTGAAATAAAAATTTTACCTTTTTAAAATTGTAATATTTTAAATATAAGAATATTATACATACTTTTAATCTATATATAGTTATATGGGATTTGAACACAGACTTTCAATTTACCTTTAGTCGTCTACTTCATCTTATACATCCAATAGTCATGACCACATACATAAAAAAATGATAAATAATCTCCAATATATGTATTTTGTATTCAATTAGCACACATCAATTGATCCAGATTATCATCTCCCACACATATTTGTAATCAGTGTTCGGTTTATATTGAGATTCATAATGTTTATAATCCTAAATCTGATTTACATCACTTCTTATCATACAAATATAATAAATTTAAATAGTAGAAAATAAAATATTTTAAGTTATATATATATATTGAAACAGGGCTGAATTCGATCCCTGTTTCAAAAAGTAAAATTTCCTGTATGCGTCGGTATATAGCCCGATTAATTAAATTTATTTCTTTTTCATATTTATATTTCCTTTGTTGTATATAGATTTATAATTTTAAATAGGGATTTTAAAAAAGTTAAAATAAACAGAAGGGGGGGTATGTGTGCTCGTTTTTTTTTTTTTTTTAAAGAAGCGCATGTATATATTTGCTAGATAGAATAATAATAATAAGAAGAAAAAAAAGTAGAAATGCAGTTATGGAAATATACCTTAATTTTCAAGATGGAAAGTTTTCAATTTCATTTGGAAAAGTTAAATAGAAAAAAGATAACAAAAAGAACTTGATCGATATCTAAGGAATTTAATTAGTGGGATTTAAGTTTTTGATTCAAAAGAATTTCGATCAAGACAAAAGGAGAGTAAAAATAATTTTGAGGTGTTGAAAGTTTTTGTTCAAAGGGAATCCGGATTTTGAACGGCAGAACTGGCTAAAAGAATTCATTCTATTGCTGATTTTTGTAGAGAGTGTTGTGAGAGAGATTTGTGGAAAAAAATAGAGGGGGAAATGGTGGGCAAGCTGGCTTAGGAAAGCGTAAGCATGCCAGGGTTTTTACAATCCTGCCCCCGAAGACACTGAAATCACTGCCATGTACGGAAATATTGTAAATGGAAACCAGTCACTCCGACACCAAGATCAAGCTCCCACAATAGTAGCAAGTTGAAAACTAATAAACAGATCGAACTGCCGAAATCACCTATATCAAATGCAATACACATTGGAAAGAAGTATTTTAACTTTAGTTTTTCTATGAGGAGGAAAGAAAAAGGTAATGTTCACATTTACCACCTATATTCGTATAATAGTTCAAATGATAGTGTGTTTTTAACTACACATAATAAACTGTCCGCATGAACATTATTTATTAACTCTTCTGAACTTTAAAATTGATTTTTTTAATTATTATTGTGGATCCGGATGAATCAGATATTGTTTTCCCGTTTATTTTCATTTTTTGCATATTATGCAGTTCTATGCAGTGTATGTGTATGCATGCATTTCTCATCATTTTGAGCACAAAACAAAAGGGTCATAGAAATAGTATTGTAATAAAAGTTATAAGATTAAAGTTAAAAAGGAAACTTACGTATATTTGTGTTATTTCTTTGATCTTGAGTTAGATTATTAGATTTAAAAATTAATGTAATAGCCTGGATTGAAGAGTGTCTTGTATAATATAATCCCCTGTATGTTCCCATGATTAAATAATCACCAGCCCTGAGCAGAGCTTGTCCAGGGGCATTTCCATATTGGTATTCCAGTTCTCTCCCAGCATAATTCTTATATAAATATAGGATTGGTGCTTGAGGTCATAAATTGATGCTCATAAATATGCTAGGTGATAAAATGGAATAATAATTATAAATATTTTTTTTAAACATATGCATATTTGTGTATTGTTATATACATACAAGCAATCTTACAAATGGTTTTATATATGCATAAGTTATATATGGAAAATGGCATCATCACATTACAATGGCGTCCCAACTAAAGGGCTTTTCAAAGAGTGGAAAGTATGGAGGACGGAGTGTAGGGGTTAAGCATAAAAGAAAAGTAAATACATGGATATATATTGAAATTTTTTTTTTAAAAAAAAAATGGAAAAAAGTAGTCAAACGTTAAAATTTAGTTCATTGAATTTTAAAGTAAGAGAAATCCGAAAATAGACAACAGAGTTGATTGGTTAGTTAGGAAAGTTAAATATGCAGCATGATGCTTCGGGGGAAAGAAAGTAGGCCTGAAAATTTTTATTATTTATTTTTTTAGGTGGTGGGTTCAATATTTATCTTGGTTATTATAGGGGCATTTATATATATTGATGTATATAAAGTAATGGTTTATACGTGGGTTTGCTGGTTTGTAAGTATAGAGAATAAATAAGTTGTGGCTGTGAAGCTTTGGGAGAAAAGTGGTCTAAGTCTGACGGGAAAATATGGGGTTGCCTGCTGGATCAGGCATGTGGTGTGTTGCGTTCTTTGTATAGCTGCTTTTTATTTCCAACATGGTTGGAAAATTCCAAATAAGAATCAGGCATCTGTCCTAGTTACCCACAACCATAAGACTCTGAAGCAGCAGAGTGTGATTAGGAGATGCCAGCATTTGTCCTAGTTACCCACACCCATAAGACTCAGAAGCAGCAGAGTGTGGTTAGGGAATGGCTTCTCATTTATTCGTTTAACCAAGTAGGTCGGGGTAGAGTTGGCTGTGTTCGTTCATAGCATGTCATATGCTTGTGAGTTGTGGTCAGACCCAGTGTATATCGTTAGGCTGATGGTTGCTTACTATTATGTTTTATAGCAACAGAGTGAAGCTCAAATAAAATTGATTTTAGAACATACATATAGTTTTATTTGTTAGACATAAGCCATTCAAACACATAGACCGTATTTAAAGGTTTCCGGGAGAGGGGTATTGAAACAGGACTGAGTTCAATCCCTGTTTCAAAAAGTAAAATTTCCTGTATGCATCAGTATATAGCCTGATTAATTAAATTTATTTCTTTTTCATATTTATATTTTCTTTGTTGTATATAGATTTATAATTTTAAATAGGGGTTTTAAAAAGGTTAAAATAAAGAGAAGAAGGGGGGGTATATGTGCTCGTTTTTTTTGAAGAAGCGCATATATATATTTGCTAGATAGAATAATAATAATAAGAAAAAAAGTATAAATGCAATTATGGAAATATACTTTAATTTTCAAGATAGAAACTTTTCAATTTCATTTGGAAAAGTTAAATAGAAAAAAGATAACAAAAAGAACTTCATCGATATCTAAGGAATTTAATTAGTGAGATTTAAGTTTTTGATTCAAAAGAATTTTGATCAAGACAAAAGGAGAGTCAAAATAATTTTGAGGTGTTGAAAGTTTTTGTTCAAAGGGAATCCAGATTTTTGAGTGGCAGAACTGGCTAAAAGGATTCATTCTATTGCTGATTTTTGTAGAGAGTGTTGTGAGACAGATTTGTGGAGAGAAATGGAGGGGGAAATGGTGGGCAAGCTGGCTTAAGAAAGCATAAGTGTGCCAGGGCTTTTACAATCCTGCCCCCGAAGACAGTGAAGTTGATGCCATATGCGCAAATATTGTAAATGGAAACCAGTCACTCCGACGCAAAGATCAAGCTTCCACAATAGTAGCAGGTCGAAAACTAATAAACAGATCGAAACGCCGAAATCTCCTATGTCAAATGCAATACACATTGGAAAGAAGTATTTTAATTTTAATTTTTCCATGAGGAGGAAAAAAAAGGTAATGTGCACATTTACCACCTATATTCGTATAATAGTTCAAATGATAGTGTGTTTTTAACTACACATAATAAACTGTCCGCATGAACATTATTTATTAACTCTTCTGAACTTTAAAATTGATTTTTTTTATTATTATTGTGGATCCGGATGAATCAGACATTGTTTTCCTGTTTATTTTCATTTTTTATTGCATTTTATACAGTTCTATGCAGTGTATGTGTATGCATGCGTTTCTCATCATTTTGAGCACAAAACAAAAGGGTCATAGGAATAGTATTGCAATAAAAGTTATAAGATTAAAGTTAAAAATGAAACTTACATATAGTTGTGTTATTTCTTTGATCTTGAGTTAGATTATTAGATTTAAAAATTAATGTAATAGCTTGGATTGAAGAGTGTCTTGTATAATATAATTCCCCGTATGTACCCACGATTAAATAATCACCAGCCCTGAGCAGAGCTAGTCCAGAGTCATTTCCATATTGGTATTCCAGTTCTCTCCCAGCATAATTCTTATAGAAATATAGGATTGGTGCTTGAGGTCATAAATTTATGCTCATAAATATGCTGGGTGATAAAATGGAATAATAATTATAAATATTTTTTTTAAACATACGCATGTACGTGTATCATTATATACATACATGCAATCTTACAAATGGTTTTATATATGCGTAAGTTATATATGGAAAACAGCATCATCACATTACAATATATATATATATATATCACTGATGATATATCATTGATGATAGAAAATAGCTTGAAATCAGCTGATCTGAGGGTGAGCAAATGAAAGAGATAGTTAATTCTGACTCTTTTGTTATTTATGTAAACAAATTTTATACTTGTTTTGGTGACTTTGGTAAAACACCATTTATTATTATATATATATATATTGTAGCCTTTGGTTAATTTCATCTATGAACCAATTGTAAGAAATGAAACTAACCATGAAAATATTATATATATATATATATATATATATATATATATATATATATATATATATATATATATATATATATATATATATATATATATATATATATTGTAGCCTTTGGTTAATTTCATCTATGAACCAATTGTAAGAAATGAAACTAATTATATGCAAAAAAAAAAAAAAATTAATGGAAGAAAAGTTGAAAAATTGTATTTGATAAATCAATAGCTCAAATGTAACGTATATAGAGATACAGTTGGTGTTTGTATAAAATATAGCTAGCATTATTTAATGCAGGGGGGATGATTGATTTTTTTTGTACGCTGCTATAATAATTTACGAATATGATAATTGAGAAATAAATATTTATATGGCTAAGATAAAGACTTTATGAATTTTACTATCTATTACTAAAAAGTTGGTGAAAATTGAAATTGAATTAATTATCAGTGGCTTTAGTTTGACAGTTTTTTTTCAAGAGAATAGGCTGAAGGTTATAAGAAATTATAATGGATATTTTATGTTCATGAGATCTGAATAGGCAGTTTTCTGTTTCATGCTCTGTGTATGTAGGTGTGCGTGAATACAGATATATGGGTTTGTTTTTTTTCTTACCTTTATAGAAATTGACATAATTTTCTATTTTATTTCATGATAAGTGTGGAAAAAGGGAGAGGGAAAAATAAATGAATCTGTTCTAATTTATTATTTCTAGCTCAAAAATGTAAATCTAAATAAGAAATTATGTAAGTAAAAAAAAAGAATGTAACATTTGTTTTACCAAAAAGTGTCAGTAAGCTTATCTTTTGATTAGATTTTATTTTGATTGCTTTTCCATAAATTAACCGATAATGTGTTAATCAAAATATATGGTTTAAGATAAGAAAAGTTGTCAAAATTAACAAGTAATAAGTGGTTCAATTGTTCATTCTGAAAAAAAAAATTGATTAAGATTTGGGAGGAAGCACCTGGAGAGGGAGGGGTTAACAGATGTTTTTCCCCCTCCTTGTGAATATAAAAGGGGAAGGAGAAAATGAACCTAGAGGAACTTTTGCTAATTCAGAATGAGAAAACAGAACTTTTGGTAATTGAGAACGAGGGGACTAACTCAATTAATTTATCTCTGAAGGTTTCTCCAAAAATTTTTTTTAAATTTTCTTTCTCAGAGTTTAATAATGTGTTTAAGTTTACAGCATAACCAAAATATGAATTTCTAATTCATATATAAGTGGTGCGCATTTTTTCTCCTTCAAGTCAATTATGAAGAAATCAACTTTTAATAAGATATGCTATGCTGAATGCCACAATCTGTCTATTTGACTTATTAAAAATTCATGTAAGGAGAGAACTATCAAACTTTTGTATGATATTGAAAGACCAATTCATATTGCAATAATTATTTGACTGATTAATATTCATTTGAAGAAACTGCAGCAAACCTCTGTATGATGTTTAAGAGCTAATTCATGTTTGATAATCCAAATCTACTTGTTGTCTATATTTTGAGCCTTAAAATGGAAAAGAAGAAGAAAGGGGAAACAAATGAATTCAAACCCAGGCAGAAACTTATCAAAGTGGAAGGTAATCAACAGAACTCTTTTTAAAAATTATTAATTATCCTGTAGCTACATTTTGATTTAAAATAACTCTGCATTTTTATCTATTTTGATTCAAATAACTGTCTGTGCATTTTTATATACATTTGAGCAAAAATAACTATCTCTGCTGTGCATCTATATAGCTATCTCCAAATAAAATGAACTAAATACAGTAATTAATTGATGGACAATCTAAGGAAAAGACATTGGAAAGAGCCTATCATAATGTTTGATATTTATTTTTTATTTGATGGGGAATGACAAAGATTTTAATTTAGAAGCTAACCGATTTGTGGTCGATTTTTATGAAAAAAAGGTAAATTGAGGGTTGTTAAGCTAGGGCTGCTAGATGACATATCAAAATATATACAGTCAAAAAACATAAAGATCTGACAGGCATGAATGTAAAAGTGTGGGTTTTTGAATTTAAACCCATCTGTAACATCAATAGGGTATTTTTCATGGTATAGCATCCTTCTTCATAAGAAATGTAAAAGTTATCACTTGTTGAAATGATTTAGAAATTGATGATTATTTATCATTGCTGGTTAGAATAATTGAAATGAATAAATTGTTTTGATCATATGATAAATGATTGCCCAGCATATGACAAAATCAGAACTTTCATTACTTACCACTGCCACATTTCCCTGAACAAAATCTTAAATATTAAATGCTGCTTCCTGTCCAGGGATTATGTCACCACAAGACTCTCAACCTTTCTGACTTATGCCATCTGGTTGGCCAGATGTCGCAACAAGTTTACTTTTCCTCATCCCAAGCCTGAAGACACATTCATTTCCAAGCTAAAGGAATTTCACCATAAGGACAGAATAATCTCTTCCAGATTTTTAATTGACAACATGTGGAGCCTGATTAAGCTGGATTAACAACACCAGTAACCACATCAGAACATTTGGTTGCCTGACTAACATGGATAACTATTATTTTTGATTTACAATTGTATCATTATTACATATGGTTTTTTCAATAAAATTATTTATAAATAAATTGTTTTGGAATAGTCCAATGGATAATGTTTACCATAAAAAGGGGGGGGGGGATTTATAGGTTTTCTTAAAGTTAAATACGGAATTCTGATTCTGTGCGTTAAGCGTTTGTTATTTTTTTTTTATTTTGATAAATAAATGGGTCAAAACAATGACTAAGTCATTCAGAAAATTGGTTAATTTCGATATGTATTGGTATTATAAATATTAGTCTTTATTAGATCTGAATCATATATTTGAGTGTAACAATATTATATTTAAGTGGTTTTATTTTTATTTTCATCATTATTGTTAATGTAATAAAATTTTATTATTGTTATAAAATTACATTGCGTCTTGTGTTTTAATGTTTCAAATATCTCCAGAATCTACACTCAACACCTATATCTAAAGTAATATTAGTTCATATTTAAATCTAATTATTCATTTTTATATTGATAATTTATTTCCACGATCAATTTGTAGTAGTCATTATTATATTGTTTCCATATTCGATTCACATAATTCATTTTTGTATAAGTCACTTTTATATAATTCATTTTCACGTAATTTATTTTCATAGTTAATTTACATAATCTAATTTTATGATTTATTTCCGTATTTTACTTTCATAAGTAAATTTTGATCGATTTATATGATTAATGTCCATGTTTTACTTCCATAGTTTACTTTGGCAAAATATAATAGGTTTAAAATTAGTAGTCAAATTTGGTCAGGCAGATTATATAATATAAAATAAAATTACAGGCAATAGTTAATTTAAGTTTAATAAATTTAATCATTTGGTTCATTGTAATGTTGTGAATATTGGGAGCAGACATGCAATCCCTTTCCTGCTCTTGGTGTTTAGAGTGATTTCCACTAGTAAACTCATATTAAAATTTATTTTAACATACTTGGGATCATATCCATTACAATGTAATCGCTTATAAGGGCACCTCTTGGCAGATCTAGACCTTGAGAAAGAGCAGTTCGATTATTAGTCTAAGAGCTAGTTTGGAAGTCAAGTAGCATATTATAATAAAATTATTATACTATTATTAAAATAGGAATCATGAATTGATAGTTGATCGAAAGATAAATGTGTGTTTAGAGAAATAAGATTAGGGGTTCTCAGATTAGAAAACATAACACAGACATTCAATGATAGATGCTGAGAACGAAAAAAATTAAAGTAATGGAATTAAATGGGGAGGATTTATTTATGATAATCTTTATCTTGTATTAAATTAAATAATACTTTTATATTATGAGCATAAATTATGAGTTCTCTGCATCGATTACTGATTTATTTCCAGTCATATATAAATGAGAAATGTATATAATATTTTCCGTAGTTACCACTCGAGATCAGATATTCATAATAAAGTTGTGGAAGAAAGTTATTACATTATTATAATTTAATAATAAATTTATCATGAAATATTTGCATGACTAATGCTAGGTTTGAAATTAAGACCACATAGATTGAATAGTTTTATCACTATTATTTTTTTAAGAGACGATTTAGTTAATTTCTCCATTATCTTCTATAGTCTTAAACGTGTCTAATAATGATGATCGCTGGTGGGTATTATGATTTATAGTTGCAATTTGGCACCCAGGTATACTTGATCTTATTGTTAATATTAATAGATAAACACACTAGCCATCCCTAGTTTGATCCTAAAAGTTAATATTAAATTCAATTGACTAGCTACTTGAAATATATGAGAGTTTCTTGAGGTTAAATAAGTTAAAGATTGCACTGAGGAAAGTTGAGGTTATATATATATATATATATATCAAAAGCAAATTCAGTTGTAACTTATATGAAGTGAAGAGTTTTTACAGCGGTTCTTCCATATAATCTTAATACCCATCAATGATCTGTTTGATAATTGGGAAAAAAAAATATTACAAAAACATTTTTTTAAATTTCACAATACATATACGGTATAGACAATAGTTATAATCGTATATATGCATGTGTGTCCTAAAGGCATATTTGCTATCAAGCCCAGTTGCAACAAAACATTGTTGATAGAATGAGATTACTGTTATTGCATTTCCACACCAGCCTTTATTAAGAGTTAGATTTTTTATCCAATCTGACTTTTAGCATATGATTTACGCTTATCACATGATCACCATCTTTTATTTTAGCACATGACTGTATGGAGAGTTTTGCTTGTTTAATCCATGCTTATATCTATTTTATATAAATTATATTTGTATACAAATTGTAAAAGGTTAAATTTTGTCATTTCTGATACAATCATTTTTTTTATATTTTCCAAGATAAATGATATTAGGCAAAAACATATTTATCTGAACTGAGGTGGTGATCTTTTTTATTAATTTGATTGACAACTCAATTTTTCAATAACTGATAAGTAAAATCTATATATATAGAAGAAATCATTATACCTAAATTATCAAAGATTACCGTCCTGATAAATATGTCACAGAGATTTGAAGTGGTTAGGCAAGCTAAATGAAATTAAATCATTTCAATTTATCAGCTGCAAAATACAAATTAATTCTAAAATTTTAAATTAAAATTTTTTTTAAATATGTCATAAGTTTTAAAAAAATGTAAGTAAAAATAATAAAAATAAATGCACAAAACTTTGTGTTTCTAGATATAAATTAATTGATGCAATTTTATATGTAGTAAAACAGAATTTTGATAAATAGCCACTACATGTCAATGCCTTCTCCAACATCCCCACCATGGAGAGAAAGTAGAAAAGAACACAGTACTCAGTATTTGTCAAAAGGTTTGTGATAGTAGTATTTTAGTAATATTTAAATGTTGGACTACTTCCATAATTTAAAAATGATTATTAAATGCTTTTAAAAAAATTCAAAGTTTATCCAAGCTTCAGTGAAGGTTTGTAAGGTTTTCTATGTTTGTTTTTATTTTCTAGCTAGTTATCAATTTGTCAGCCAATGTCCAATGGTTATCTGTCTTGACTATAGACTAGCGATTTTTTTAAAAAAATCCTGTCTTTCAAAGTGAGTTTGAATTTATTGAAATAAATTCAAACCCAGTTCATAGGCATATCAAGAGCATGCACCATTTCATCATCCATGAGACCTTTTATTTTTGTATATACTTTATTATACATTGCTTGGTTTTGCAATTTATATTGAAGTATATGTAACAATGAAAGGACACATGGGTGATATATGTTCTTGATATGCCTATGACCAGGGTTTGAATTTATTTCAATAACTTTTAACTCACTTTAAAAGACAGGATATTTCTTTTAAAATAATTAAACCACAGTCAAGCTAAGAACAACATATTATTTTTACTTAAAAAACCATAAATATTCTGAAAAAGTTTGATAGGTACTTAAAGCTCATTGATGCATCTAAAACCTAACCTTTAAATGAATAGCTGTAATATACTCAATTTACTGCAAGATACATGTAATTTTTCTACATATTGAGAATTTTTATTCAGTGGTCACAGCATAATGACTATATCTAATATTATAATATTGGTAAATAGGTATCTAACTATTTTTAAAGACTAAATCAGGGATGAAAAAATGCTCAATTTTTTTACTTCTTAATTAACTGGCAAGCCTGGTGAATAGTATCTTATCCTACAGTCTTTCTCAATATCAGACTATTAAATAAATGTTTGCCTGAGACTATTTTACTTTTTATCCCTAATCTATTGTATGACTGAATGTACCCTAAATAAACATCACATGATCAGCATTTCTTATGCTTGCTTATAACTGTTATTAAAACATGCAAAACTCTCTAAACGTTTTGCCACTCAATGCAATCCAGAGTAATCAATGGATGCCAAAAGGCTTGTGCATAAAATCTCCTCACTGATGAAGGTCACAAGCCTGAAATTAATCTGGGGATATTGGATGAGTAGGCACTAGATGGAGATTTTATGCACAAGCTTTTTGGCATCCATTGATTACACTGGCTTGAATTAAGTAGCAATACATACTCTAAATAACAGAGCTCTATCTATAATTTATCTTCATGCAGATATTAAAAACAAGCAGAACATCATCATGCAATGCTTTGTTCTGTATAAAAGCTTGTATTAGGAAATAAAACAAAAAATATTTAAAAAGATGGTATCTCTAAGGGGAATTAATTTTAATTCCATTGATAATTTTACACTATATGGTTGTTGTTGCATTAATACAAATGTATAATATATTTATTCAGTTATACTTTTAAAACACTTATTGATAGGTGAGTGGATATAAATTAAATATATCAATGAAATAGTACATATGTGAAGATTTATTTCCACAAAATTTATATATATATATATATTGTAACGAGCACAGACGTTCGTTACATTGTTTTTTTTATTTATTAAACATGAAAGTAAATTAAAAAGTTCGCATTTAAAAATTTTCTTTAAGAATATAAAAATTGAAATTAAATATCATCCTAAACTTGTATATGTTAAATCGCACAGATAATGAAAAATTATTAAAATAAAACTTTATTAAAGAAAAAGTATTTTAAAACTAAATTTTAAAAAGATTTGGAGATAAAATTATATCTTTAAATTTATCTTTAAATATATTTTTGATTTGGAAAACAGGTTAATTAATCAGGATTGGAAATTGATTATTACGATGTGACTATATGTAGTAGTATGGAGTAGGAGGTGGAGGAATTGACAGACGCACTGTCAATTCTTTCAGCTGTTAAAGAAAAGAGAAATGAACTATCATTTCCTACATTGAGGACCAACTAAATTAAAAAACCTCCGAATGAAGAAATAAAACAATGGCTAAATGGATACCAATCTTAGGACGGCGTGGGAATTCACATTCATGGCAAGCAACGGATAAAGATGAACTGTTTTAAACCGTAAGAACTTTATAAATAATGAACATTAAATTAAAATTTTCTATATTTAAATGATTGCAATATGATCCTATCTGACTAAAGTAGTTAAAATGTTATTTGATGCATTTTTTTTCTTATTTATGTAAAATCATTTCCATTTATTTATTTTTTATTCTTTAAGTTTTTATCATGATTTTTTTTGTTTTTCGTTAAATTAATTATATAAATGTTAAACTTAAGTCAGGCATGAATGGCTGTATAGATTTGTAAAGTTATATTAGGGGAGGGTAATCTTAGGTTATTTGTGTCGTTGTTAGATTGGGTCAATGGATTGGATATATTGATGTAGTTAGTAGATGTAGTCGGAGATTCGCTACTGGCAGAATCGCTTCATATGCTGCACTCTCCCGTTTTGCCTATGGAGGAAATTATAAGACGCAGAGCGCAGTTCCTTTCTATGGAGTTTTTTTTATTGCTCTTCTTGTCTGATAGATGTCATATTCCTATCTGATGAGGGTCAATGCTTTCTCTTAATCTTTTTGGTTCTGTCGTATTCCGTATTACATTGAATACATCGATATATCAGATGAATTGATGCCAGTTTGACTGCGAATTTTAGCCTAAGGTTAAATAGGGATAGAATATTTTATTTTCAAATGCAAATCTATGTAGTCTATTCATACTCGATCCTAAATAAAAATGCATTAAATTTAAGTTGTTTATGGACGCTTGCATGGATTGGTTATCGGTTAAGTATGTTTTGGGTTTTCATATTTGATCAAAATATATAGACATTCGATAAATGATACCTTACGGTGAGTATCTAAAATGTATTTCTTCGGATGTCTTTAAGTTATTGGTGACAATGCAAGTATCTTATGGTGAATACTACTGGGTTACTTATAAATTTCTCTCTGCAATTGCCAGTATCAATGATTTTATATTTTGATCGTTTATGTTTACTTTGAAATGTTTTTAACCGTGTAATCTATGTAACCGATCTATAGCAACATATTAAAACAAGCTTTTATAATCCCATCTGTGCGAACTTAATTAAAATGTAAACTTATAATATAATAGAAATTAAAATGTAAATTAAAATCTAAGGTAAAGTTAAAATAATGTTAAATGTTAAAATGTAAAAGTAATTTAAAATAATTTTAAATCTTATATATATGTGCATAAATAAATGTTTGTATGTTAATGACTGGCAGTGGCTTATTTTATTCTTTTTTATATATATTCTTAGATTATATTATTAAATCTCTGCTATTCCACTGAGCTAGTGACATGGGCTAACGACCGGAATCAAAATTTAAAAAAAAAAAAAATTTTTTTTTTTGACTTACGTATTTGCCTACTTTATAAATTTTTCTAGGTTCAAATGCCTAGATGGCGCCCTGTAGTGCAGTTTACGTTAAGTGCCTTCTCCGGATCATTACATATGCACAATTTTTCTTACTGGCAGTACCTTTAAGACCAAAAATTCAAACTGTAACTCCACATCAATACAACAAATATATTTATACTAATTTCAAAAAATATTACGAGCATGATTCACTTTTTCAAAAGTATTAGTGGTTTATTAAACATCTGGCTATAACTTTACGTTAGTACAAAATTGTACTTATTTCAGAAAAAACAACAAATGGTATTTGCATGATTCACTTTTAAAATTCTCAGGGCACTCATGATTTATTAAAGATAGAAAATTTCATCATCAATTCCCCTTCTCAGGGTCAATCTCTGAGGTAAGGCCCCATGTTGGGCGCCAATTATAACGATCGTAATGTAAGTGAAGATCAAATCTAACCGCAAAAACAATATCTGCAACTACCAGGGCGCCATCTAGGCATTTGAGCCTAGAAAAATTTATAAAGTAGGCAGATACGCGCTGTTAAGATTCCACTTTATTTAAATATTCCGATCGTTAGCCCAAGTCACTAGCTCAGCGGAGACGCAGAGATAAAAATCTATAAATTCTATATCTTAAATATAAAAGAATAAAAGCCACTTCCAGAAATTAACACATAAAAATATTTATTTACGCACATATAAAATAACATTTAAATTTTGAGGAATAAGTTTAACATTTTAGATTTTTATATTAACTTTTAATTTTACATTTAACTAAGTTTCAATGAGTTTAATATTTTATTTAGATAGTCAAGTATGAATAGACTACATAGATCTGCATTTGAAAAGAAAATATTCTTCCCTGATTTAACCTCAGGCAACAAATTTCGCAAACAAACTGGCACCAATCCATCTGATACATTCATGTATTCAATGTAGCATGATACGACAACACAAAATACTATACTGTCAGGAAACGTACATCTGAACAATAAGTAGAAATAGAGAAGACATTGACTCTCCACCAACAGGAATGTGACATCTGTTGGCAAGTAGAACAATAAACAAAAAACTCCATAGGAATGGACTGCGGTCTTCTGCCGACTTACAAACCCATCCATAGGCAAACAGAGGGTGTGTGGCGTATATCTATAATCCTGCCCGTAGCGGACCTCATACTACATCTACTAATTACACAAATATATCCAATCCATTGAACCAATTCAACTACCAAATGAATAACCTAAGATTACCCTCCCTTAATATATCTTTACAAAACTATATAGCCATTCACGCCCGACTTAAATTTAACATTTAAATACGTTTGCACAAATGCATTTTATAAAATTTGTTTTAAAATGTTGAGTACAGATCAGCTGCACAGATTCCATGGTCAAAAACATTCCAAATTAAACACAACCGATCAAAATACAAAGTCATCAATAAACGTCACTTGCATTTCGATTGTTATAATTGGCATCCCAAGTGTGGCCTTACCTCAGAGATTGACCCTGAGAAGGGGAATTGATGATGAAATTTTCTATCTTTAATAAATCACGAGTGCCCTGAGAATTTTAAAAGTGAATCATGCAAATAACATTTGTTGTTTTTTCTGAAATAAGTACATTTTTGTACTAACGTAAAGTTATAGCCAGATGTTTAATAAACCACTAATACTTTTGAAAAAGTGAATCATGCTCATAATATTTTTTGAAATTAGTATAAATATATTTGTTGTATTGATGTGGAGTTACAGTTTGAATTTTTGGTCTTAAAGGTACTGCCAGTAAGAAAAATTGCGCATATGTAAAGATAAATTCGAGGAATAAAAACTAATAAATAACAATTATACATACCACCAACTTATTTATGACTGATTAAAATGCTTAAATAGGATTACACTGAAGTAAATTCCCAACGGTACTCATCGTAAGGTATCACATTTCGATCATTATAATTGGCATCCCAAGTGTGGCCTTACCTCAGAGATTGACCCTGAGAAGGGGAATTGATGGTGATGAAATTTTCTATCTTTAATAAACCACAAATACCCTGAGCAAATTTTGTCAAAATGAAATATTTGTATCTGTTTACATATAGTCGTATACTTTAAATCTTATAAAAGCTCTGCCAGTAAAAGAAATTGCGCATATATATTAAACACAAGAAAGTGAAAAAAATTTTAAAAACTAATTTTTGTGAAAAAAAAAAAAGTCAAAAGGTTGCAATAAATATGTTTTTTTTTGTTGATATATATTATGCTTTAACGTGTATAGGCGCGCACAGCCACGTAAGTTTATGATCGAAATGTGGTACCTTACGATGAGTACCGTTGGGAATTTACTTCAGTGTAATCCTATTTAAGCATTTTAATCAGTCATAAATAAGTTGGTGGTATGTATAATTGTGCTGCAAATATACACGTATAAATCCATTATCTTTCAAAACATATTTAGTTCAATGCAACCTTCTTAAATAAATAATTTAAATAACTTGCTTGTCATGCCGTATCTAAAATAAAATGTATAAGAAAAAATAATAGAACTCTTGTGGGGAGGAGGTGAACGTAAATGGTCCTTGGGAAAGCGATAGTCAACATTTTTTTTTATGTATATAGTCTTTTTGTAAAATTATTAACCGGATGTTTTGTAAATGTCTTTGTCAATCGTGTACCGTAATTACTAACCCTAAGTAAAATATTTTTTTTTTTTGATCATTTTTTTTTAAAGCAACTTTACTGATATGTAATGAGCACAGACGTTTGTTACATTGTTTTTTTTATTTATTAAACATGAAAGTAAATTAAAAAGTTCGCATTTAAAAATTTTCTTTAAGAATATAAAAATTGAAATTAAATATCATCTTAAACTCGTATATGTTAAATCGCACAGATAATAAAAAATTATTAAAATAAAACTTTATTAAAGAAAAAGTATTTTAAAACTAAATTTTAAAAAGATTTGGAGATAAAATTATATCTTTAAATTTATCTTTAAATATATTTTTGATTTGGAAAACAGGTTAATTAATCAGGATTGGAAATTGATTATTACGATGTGACTATATGTAGTAGTACGAAGTTGGAGATGGAGGAATTGACAGATGCACTGTCAATTCTTTCAGCTGTTAAAGAAAAGAGAAATGAACTATTGTTTTCTACATTGAGGACCAACTAAATTAAAAAACCTCCGAATGAAGAAATAAAACAACGGCTAAATGGATACCAATCTTAGGACGGCGTGGGAATTCACGTTCATGGCAAGCAATGGATAAAGATGAACTGTTTTAAACCGTAAGAACTTTATAAATAATAAACATTAAATTAAAATTTTCTATAATTAAAAGATTGCAATATCATCCTATCTGACTAAAGTAGTTAAAATGTTATTTGATGCATTTTTTTTCTTATTTATGTAAAATCATTTCCATTTATTTATTTTTTATTCTTTAAGTTTTTATCATGATTTTTTTTTTTTCGTTAAATTAATTATATAAATGTTAAACTTAAGTCGGGCATGAATGGCTGTATAGATTTGTAAAGTTATATTAGGGGAGGGTAATCTTAGGTTATTTGTGTCGTTGTTAGATTGGGTCAATGGATTGGATATATTGATGTAGTTAGTAGATGTAGTCAGAGATTCGCTACTGGCAGAATTGCTTCATACACCACACTCTCCCGTTTTGCCTATGGAGGGAATTATAAGACGTAGAACACAGTTCCTTTCTATGGAGTTTTTTTTTTATTGCTCTTCTTGTCTGATAGATGTCATATTCCTATCTGATGAGGGTCAATGCCTTCTCTTAATCTTTTTGGTTCTGTCGTATTCCGTATTACATTGAATACATCGATATATCAGATGAATTGATGCCAGTTTGACTGCGAATTTTAGCCTAAGGTTAAATAGGGATAGAATATTTTATTTTCAAATGCAAATCTATGTAGTCTATTCATACTCGATCCTAAATAAAAATGCATTAAATTTAAGTTGTTTATGGACGCTTGCATGGATTGGTTATCGGTTAAGTATGTTTTGGGTTTTCATATTTGATCAAAATATATAGACATTCGATAAATGATACCTTACGGTGAGTATCTAAAATGTATTTCTTCGGATGTCTTTAAGTCATTGGTGACAATGCAAGTATCTTATGGTGAATACTACTGGGTTACTTATAAATTTCCCTCTGCAATTGCCAGTATCAATGATTTTATATTTTGATCGTTTATGTTTACTTTGGAATGTTTTTAACCGTGTAATCTATGTAACCGATCTATAGCAACATATTAAAACAAGCTTTTATAATCCCATCTGTGCAAACTTAATTAAAATGTAAACTTATAATATAATAGAAATTAAAATGTAAATTAAAATCTAAGGTAAAGTTAAAATAATGTTAAATGTTAAAATGTAAAACTAATTTAAAATAATTTTAAATCTTATATATATGTGCATAAATAAATGTTTGTATGTTAATGACTGGCAGTGGCTTATTTTATTCTTTTATATATATATTCTTAGATTATATTATTAAATCTCTGCTATTCCACTGAGCTAGTGACATGGGCTAACGACTGGAATCAAAATTTAAAAAAAAAAAAAAAAATTTTTTTTTTTGACTTATGTATCTGCCTACTTTATAAATTTTTCTAGGTTCAAATGCCTAGATGGCACCCTGTAGTGCAGTTTACATTAAGTGCCTTCTCCGTATCGTTACAAATATATATATATTAGAAAATACAGTACTTAAAAGTTTATATAAAATATATCTATAAACATCACTTAGGAGTGCTTTCAACTATCCTTGTAGTTTTTTTAAAAAACAAATAATTTATTAGACAAGTGAAAAAAAAATTGTTACAACTGTTAAATTAAATTTACATGACTTTGAACTACACTGTCTTTTGCTTCAAAGAAGCCACTCTGATTCTAGTCCCAAACAAGTTGTTTCCTTATAATTTCGAGGTATGCTTTGAAGAATTGTTTATAAAAACAAAACCTTATTCCACGTGTCCCAAAATAAATTTGAGGGTGTAAGCATTTTGTCTCTGTCTTTAATTTTTTTTATTACTCCAATGTAGACATTCTGGGCACTGAAGGTGTTTTGTTCAAAGACAGATTGGCATCTGATAATCCAGACTGCATAGGTAAGGAAGATGGCCAATCTGATTATGGAAATATCACTACTGTTGATGGCTGTCTTAATAGATAATAACATTCTAATATCAACTGTTACTTTAGTTGATATCAATGCTTTAATGTTATTAAAGTAGGGACACGTGTAAAGGAGATGTTGAATAGTTTCATCAGTCGTTTTACAAAGTTGACATTGAGGATCAATTTTATTAAAATCTCTTTTCCACACTAGAAAGTGGTTAGTGGGTAATGCTAGTAGGTTAGCTTTATGATAAAGTCGATAAATTTTGATTCTATGTACCAATCGTTGAGTTTTTTGATTAATAGTTTGTTATTTAAACCAATTTCACTGTGAAGTAAAGCTTGATCCTTATAAATCAGACCATAAATTTCTCAATATGTCTTTTTGCATTGGAAGGATGACTGTGTTACATTTATGAGTCCTTTTGCAAAGTTTAAAATTCCCAAAATCCACTTACTCTCAATGGGAGGGGGGTATATGTGGGTTCTATTGGAAGAGGAAAATTTGAATTTCTTTGTTCTCTGTACATTGCTCATATGGCACTAAATACTTTGTGGGCATAGCATGTGGAGACTGAATGTAGTCCCATCCCATTTAATTCTTTAGGCATATGCATTTTGGCTATACTAATAGCAACCACTTTGCCCTTCCAGAAAAGTCTGGAGCAGATGGAATTGATCTTATTGACGAAGACTTTGGTTGGTTTGATTATAGGCTGGAAGTAGTTTATTCTTGGCAATATCAGCATACTTAGTAGTGAAGTTTTGCCAGGTAGGGAGATCGAAATTTGAGTCAGTGTGTTTACTGTTTTCATGGTTTTGTCAAGAATGTTTTGTTGAATATTTTTTCTCATTTGCATGTAAGATTTGTACAATGAAAAGCCTAAAAAATTTTGAGGTTCTGAAGTAAATTGAGATTGAATGGGCTTTCCAGTGAGCATTTTCCAAACAGAAGACTTGGAGTAATTTACATGAAGATTCGATTTGGATTCGTATTTTTTAATAATTTGGTGGATGATTGGAAGGAACTTTTTATTTGGAAAAAAGATGCTTACATCATCCACATAGGAAATGTGATGTACCTCTTTTTTAAGTGTGGGCAGATAAATTCCAGGCACTTTCCTTTCATTCTCATGCAGAAGAGGGTTGATGTATGCTATAAAACAAAGTGTGCTTAGTGGAGAACCCTGAGGAATTGTAGTTTTTGTCAACTAATAATTTGAAAAGTCAACTTTCCCATAATTCCATGATATCAAACATTCCCATAATTCCATGATCTTAACAATTTTTGCCTGCCTATTGATTAAATTTTGCTTGTATTTATATATTAACATAGCTTCCTTAATTTTTCTTTTATTATTATTTCTTTCAGTTTCCAATATTTTTATGTTACTATAATTAAAATCAGAACCATATATACATGATGGAAGCTGAAAAATTATAATTTTTATAATTTTGTTTTGTATTTTTAACCCTTTTTAATAATAACAAGTGTTCTTTTCTTCTTTTTTCCAATGTGCACCTCAACTCACCAATATATACACTACCATACCTACACATTCATTTGTAAATGATACAATTTTTATTTGTCAATAAGGTCTTATCGTTTGAGTTAATTTATTAATTTTAGGTGGTACATAAAATGCAATATCACATTTACCTTTATAAATGTTCTTAATGAAACTTGCCTGTTGATTCCAAATATATGGTATTGATATCCAAATTTTTTTATCAGAAGAATTAACATTCAAAACAAAACAACACTCTCCATATAGTAGTGCCATCTTGTGCTAACAAGAGCAATCAATGGATGCCAGAAGGCTTATGCATAAAATCCCTATCTAGTGCCTACTCATCCAATATCTCCAGACTAGTTTCTGGCTTGTGGCCTTCATCAGTGAGGAGCCTTGGATCTGAGAGCACTGTACCTAGATCTTAGGATCTAATGCAACCCTCCAGCACCCACCTTTTAACTCTATTTAACTACAAAACTATGAGAATGAAATTGAAAACACTATTAATATTTTCAATCCAAGCTCAATAGCTTATATAGTCATATGGGTCTGAACTCAATTCAGTACCCATACATTTTGGTGTCTTTGGCTCTTTAACAACCATAGCCACCACTGTCCTATTAGGCAGGATTGATTGCTCTTGTTAGCACAAGATGGCACTACTATATGGAGAGTGTTGTTTTGTTTTGAATTGTTTAATAACAATTATTGTGCTAGTATGAGATAGTGATCATGTGATGTTTAGTGGTTTAACACCAATCCTGCCTAATAGGACAGTGGTGGCTATGGTTGTTTTAATTCATTTCAAGCCCTTTATATTGTATTTTCTAATATTTATTTATAAATTTACTTATATTATTTTGAAATAAAATACTAGTTTTCCACTTCACCTTTGATTAGTAAGTAATTTAGATTGTGCTTTACGCAAAAAAGTGAAGCTTGTCTCAATCTTATTAAAAGTTATATGGCTTAGCGCTTTCAAAGACCTTAAATCTCCATAATCATAGCCTAGTTTTAACTGAAGTTTAGCTGTGATTTATGTAAATTTTATGCAAATTTTATAATGACCATTTTCGTGAAGATTGCAAAGCATGATTCTTTACAGTTTATTGCACAATTGTCATTTGCAATAAAGCATGCCTCTTTAAGTTTTTGTTTCATATCATTGCGTTTAGTGCATAGTGCCCTTGCTATAGTGGGTTCAAATATATGGCCTGTTGTTTTTTGGTGTTTGAAGAATAAAGATCTGTTTTCATCGTTATTTCTAGCTTTCCTGTACAAATAATGATGTTGAGATGTTCTTGTTGTAATGTTGGCATGGGTCTCCCCATAATATGTCATTCTACATCCATTGGTTAGGCATGAAATTTTATAAACTGCTTGGGCTATTTGATCAGAAGGTATTTTGTCTTTGGTATTGTTTATCATTCTGTTTGTTAATGGTGGGAAGTGGAATCCTAGTCGAAGGACTCACAACTATTTTATAATATTTCCTAGCAATTGATGGTATGTATGGTAGCATTATTCTGGGTTTATTGTTTATGACCGTGTCAGTTTGTAATTTAGTTTGAAATTGCCTGATCTTTTTATAGATAATGTTGTGTGAAAATCCAACCTTTTCTAGATCTTTAATATAATTTGTGAGGTTCATTTTTTGGTCAGCTTCAAATTTACATAGTCTATGATTTCTGTGCAGGAAGGAAGAGAGTCCAGCCAATTTATCTGAGTTGGGTGAGTCCGAGGTTGGATGTATAAATTATCGAATTTCTAGTGGCTTAACTGTCATAGCATATGTAAGTTGGTGTGGATGTCTATGATCTTTAATATCTAGATAATTAACATTGTGTTGAAGGCTTTCATGTATGCAGTTAATTGTTAAAGAGGTTTGTGTCTGTAGCTCTTTTTGAATATCCATTATTATTTGTTCTGGTGCAACTATGAATACATCATCGACATAGTGAGTATATATTAAGTTTGGTTCACTTGTGTAGTACTTAGTCAGTATTTGCCTTTCAAAATGATGGAAAATACTAGATATTATCCCACTTATTGGGAGGCCCATTGGCCATCCGTCATTCATTTTAAACCATTTACCATTAAATGTGGCCACAATATTTTGATTCATCCATTTCAAAAATTCTACTATGAAATTCAGCTGCTCTTGTGGGCAATTATGATTTGTGAGTTTAGCTATAATAATGTTGATCAAGCTTTTATGGTTAATTGACCCATATAGCTCTGTTACATCCAGTGATGACATGCTAACATCAGGTTTGATTCTGGCTTGTTTAATTTTATGCTATTAATTCAAACAATGAGTTAATAGCATGTGTTCCAAAACCTTTTATTTCAAGGAACCATTGATTTATCATTTTTGCAGTATTGGTGTAATGTGCTCCGCTGAAGTCTATCATCAATTTTAACGGTGCATTAGCTTTTTGTAACTTAATGTTAGAGAAGATTCTTGGGGCGTAGATGCCGATGGATATATATGAAAATATTTGGCCTTTGAAAGGCCTTGTTGCAATTTTTGCGAAGTATAGATGCTATAAATTTCTTTTTATTTACTTTATTATGAAAATTGGCTATTTCTTCAAATTTCAAATTGCCAATCTGATTATTAATTTTATTTAAATAATCTCCTCTGTTTATTAGAACAAATCTATTCCCTTTATCTTCTTTAATACAAATGATACTGTTGTCTGCAAGAAACTTTTTTATGCTTTTAATTTTAGTGCTCCATTCATCCATGTTCTGCTTCAGTGGTTTGTGTTGGATTGCTTTTGCAATTTTGTTGATGAACGTGTCTTTCTGGGGATTGTCCATAACATTCACTTCTACATTTGCTATTAACTCCATCATAGGATATTGCCATTGGCTGCCTATGAACCTCGGTCCAAGTTCCAGTATGCTACACACCTCAGTAGGCAGAGTTTTATTAGTGACGTTAACATATGCTGTTTTTCTTTCTTCAATGTTGATATTTTGTTTCCTGCCAAGAAATGAAAACTTCTGTTTAAATTTATTATTTTGAAGAAATACATACATACATTGTTTTGTAATATTATATATATATATATTCTAACCTCTCCCCGCGCATCCTCATCCCAAAATATATTGTTTATTACGAATATTATGGTTCTAGCTCAGTTAACTAATAAATAAATGAAATATTCAGCATTAATTAAAATTATTACTAGCTCTAATTTTTTAAAATATAAATACGGTTCAATTTTTAAAATGAATTAATAAATATTTACTATTTTCATGAGACATGGAGTGACAATACGGGGAACGAGATAGACTACATTGAGACATTATCCACACGATACTACCTCAATGGCATAAGAACACTATTCCCCCTTTTTACTATACCAAATAACTAACTCATAGTATTCTTATGACTTTCCGAGCTCTATTCAGTACGATAAAAAATAATAATCATATCTTAATCTTCTTTATAACAAGAATCTAGCTTAATTAAATAAAATGAAGCAAAATAAATAAAATCTCAGGTTCATAAATTGTATTCTAACTGATTTAAAATTACGGTAGTAAAATATGAAAAGGGAATTTTATGTCATAATCTACTACACAGCAACTAACAATAATAAAAATAATAATAACAATAATAATATAATATAATCTTATTTCTTCCTAAATGAAATAAATAAATACGTACGTGGTCGTATTTAATAATCTGACAACAGAATACGTGTGGCAACTTTAGCATATAATTTAATGTAATATTATGGCAACCGACTTATGACCAATGAATAATATAAAATTATGATCTTTTAATTTTAACATACCAATAAATTCTCAAAATTATTATAACACTTTTATGTTTACCTTTTTGTGCAAAAACTATATGTCTGTTTCAATTATAAATGTATCGTGATTTCATGCATCCATGTGGAGAAATAACAACCCGGACACAAAACTTTAAAACAAATTTAAAACAAAGTTTATTAACAACATAAATAAATTAACAATATTTTTACACTATATACATTGGATATCCCTTACTTTCCTATCTCCCTTAGTTTGTTAGTTTATAAATGAAATCAAAATATTATTTATTTTTCCTAGTTAAATCTTATCTTTTTAACACTTAAGAAAATACAGTATTATTACTTGATTTATTATTATGGTTAGCTTATTACAAAATGCATTTCTTATATGATTATCACTAACACTTTGCATCCCTAATATTATTAAAATTATATTTTTACAAAATTTACATTCGTAGTAAAATTCTACAAAATAATCCAATTTTAGTTTTATATTGATTGTATGGAATCTTACAAAGTCAAAACATTGTTCTACATTTGGTATTAGGTTTTTATTGTTCATTATCCGATGTTTATTAATCCTAATATTCTTATTCTAGCCTTACTTCGTATGATATAATTACAACTATTAATATACCATGCACAAGTATATGTTTATTATACCTTATTGAACTATTTTCTTAATAAATATGCAATACTTATTTTCTAAAAATATTATAAAAAAAAAATTCATTCAAATTTTATTATCACTTTTAAAATACTTGGTTTAGATTTCTTTTCAAAATCTTATATTCATTTCTGAATTAATTTTACAATGTATTACATGATTCTTTCTCTCTTTATGATATTTTGGACTTTCAATTTTAAAGTTACACAATTCTATACATTCCAGCAAATAAACTATTCTTACATAAACGATAACATATCTTCAGTTCTATTTTATTGATTATTTCTTTGAAAATATCTTTCTGACCGATGCAGATTCACGAAATAAGGTTAGCGAAGATAGATGCATAGGATCAAAATACAACTAAAATATTACTCATCATATATCTTGACAATCATGGCACAGTGAATTAAAAGACACTATAGAGGAGTGACCTTTACTTGTCTACCAACCTCTATTATAGGAATGATGCTAAAGCTATTTCTTCAGCTTTATTATAACATCAAAAAGTTTTAAAAATATGCAAAACACTGTCCAAACCATATGTGTTCAGTCATAGGGCTTAGTTAACTATACTGAAATCACACAAACTAAATATGATCCAAATCCTTTATTTTCCTATTTCTTAAAAAAAAACATCATCTTGGTTTCCTCTACACTAGTACTTCCAAGTCACTATCCGATCTTATTTCTCAAGATTTTTCTATACTGTACATCGACAAATACATATCTGCATTTCTAACAATAATAAAATTCATTTATTTTAAAACTATTCCACTGTTCTATAAGAAAATCTTTTTACTACTTTCCTCCGTATATTTAGTCATATACAACTATTTAAATATCTGAATACTTTATCACATGAAAGTTCAAAAGAATCACACAATTGTTCTGTTAAATTATATTATTAATATACTTTAAATAAATTATTGCATGCATATTCCGAATTACTCCTATCTCATTATGTGTTAAAAATGTTGTATAAAATGTGTACATATAATTTAAACTTTCACACTTCATTCTTAATCAATAGATGATCTAAAAAAAATACATTATGCATTATAAATAAATATCAAAATTACCAAACGATCTTTATCTTCTCGATCGCGTTCCGTAGGCTTCACCATCCCATTGATCCTTGTAGATATAATATTCACATCCATATACTTTATTTTAAACAATATTTCTATAATTTTATCAAGCTATTATATTTAAATTTTAATATTACTAAATTTATGTTTATATGTTTTCCCTAATCTCACATAACATTTTATATTCTAAATAAATTAGTAAAATATTTAAACTATATTTACTGTACTTCTTTATCAAACTTTCTTGAAAACCGTTCATATTAAAGCTAAAAAAAAATGTTTATTATTTCTTCTTCAGTCACTTAATGTTCTTCTCCTTGCTTGTTCAATTTTAAGGCAAAACAATTATTGCTCTGTTTAATAAATATTCATAGATGACAATCCTTGGTTTTTCATAATATTTAATACAATTATTAATTATGATATTAGTTAATCCCATAAAGAAAAATGTCTACATATTCTCTTCTAATATTTTCTGCTAATATTTTCCCGCGCGACTTTTATGATGCATCTTCTAGGTACTTTGATTTAAATATTCATTAAATTTTTCTGTTTCCATGGATCCATTTTCATTAAGTAATTTAAATTTATATTTTCTAAATCAAGCATTTCTCCAATGAACACTTTATAATATTTTTTTTTTAATTCTTCTTAGATAAAGTTTTTCTGTTCCTTTTTTCATAAAACACAATAGCTCTTTCATCTTATCATTCTATAACTTTTTTCCTTCTTTTAAAATTCTGGTACTATACTTTTGTAATGTTTCCTTTAAAAAGATAAACATTCTTTTTCCCTTATAACTTTTACATAATTTTTTCTATATGATATACGCATCTTAATTTTTCCATAGAGAAGAATAAAATAACTTCAGAGTAGCCTTATAAAATTGTGCATCATAATTTTTCCTGACGGCAAATAACTTCTTTTTTAAGTTTTCCGTATAGCGTCCAAATTATATTTCTCTGAGTTACAATAATAAGTTTCTGGTTGAGCATAAATAAAGCTGTATCAAGGCACTTTCCAAATATTTTTCCTTTAACAATATTTTTATATTCTGTTTTCTGTAGTATTTCCATTTTCACTGTAAGGTTTTGGCTAAACTTGAATAAAATTACTGGCAAGAAAACTTTTAAAATTAGCCCTTCATGTAAAGGCAGTTCAAAATACTATATTAAAAAAAAAAACTTTCAAAATAAATACAAAATTTTAAAATTATATCCCTTTTCTAGCTTACGATCTTATCCAGCTAAAAAATATGTTACTCCCTCCTTCACTTACACATTACTTTCTCCCGCTTCGTCTAATTCCTATTTTCCGTCTGCTAAATTACCTCCATTGATTGGTTAATGACTTTTAGCGCGAACAAATTTACACATTTCAGTTTTATAATAGATTAAACCCTTTAAAATAAAGAATTTATGATGTCATGTCTTAAATATTACTTAGAATAGTATTTTTAAATTCAATTATAGTTTTATCAAAATCATTTAAACTTTAAAATAATTATTAAAATAATATTTAATATTTCAACTTTTACTTTAAGGATCGATAGCAATTATATCTAGTTTTATAATTCACAAACTTTATTATTATTCTAACAAGCATGTGTGTGAAGGTATATAATATACAGTCACATGATTACTAACTTTATCAGATGATTTTTAATTTACGTCTCGGTCTAAATTACCAAAACTGATATATTTTATAAAAATTTGGAAAATAATTTAAAAATGTAGAACCAAATATAATTCTCACCATCCTAAAGTTTATTTTAAAATATATTAGATTAATTTTGACTATTAAATATAATTATAACACTACATATAGCATTTATTTAATTTATTAGTTTTAAAATATCATACTCGAATTATTAATATATTTTTGACTATTTATAGCTGTGTTATTTTATATGGCCAGCTTTTACAACCATAAGCAAGAATATAATTAAGCTTTATTTAACTGTTTTTTTTTTCCAAAATAATCCATTACACTTTTATATACCAGGTATTTTCAGCTTTAAATTGTACTATAAGATCTAATCGATCACACAATTATCAATATATTACACAAACGTATATTAAAATTTAAAATTTTTTAGTAATTGACCATTCTACCTTATTATGACCTATAGATAAGGGCACAATATATATATATATATATATATATATATATATATATATATGTAAATCAAGGGATTTGAACCTAGGATTTTCAGACTATATTCATCCAACACTCCATCTCAAACAACCAATATACATGACCACATGCATGTGAAAAAAGTACACAATTTCCAACACACACACCTCATGCAGAACCAGAAATCACCAGATAGGCCAGATATCAATCTCCCTCCCACACAATAAGTGTTCAGCTTATATTGAAATAGCAACTACTTAAACCTCAATGGACAGGCTTCAATTCTCTCACCCTTCCAATAATTTATACATCCATTTAATTGAAAAACCATTGATGGAATGCTCAAAGACCTTGGTGGATTTGATACAATAGTCACACCGATGTAGACATTATGTCAATCTAAGCCTTCATATTAACAGACTAGTGCATATTCATTCATATTAAAAAGAGGATGGGTCAGATCCATACTATGATGTAATCTATTTTTAAGGTGATATGTAATTAACTTATTCATTCAGTATACTGAATGTTTACTATACTAAATAGAAAAATTTGGATATAGAATTTTCAGTCCCAAACAATTGATACACATGATCACACATACATAAAAAGATAAATGATCCCCAATACACATATCTCATGCAGAACCAGTGAGTGGGAGATTATAATCTGGCCCAACTGGTGGGTACTATTTCTGTATGAGATGCCTGGAATTCATCATTTATCTTTTCCACATGTGTGTGAGATGGAGGGAAGGATGAATATATAAATCGCTAATTTAGCTAAAAAATAAAACAAGCATAGGAAATTGTTTAAATCCTCACCACCTCCCAATTGATGAGTCTGGGAAATATTGCTGTCTTCTTCAGTGTTCCTTGATGAGAGCTGTGATATTCCTAATATTTTGAGCTATTTAAGGATTGGTAAAGTGTAATATATTTTTATATAGTACTCAGTAAAATCTTTTGTGTATCTAAAATTTATAACAATATGTAATTGTATAAAATTTTATGTATATTGAGCATAATAATGAAAGATTTTACATTTTTGTAATTTATTTTGACAGCAAATGAATAAAAATAACTGAAGAAAGGAAAACGACCGATTTTGCAAAAAAAAAAAAAAATCAAAATACTTTTATTGTCAAACTCAAATTTTAGATGTCAAAATAAGAAGACAATACTAAAAATGCTTAAAAGTTTTTGCCAGGGACCATTATGTCAACTGAATAGCAATTCTTCTCGTAAGTGACAAGAGAGTGTTATATAAATCTGTATTTAAAATTATAGCTAAGCAGTCTCACAATTTTGTTTAGATAAAACAATAATGTGTTAATTCATAATAATCTGGCTCCACATTTTAATATTATATGGTTGTCCTGGTAACAAAGTGATGCTGAATAAAACTAACTACTAATTAGAAAGAAAAGTAACTGTTACTTTAAAATATAAATACCGTACTAGAATATAAATGTATTTGACGCATAACGTCAATTACAAGTGCGAAGCTATCAATCAATAACGTAAATTGATTTGAACAATGTGTATTGTATATAGTCAGAAGTTAGAAAATCGATACCTCCAAGACAGTGTACATTCAAAAGTAAAATATTATTTTCACAAATCCGCTTGCATTTGTACTTTTAAGCACACATACTAAAGTACTTCTACGATGGTAGATTGTTGCAATATAATTAAAGTCGAGATGTTGCGCTAATAAAAATATAAAAATTGAAAACATTTATGCATATTAATAACACACTTATATCTAAAGTTCAATGAGAAAAAATATAATAAATATTATAAGTTGCATATGATTTATTACTAAATCCTGAAAAAAAAATTTCTTCAGAATAATGTATTTTTTTTAAATTTCTCTAAAACATGTTGATCCACACAATTTAGTACAAAGATAGATTGCGAAGATAGAGTGGCAACTTAGAGCTATGGTTTTTGGATTAAAGCTCAGCTTTTTTCTTCCAATTTTGTCAACAAATAAAGCAACTATTTTTTTCGACTTGTATAATTTAATACACTCAGAGATAAAGATTTTAAGATAGATTCTATACTGAACACAATAAAGAACTTAATTCACTCACCCACAAGTCAATATATCCATTGCAACTCTAATAATAACATACTTGAAATGACTTTTGTGATGTATATACAAATCAACCTTTGAAACACTAATATATTCACAAATAGAGCATACTGATTCACTATTATGTTCTATATTTTAAATGCTGTATTTAGCTGTTTTGCAGATACGTTTTCATTCTGGAAGACTTTAACACTGGGTCTAATTCTACCTTCCTAATATATTTTATTCTCTGCCTTATCTTCTCATTGAAAATGTAATGTTGCACTTTGAATGTCTTTGAAGTAATTATTTCATCCTCTGACATATCTTTACAATGGAAATAATCATCATTGCACTTATTTATAATGTCTTTGTATCGTATAACATAACCAGAGTCTGCTTCTCTTACAAAATCCATTCTCCAGTTCACCATAAAACACCTTTTGAAGAAGCCATATACTACTTATTCATCTAAATGTGATTTTAGATTAAATTTTTATGCACCATATTTAAATGAAATTTTTGATTCTCTTATGTTACATTAACAGAGTGTCCAAATATTACTTCCATACAATAAATTAAATAAATATTTAATTGCAGTAGTTAGTCAATTATCTTTTTATTCATTTTGCTAAAAGCAGCAGCGTATTGGTATCTGTCCTGCATATTAACATGTAAGTCACTCTTTCTATTTAAAAAGCTATCAAGATATTTATATTTGCTTACCATCTAAGCTAAAATTTACTGAAAAAAATTATTCCATCAGTGGCCAGTAAAGAACAAGTTGGACTCAAATATATTTCAGAGATGGATAAGTTGCATTTAAATCTATTTTAAAAATTGAATTTTAAATTAGAAAGAATAGTAAAATCATTATCATACTTTAAATCTAAAATCCAAAAAGAGTGTTTTGTAAGTGATTTGAATTAAATATTATACAAACAAACCTGTTTAACATATAGTCTCTGGTTTATTAATATGTATGTGAATTGTTCCAAAGGCCATATCCATTTTCATTTTAGATGCCTCAGATTCCCACATGTAATAGTAACATTTCCTCTCATTCAATCATATATTCCTTGATGAACAAAACCATTTAATTAATTGTCTTAAATATATTGCCCAAATCAGTAAAAGCATTGTTTATTATTATTTTGACTATGATATTTTTCTGCTATTTGCTTGAAAACAATCACTATATTGTTTTCAATCAATTATTAGGATATCTAAATGGGAATCGTGATATTTGATGGTTTAATATCCAAATGTGACATGAGTTTTCAAGTGATTAACCATACACTTTCAGATATTAATTATACATTGATTATTGTGATATTGAATTCATGAATTTTATCACTTTCTCTCCTCTCCTTCATTTAAAATAATCCAAACAATTTTAATCTGGTTGTTAGTATTTCAAGAAGCAGTCACTACTAATCTTCATAATTATTGATGTAATGTTTTGTAGTCCATGACATTCTTAAAAGTTTTTTTATATTTTTTGTATCCTTACATTTTAATATCATGTTTTATACTGATAAAGAGCTGTAGTGAATGCTGTAAATTGTGCCTGTATGGTATTTATTTAAAGACAATAAATCATTAACTAAAGATTTTAATTTAACATTAATTACTTATCACAATCCTACTTTAGAGCTATCTACTATAGGTCAGAATAATCAATGGACATTGAATTGTTTAGAATTATAAGGTCTATGTCTCCAGATAAGTTTCTGGCTTGGTCTTTATCAGTTAATTCTATGTTTTAAAGTTGGAACTAATGCACTATGCATCTCTTTACATAAATTTTACTCTTTCTTATAATTTAAACTAAAAAACCCATACTGTTTTAAACCTAAGCAAGCTTGCTTGTGTAGTTATATAAATCTATGACCAAGTCATATTCTATATATTTTGGGGATCTGTTTTATGAGATTAGTATATACTTTATAACAAAGGCATACACAGTATAAGCACAAGTACACTAGAACTTATAAATAAAAATAAGAAAAGCAACATTGTAGAGATTGATAGTATATCAAATTGAGTGACAATAATAATTAATGAATATAATGAAAGATACTCAGTGCAAAAAACTCAGATGTATGCACAAATAAGTTCTCATTATGAATAAGAAGTGATCAATTTTTATAGAATTAACAAAATGTTTTTGATCCCACCAAACAATGTTCATAAATTATCACAGAAGAAACTACATTTAGAATTGGAAAATGAAAGAGGAAAATAATATGGATAAATTTAGATGTGGTGACATAAATGAGAAAATCAACACTATAAAATTTGCAGAGTAAAAACATTGTATATTATGATTTTTTTCTTTAAGAAAAATATTAAACAGAAATGGACAAAATATGTAAGGTATATATAACTTTACCTTAGATATTGCTGGGAAACCATCAATTACTAATTGACAGTCATGAAGCTATGAAAGTTTTTATAGTAAACTACTTAATAATTCTTTTGTTCTGAAATTTATTCAGAAGTAAAAGGAGATCTTGGCTGTTTACATAGATATAATTTCTTACTTACTATTATCTGTATCAGAATAAATTCATGAAAATATCTCATTTAATATATACACTTCCTTTTGGGGAAGATGAATTATTATTTACAGGATGCCAAAAAAAAAAAAACAAACAGAATTCTTCTAAATCTTATGTAGATTAGAAGTGAAAGATGATCTTCTTTTACTTAATATTTTCAGGACAAAAGGCCTATTATATAGATTACAAGAGAAACTCCTTTAACCTCATAACTATCAATGAGTAATTAGTGAATTATTAGAAATATATAAGGTAGAAATATCCATGGCTTTACATGGATGTATTATCATAATAATTCCATGAAAATATCTATTTTAACATATAAATTCCTTGGAAAATATGAATTATTGTTTTTATAATATGACGTCTCTAAATCTTTATGCCTACAAAAAATAACCGTCTTGGTTTGATTTTATAACATTATGAATTAAAAGTAAGATTTAAAAAAAAAAAAAAAACTCAGAGCAAAAGAGCTATTATATAAGTTACTAAAGAAACATCTTTAGCCTCATGTTTATCAATTAGTTATTGATGGTTTTTCTAGCAATATTTATAATAAAATTATTGCTGGATGTTTATATAAATATAATCTCTTAATTATATATATATGAAAAACAAAAATGCAAGTTAAAAAACTTGCTAACGCTTGTATTTATCTTTTAGACATGTAATGTCTTCAAACTCAGCATAGCAAACCAGATAGCTATATGGGTCTGATATCAGTTCAGCATCACTACATAGTAGAAGCCTCTGAAATCTATATCATTGCAAGAAAGACCTCAAAGGTACATTTATGAAAAACAAAAATGCAAGTTAAAAAACTTGCTAACGCTTGTATTTATGTCAACAGATGGCGTTCTACCAAAAACACCAATCAAGCGTATGTTTTGTTTACATAAACGTCAGAGCAGTAATCACTATCTCTAACTAAAATTCCACTTTGAGATCATGATTTCAAGCTATTTGCTATCATCAGTGAAAGACAGGAATAAAGAAACTAGATCTAAACACAAACTCTGAGCGTTTATGAAACAGTTTCTATTCAGCTTGCAAGCGTGAATCTTTTAGATACGTAATGTCTTCAAACTCAGCATAGCAAACCAGATAGCTATATGGGTCTGATATCAGTTCAGCATCACCACATAGTAGAAGCCTCTGCAATCTATATCATTGCAAGAAAGACCTCAAAGGTATATTTATGAAAAACAAAAATGCAAGTTAAAAAACTTGCTAACGCTTGTATTTATGTCCACAGATGGTGTTCTACCAAAAACACCGATCAAGCGTATGTTTTGTTTACATAAACGTCAGAGCAGTATTCACTATCTCTAACTAAAATTCCACTTTCAGATCATGATTTCAAGCTATTTTCTATCATCAGTGAAAGACAGGAATAAAGAAACTAGATCTAAACACAAACTCTTAGCGTTTATGAAACAGTTTCTATTCAGCTTGCAAGTGTGAATCTTTTAGATACGTAATGTCTTCAAACTCAGCATAGCAAACCAGATAGCTATATGGGTCTGATATCAGTTCAGCATCACCACATAGTAGAAGCCTCTGCAATCTATATCATTGCAAGAAAGACCTCAAAGGTACATTTATGAAAAACAAAAATGCAAGTTAAAAAACTTGCTAACGCTTGTATTTATGTCCACAGATGGCGTTCTACCAAAAACACCGATCAAGCGTATGTTTTGTTTACATAAACGTCAGAGCAGTATTCACTATCTCTAACTAAAATTCCACTTTCAGATCATGATTTCAAGCTATTTACTATCATCAGTGAAAGACAGGAATAAAGAAACTAGATGTAAACACAAACTCTGAGCATTTATGAAACAGTTTCTATTCAGCTTGCAAGACTGCTCTGACGTTTATGTAAACAAAACATATGCTTGATCGGTGTTTTTGGTAGAACGCCATCTGTAGACATATATATATATCTAAAATAAATAAAATATCCATTAATTAAAAACAATATTGTAATTATAATTGAAATAATATTTTTAACAGTTACAAACAATCCTTAAATACACAGAAGTACTTTCGGTTACTTTCTAACCTGCCTCAACTGCAGGTTAGAAAGTAACCAAAAGTACTTCTGCAGATTTAAGTATTGTTTGGAACCGTTAAAAATATTATTTCAATTATATGTATATACATATATATCATTAAAACCAGCCAAAACTTAGACAATCCCTATATCAATAACAAGCAACAATTTCAAAATGTTGTCAAGGCAACCTCCTTTTAATAATAAAGATGGAATTTTGATGCAAAGAAGCTTAAATAAATCTCTTTAAACAGGTAAATATAACTTATTTTGAATGTAGACTAATAAATTGTCAATTATAACATTACAAGCTGCAATTATAAATTTGAAATTGAACCCAAAGTGTTACTTAAATAATAAGTAAAATAATGTTCAAGGCTAAATGTGTTTGTAATAGATAGATTAGCTCTTAATAAAGATATTAAGCTTTAAAATGTTTTAATAAAAATAACAGTTTGTGCAAGTATGAATAAGATAAAGAGACACATGCTAAAAAGTTCAAACATGTTTGATAAAATCGATATAAAATGATGAAGTGTATAGAATCATTTAATCACAAGTATAAATTTACAATTAAATGTAGTCACAATAATATGTGAAACTCTGTCTTGGATTAATGTAAAAAAATATAGTGTTGATTTTTGATTTTCTATGTAGCTCAAAAGCTCCATTAGTAATCAAAAAAAGAATAAATCTTACAGAAAAGGGTAATGTGTTGTTTGTACTTAGTAGTTTTGAAGTCTCAGATATTATTCAAATAGAGTGGCTATTATATAATGATTTAGAAACTGACATTCATTACACTTCAGTTTTTTAAAGTCATGAAAAAGTAATCATGTATTTAATTCTATTATAGTCAATGAGGAAACAAGTCATTGGAAATATATTATTTATTTGTAATTCAAATCAACATCTTCAAACCATATTGCAATAATATTCAGTTAAATCAAAGATAAAATTTTAATTAATAGGGTGATTATTTTCATTTAATATTATTTTACTACAATATATAATTATGGTATTAAAAATGTACTTAGTGGTTTATGAAAATTTGGTAGATACATCTTATTGTCTGGAAAATGTTATAGACATTTATTTACATTTGTTATATATATATATATACACCTGGATCTACATTTACGCGGACTTATTTAACACGATTTTGAAATTACGCGATTCGTGTTTCACCGGAAGTCGAACTCCGATATTGCGCTATTACTTTAAATAATACATTTTGTGCACTTACGTTATATTGAAAGTAATAGCACATTATTGGAATTCGACTTTCATTTTAGTTATTTCAATATTTTCAGTGCTTTATAATTGTGACACTACAATTCTTTTCTTCCCCTAATAACTGAATCTTAATTATTAGAATCGCCATTGAGGGCGCCACCAAGGATTTCTCTCTTGGAACCTGGCCACGTAGCTTTACGTAAACCTGGTCTTATTTATTTTTGAACGGCGATTCACCGATTACAAATTTTGTTTATAATCTGGCAGGGGTTTTCCACTTAAGGACACTAACTAATTATTATAAATAATTAAAGAATTCAAATATACATTGGATACAAAAAAACTTTCCTTTATTATTATTATTATTAATAACATTATATTTCTACCCGATCCAGAGAGAACTAACTTACAATTTCTGATTTTCAAACTTTTAACTTTCTAAGTATTCTCCCCATATATCTACCATGGACTTACCCGCGCCGACACTAACACTGCGAATTTTAGCAGGCGTGTATACAAAGGCGACTTATAGTATATAATCTTTCCTGAAGTTTATTTTTAAACCCTGCTTTATTTGGTAAATAAATAACTTGCGAAAACTTAAAATGAACGTATAAGTGTCTTTCGTTTTCTTATACTTTCAACACTTCCCTTGTTTTCTGCTAACAAGCAAGTAACACCCTAAGGTTCTCTGTTGCTTGACAGCACACTTTTATACCCCCACCCTGTTGTTACCCTCTAGATCGAACCGATATTAAATAATTTAACATACCGTCATACCAATATTTCATAAAATATTTAACGAGAATTAACATAAATAGTTTACAATATTAAACAAATTTATTTCCCCACCTCTATTGTTGAAACATTCGTAACAAATATAATAAACGAAAAATAAATCAAAAAATAAAGTTCTATTATGCTTTAACTAAAGTTCCCATTAATTGAAAAGTTTATAATTACCCTGATCGATCACAGCGAAGTGGTCTGACTTTCATAGATTCACATTCCATTTGTCGTGCCTTCGTCTTTGTATATGAGAATTCTGGTGTGTCCATGGATGTTCCTTTGGTTGTCCGGCTAGCAATATACATTTCTTTCCATTCCTTGACTCTTTCTGTAGCTTCATTCAGATGGAGTGGCAGCCAATTCCCCAAAGGGGAAGGTTTTGATACCTTTAGCCGCTATCCATTTGAAAGGAGTCTGCAAAATAAATTTTCTATAATAATTTCTGATTCGGAGCACAGCTTCTCTCCTTTTTTTTTTGTTTATTGTTCTTGCTGGTCTCTCAAGTCAACTGACTTACTAAAAAAAAAAAAATGATTTTATCTCGCTTTCTCTTATCTTTTTTTTTTTTTTTTAATTAGCGTAATAGCAATTATTAACCAAATACTTTTAGTTTGTGAAAGTTTCAACAATAGAGTCCAATTACTACCAACAATCTAATTTTGTTTTCTTTCCCCCACCCTTTTATCTCTCGAGTTTTCTCCCTTTTAATTAAACACTTTTAACATTTTTGACAATAAATTATATTTTATCTTTTTTCTTTTTTTTAAAAAAATTTGCTCAAATTCATAGCAAAAATAAAAGTTTAAGATTTTACCCTTCCCATTAAATTAAAATCATTTGTTAATTTTTATTTTACAAACTATTTAACTTCGGAAAATATTTATGATGAAATTATAAATATGTGAGCTTATATATATATGAGCTGACTTAAAATATCAGCTCAATAATAGTAAGATTTTATGCAATAATGAAATTAAAATCATGATTTCCACATTTTATGTATACACACATTAAATTTTACAAGATTATAATGTAAATTTGTTCAAACATTGTGCGTGTTAATTTTGCATTTTAAATCACATTCTGTTTTTGCTTTTTAAAAAAGAACATTTAATCAATTATTAATCATTTAGTGTCCACAAGTTTATTTTTAGAAGGTAAGTAATAGTAGTGAAACAAAATTTGATTTTGAAATGGAATTGAAAATTAAAAAATTAAAGATAAAAATAAAAGTTTAGATACAGAAGAAAATGTAGAAAAAGGTGATTAAACAGAAGTGGAACATGTTTCTTTCACTTCCAAAATGATTCGAGAAGGCCTTCAACTTTCTAATCAGTTGGCAAATTATTTTCTTACTAATAACACTAATCACGAACGTGCTCTTAAATTCCAACGAGAGCTAAATGGTTGTATGTGTGGATATCGCGAGCTTCATAAACAATTAATAAAATCATTGTCTCAAAGATTAATTACTAAATACATTGTCACTAGAAAACCATTAAAACAACAACATGAGAGTGAAGTTGGCGCTATAGTTCCTCTTGTGAAAAATCTTTACCAGTTTGCAAACAAACCTGTTTATCAGCAAATAGTGTTAATAATTAAAACATGTATAAAAAATGTAAATTACTGTACTGTAAATTATGCATAAAAATATATTATTTTGAATAAAATTAAATATTATAGTTAAAAAAAGTTTGTCTTGTATCAATTTTTTTCAATTTTGAAATTTTTTATTAGTCATATTTTATTTCCTTATTTTTTTTTTTTGCGCGAATTTTAAAGTAATTTTGCATTGGTGCTTTGCTTTTACTGAATTTTGAAAAATCACAGACTGCATCCCCCCTTTTACAATGTAAGTTACATCTATTTTTGCACGATTTCATTTGCGCGTGTTTTCTGAGGAACCTATCTATCGCGTAAAACGAGACTCAGGTGTATATATATATAAATTTCGATAGCGTCTGTCTCAAGAGTTGCTTTATTAAAAATAAAACTAACTTTTGGTTGAATTAAATTTAAATCTATAAAGCTATTTAAAAAATTATTATAAGAGTACATGTATTAAAACACATACTCATTTATGTTTGAAATATGTCATTTTATTTATTTTTATATATAAAATTGATTTTAAAATAGTTTTCTTTTCCGCTTGTTTTTGATTTTTTTTTTTATCAAATTGATTAAAAACAAGCAAACTTGTTAATTACATTCCTGTCTCTTTTATTTTAATCATTTCTAAATTAATTATAAAAGTGGAGATTTAATTTTGTGTTGCTGTTTTTGTTTAAAATAATCCCTGGTTAGAATTTGTAATTTGTTTGAGCAGGAGATTGAGATTTGTCCTGCCCTAAGGCATAGAATTCCAAAACAGGCAAAGTTTATGTGGGAATGTAGCATGGGTATAAATATCCCTGCAAATTTTTTTGACAATAGTTTTTGTAATATTCTTGGCTAGAACAAGCTGCTTCAAAATGATAGATTCAATATTCATTATACACTTTGTTTATAGCCTGCTGAGAGTCATACCATATTTTTAGCAGTTCTAACATTAATTTCTTTTTAAAAAAAATTGCAGTTGTTAAAAGATTTGTTTTTTCATGATGTCAAAACTCCCTGCCACACATATTCTAAACTCCAACATGTCTTGCTAGCTTAACCAAAGAACAGATCCACATCTGCAAGCTGTTCTTCAGTCATGCTATGAAAGTCTAAAATAAAACAGATCCCAATATGCCTCTACACTGGTCAACTGTAAATGGATGGAACACTTGAAATATGAACTTAAATAAAAGTGTGCACCCTTGGAAACTACATGGACTTTACTTTACCGTAAGGTAAACAGTTTCTTTTCATCTTTTCAGGGTATATTCTTTAGTAAAATCTCCGCTCAATCTAAAAATAAATCTGTAGACTTAATAATTATTGAAACTCCTATTTATTAATGATATTTGCTTTTATAATGTATTTTGTAGTGTGTTTAGGAATCTTAGTCTTAAGATTCCAAGTTTGCTTTCAATTTTATTTATCAAAGAGTGTCTCGTGAGTTTATATTTTTATAAGCTTAATATATTTCTATTTATATGCTAACTTTTTCTAAATGCTTTAGCAGACTTGTGTAATTTTAATTTGCTTACCTGTATTTATTATCCAATAATTGATTTAAAATACTGTGTGCTGCACTTTTGCCAAACTGCAAAATCTTTTGGCTGGCAGTTTAATGTGTTTATTTTTCTGGATTTCCATAGTTGGAGATTTCATTTCTTATTTTCTAGAATACATAAGATCATAATCATATGTTTCTCTTGTCTTGTCAGAAATCAATCATGTTTGCTTCAAACATAGTATAACATGCAGTAGTCCTGCAGCATTATGACCTCATTAGTCCATAAACTAGTGTGAGCTCATCCATGCAGGTTTTGTTGATTTCCTACAAGACTGTATTTGTGTTTATGTCTCTGAAATAGAAAACTGGAAGTGTTGTTCTTTGTAATTTTATAAATTTCCAGCAGAAAGATAATATTAATCCCCTTTGTAAATTATAGTAAAAGAAGTTTCTTTCTGCTAAACAATTTAATGTTTTAATATTTTATATTTATATACACTCTCTGATAAACTAACTAACTTATAAAAATCTAGATCAACATTTATATTTTGCTTACTAGATTTATTTTGACTTTTATGTGTTGCTTTAAATTTTATCAGAGTGTGTACTAAGAACTTGGTTTGTAAATTTATTTGTAATTCTAATGATTTCACTTCTTGAAATGTTTGGGCAAAAGTCACTGGTTTTCTAATTATTTATCTGTCTTCTACTGAGACCTCTAATTACTATTCTCAGCTTAGTTTTGGTCAATCATTTGGTTGGGGATTCACCAGTTTTAAATATCTGTTTTCCTTAAATCATAGATTTAATATTTTATTAATTTGAACTCATTTACATCAGAGTATTTTTTAATTTTATTATTTCATTAAATTGGAGATGTAAATTTCCTCCCATTTTATAATTTATTCTTTGACATATTCATTTTTTGTTCTTGGGGTAAATCATCCATGCATTGCCTTAAATGTGGTATATCATGGGCTGGTCTACTGGCAATATGATGTTCTTGGTCCCAATACAATTTTCTGGGCCAAGAAATGCTCACTGGTGCTGTTTCCTTGATTGCCTCCATGACTGTATTGTTTTCATATCTTTGAATAAAAAACCAGTGTTGTAGGTGAATTCACAGCGGAAAGAAATTGGTTCCCTCCCTTTCTAATTCATTATTAGAAAATTAGTCTGACTGCCAGTGTGTTGAATTTTATTATTTCTAGTACATTCCTTATTAATCCCTATTTATTGTTGTATAAACTTTTACTTTATAATTTATAATTCACATAAATAAAATTTTAAAATTGTCTAACTTAATTTGACTGACGTTTGTCTTAGTGCTTTTATTTCACAATTGTCTGAACAATATTTAAGATTTTTTTCTCTCCTTGAATCTAGTCAGTGCAAACTATCATCCTCATCCATTTTTGATCACGGTAAATAAATTTTCGATGTGATGTGACGTTCTGTAGCTTCTTCTTAAACGAAGTCAAGAATCTCTCAGCAATTATACCAAAAGAAACTTGTTAGTTACTTAATTTTACATTCACCAGTCTAAGTTTTCCCATATCTTTGTCAATTCTACTGCCTTTATATCTAAATTCCCCATATCTTTTTCCAAACCCAGCATAAAAACAATAATGTCCTTTCTGTATAATCACTTTTTTCATATTTATTTTTTCATAACTTCATTATATGTGCCCTAAAACGTAATGATCCGATGGCACACTCTGTGATCAGTAATGGATAGAGTGTCCTGTATATAGGTATATTAATTTTAGCACAGCCAACATAAGGGTTTGAGTTTTTAAACCCATGTGAAATTTTGTTTAGACAATTAAGAAAGATATCAGGTGAAGGAGGCAAGATGTAGTAGTTTGGAATCAGTTTTTGTTAGTTGTGGCATGTATTGTTGAAGCAGTTTGGTAGAAGGGGGGTCATCTTTTTCATATGAAATAATTTATAGAAACAGTAAATAGCGTTTTTTTTTTTAATTCTTTTGGAGATAAATTTTGTTTTTGGAATTTAAAAGGGTTAAATAGAAAGAGTCAGAGACAAAGATAATGATGAAGATGATAATGGACATGATGAGGGAAATGCATCAAGAAATAAAGGAAGAAAATAGAGAAATGCAAAAAGAAATGAAGGAAGAAATTAGTGAATTCAAGCAAAGTCAGCAAGCAATGCTGGAAGAGTTCAAAGCAGAAATAAAGGAAGAAAATATGGAATTTCATCAAGAAATAAAGAAAGAAATTAGGGAGTTTAAAGCAAAAATGGTTAGAGAAATGAAGGCAGTGAAGGGCAAACTAAAAGGAAAAGTAGAGATGAATTAGGAGGCTATAAAACTATAGAAAATGATTTGAATAAAGATAGTCAGGAAGTGGAAAGTGTAAAAGAAGATATAAAAGAAATGAAAGATCAGTTAGAACAGGATAGTGCTAGGACAGAGAAGGTGGAAAAAAGTTAGAAGCAAACAAAGAGTGGTACAGATAGAAAGTGTGATGGAAAATCTAGAAAATGTAGATCAAGAAATAGAAAAAACTATAAGTTAGAAAATGAAAATAGTGTAGAAGAGTTACCTCAAGAGGCTAAAAATGATTTGAGTAAAGTAATTGTTAGTTGAGAACATGGAGTTAAAACAAAGAAAAGAGTTAAGGAAAAGAGTAGAGTGTATGATTTTAAAGCAGAAATAGAATCCATGTATAGAGCAATCTTGTATAGAGCAATCTTAATTAAAGCATTCAAAAATTGGTAGCAGATAAAAAAATTTCTATTTACCCATACTGATTGTCTAAATACTAAAGTAAGACAGTTTAATGATATGTGGAGCTTTGCTAGGCCTAGAGATTGTCAGATATATGAGGCAGAAAACAAAACAGAATGTGAAAGGGATAGGAGAAAAATGTATACACTAGAAAATAGAACAGAATGAGAAAGAGACAAAATTATAAATTCTAGGCAAGTAAAATATAAGAGAAGGAAAGGAACTTATTTCAGAAAGTTAGTAAAAGGAATAAAGAACCATTGGACAAAAGTTAAGGGTTCACCTTTAGTAATTGAATAGATTGTTTTAATAAAAAAAAAAGGATTTTGTTAATGACATATGAGAATGGATAACTGTTTAAAATGAATTATTGTTTTTTGTTCAGCTGAATTCTTAATGGGAGTTTTAAAATGTTTGTAGTTTTTTATTTGTTTTTTTAAAAAAAGCACAGGAATGTTTTTATGTATTTATTTATTTTTTGATTACTTATTGGAGCAATTGAACTGGATAGCATCCATCTCAAAAGTTGCTTCACTAAAAATAAATCTAACTTTTGGTTTGATTAAATTTAAACCTATAGAGCTATTTAAAAAATTGTTTATAAGATTACATGTATTAAAACACATACTTGTTTAGGTTGGAAATATATCATTTAATTTTTTTATATATAAAATTAATTTTAAAATAGTTTTCTTTTCTGCTTGTTTTTGATTTTTTTTTATCAAATTGGTTAAAAACAAGCAAACTTGTTAACTACATTCCTGTCTTTTTTTATTTTAATCATTTCTAAGTTAATTCTAAAAGCGAGATTTAATTTTATGTTGTTATTTTTGGTTAAAATAATCTTTGCTTAGAATTTGTAATTAGATTGAGCGGGAGATTATGATTTTCCGTGCCCTAAGGCATAGATTTCGAAAACAAAAAAAGTTTATGCAGGAATGTAGCATGGATATAAATAATTCCAAAAATTTTGGGACAATAGTATTTGTATTATTCTTGGTAAGAATAAGCTGCTTCAAAGTGAAAGATTCAATATTCATTTTACACTTTGCTTATAGCCTGCTGAGAGTCATACTGTATTGCTAGCATTTCGGACATTAATTTCTTTTAAAAATATTTGCAGTTGTTAAAAGATTTGTTTCTTCATGATGTCAAAACTTCCTGCCATACAAAGAACAGATCCACATCTGCCAGCTGTTCTTCAGTCATGCTATGAAAGTCTAAACTAAACCAGATCCCAATATGCCTCTATACTGGCCGCTGTAAACAGATGAAAAACCTGAAATATAAACTTAAATAAAAGTGCACACCCTTGGAAACTACGTGAACTTTGCTTTACCATAAGAGAAATAGTTTCCTTTTATTCTTTCCAGGGTGTATTCTTTAGTTAAATCTCTGCTCAATCTACAAATAAATCTGTAGTCTTAATAATTATTTAATCTCCTATTTATTAACCGTATTTGCTTTTTATTGTATTTTGTAGTGTGTCTAGGAATCTTAGTTTTAAGATTCCAAGTTTGCTTTCAATTTTATTTATCAAAGAGTTATTGGTGAGTTTATATTTTTATATCTTAATATATCTCTATTTATATGCCTAACTTTTTCTAAATGTGTTAGCAGACTTTCATAATTTTAATTTGCTCACCTGTATTTATTTTATTGTCCAATAATTGATTTAAAATACTGTGCTTGCACTTTTGCCAAACTGCAAAAATGTTTTGGCTGGCAGTTTATCATGTTTATTGTTCTAGTTTTCTGTAGTTGGAGATTTCATTTTTTCTTTTCTAGATTATATAAGATTGTAATCATATTTTTCTCTTGCCTTGTTGGAATTCAATCATGTTTGCTTTAAACATAGTATAACATGCAGTAGTCCTGTGGCATTATGATTTCATTAGTCCATAAGATAGTGTGAGCTCAACTGTACTGGTGTCATTGATTTCCTATAAGACTGTATTTGTGTTAACGTCTCTGAAATAGGAAACTGTAATTGTTGTACTTTGTAATTTTATAAATTGCCAGCAGGAAGATAATATTAATTCCCTTTGTAAAATATAGTGAAAGAAAGTTTCTTTCTGCTAAAATATTTAATGTCTTAATATTTTCTACTCAACTACACTCTCTGATAAACTAACTTATAAAAATCTAGGTCAACATTTATATTTTGCTTACTAGATTTATTTTGACTTTTATGTGTTGCTTTAAATTTTATCAGAGTGTGTACTAAGAACTTGGTTTGTAAATTTATTTGTAATTATAATTATTTCACTTTATTGAAATGCTTGGGAAGATGTAACTGGTTTTTTATGTATTTATCTGTCTCCTACTGTAACCTATAATTATTATTCTCAGCTTAGTTTTGGCCAATTGTTTGGTTGGGGATTCACCAGTATTAAATATCTGTTTTCCTTAAATCATAGATTTAATATTTTATTAATTTGAACTAATTTATGTTGGACTATTTTCTAATTTTATTATTTCATTACATTGGGGATGTAAATTTCCTCCCATTTTATAATTTATACTCCAACATATTCATTTTGTTTTTGGTCTTGGGGTAAATCAACCAGGCATTGCCTTAAATATGATATATCATGGGCTGTTTTACTGACAATATGACATTCTTGGTCCCAACACATTTTTCTGGGCCAAGAAATGCTCACTGGCACTGTTTCATTGATTGCCTCCATGAAATATTGTTTTCATATCTTTAAATAAGGAAACCAATGTTGTAAGTGAATTTGTAGCTGAAAGAAATTTGTTCCTTCCCTTTCTAATTCACTATTAGAAAATTAGACTCTCTGCAAGAGGGTTGAATTTTATTATTTCTAGTACATGCCTGATATAATACTAATTATTGTAGTATAAACTTTTACTTTATAATTTATATTTCTTGTAAATAAAATTTCAAATTTGTCTAACTTAATTTGGCTCATGTTTGTCTTAATGCTTTTATTTCTCAATTGTTTGAACAATATTTAAGATTTCTTGTCTCTCCCTGAATATAGTTTGCACAAACCATCATACTAATCCATTTTTGATCATGGTAAATAAATTTTCCACGTAGTGATCTTGGCGCCTTCTTTAATTTTGTTAATATTAATTTTTTATAATATTTTAATTTTTATTTAAAGAGATTGTCGTTGATATTTGCATCAAATAACCAACTGTATTTTTTTATTTTTTAGAGTGTTTATATATATATAAATTGAAATGCTTCATTCTTTTGTGTCACTTTAAACTATTCATCTTGTAAATATCACCTCCATTGCAAAAATAGCTAACAATTATTTTAGATGCATTAAAAAACTTGACAGTCATAATTCAGCATTAGTTTTTAGTGTTAGTACAAGTAATAACTTATCAAGTCAGAACATTATTTAAGTTTATTTTGACATATATGATTTACTGGGTCAAAATAAATAAATAAATAAAATTTATAACAAATAATACTGAAATATAAATGTGAAGTTAATGGATTGTAACTTATATACTATTAATGATGCATTTAAAGTCTCGAACTGTAAAAATATATTTATTTCTAATTCATTACTTGAATAATATATTAACGTGTTTTTTTTATTGGACATATTTGTACTTTTAAATAAGCTTGACTCTTTTTAAAAATAATAAATAAATAAGCAAGCATGGAATCCATTTCTCCAAGTAAAATTTATTTTATTTTGAATAATTTAATGAATGTTAATTTCATATATTGTTGCTGCTTACAGATGAAACTTTTAACATAATAATATTATTGATACATTGAAATCCTTTGAAAAATAAATCAAAGTTTACCCTTTTTAAAAAATAATAAAGACCCCCCCCCCATGGCACAACACTCATAAGAGTACATATCTCTTTAAAAACAGGAATTCAATTTAATTACTTTAATTCAGAGGCAACTATTGTAATATTTACTATAAAATTGGAACAGATGCCTCTGGAGTAGAATAAAATATTAAATATTTTAATCTTAAATGCATTTGTTGAAAATAAGTAGATAAAGCTATGTGGTGTTTTGTTATATGATATCTCTCTCAGCAGGAGTAAAAGCTATATCAGAATATAACCATTTTTTATAGTGTAGCATCAATATTTCTCTAATAATCCCAGATTAATTTGGA